>JASEVX010000012.1:3994883-4244335 GCA_031761405.1 Serripes groenlandicus | reverse complement strand
CTCTCTCTGTCTCTCTGTCTCTCTCTCTGTCTCTCTCTCTCTGTCTCTCTCTCTGTCTCTCTCTCTCTCTCTCTCTCTCTCTCTATGTCTCTCTCTCTCTGTCTCTCTCTCTCTCTCTCTCTCTCTGTCTCTCTCTCTCTCTCTCTCTCTCTGTCTCTCTCTCTCTCTCTCTCTCTCTCTCTCTCTCTCTCTCTCTCTCTCTCTCTCTCTCTCTCTCTCTCTCTCTCTCTCTCTCTCTCTCTCTCTCTCTCTCTCTCTCTCTCTCTCTTGTTCTCTCTCTTCTGCCTTGGTTGCGGGAGGTCGCGTGTTCGATATAAGGTCAGGTCATACCAAATACTTTTAAAATGGTAGCAATTCATTTCTCTTCGTCGCGCCCACGGTTGTGTCGTTAGCATTATGATTAAGCCGCTGCTGTCAGGATATATAGACAATGTTATTAATTATTTGCAGATGTGTTTGGAATTATTCACATGAATCCGACGGTTTGACGCTAGAATGATTTATTAAATTATGTTTTACAATGGAATGAATGGATCGCTAACAGATATTGGTATTGTATTGTGGACCAAAAATATTGTTATTTTGTTCAATTATGAACTACATGTATACATAAAAATTATATTTCCAAAGAAATAACGATCTATAGCGTAACATGTAAACTAGGTTGAAACTGTTATCTTTATTGTTTCATAAATGAACGGAAGTCATTGAAAAAGGGTTGCCAATGCGTAGAGAAAGTGATTTATAGACGGAACGAAAGCGTTTGATGTTAACCTTAGTTTCAGGTGCTAGATACACACAACGAATCATATATAAATTCTGTCCCCTATTTGTGTCTAAAATTTATTTATGCATTGCTTTTCTAAGAGCATGCATAAAAAAAAGTTATTACAACTGACATATAGTAAAAAAAATATTAATTTCAAAAATTAAAAGTAAATCCAAATTTTGAAAAAAAAGTCATTTAAAAATATTTAAGATTTTATAATATGTATTCATATTTTCTGTGATTAAAGTCGTCATGAAAAATGTCTTCAAAAATTAATAATATTGTTATATTATATATAAATAAAGCTATGTTTACATTTTGTACAGAATAATTATAGACTGCCGAATCACATCAAAGCATGTCACGTGTTCCGTCAAATTCTAAGGAATGGCTGATCTAAGCAGCCAATGCGTTAATACACAAATTACTTGTTATGGAAATTAAATTCCATGATATGAATATTTTAATCGAAAACTATGATAGTCAAGTGGTAAGGGTACATGTGAGTAGATATGATAGTCAAGTAAATAGTGTACAGGGTACTAGTAGTCAATAGGATTGTGAAGAATTTAGATTAAATGATAGTCAAGTGTTTAGTGTACATGATACAAGCAGTCAACATTATAGTCGATATGATAGTCAAGTAGTTGTGGTGCATACTAGTTGATATGATAGTCAAGTAGTTGTGGTGCATACTAGTTGGTATGATAGTCAAGTAGTTGTGGTACATACTAGTTGATATGATAGTCAAGTAGTTGTGGTGCATACTAGTTGATATGATAGTCAAGTAGTTGTGGTGCATACTAGTTGGTATGATAGTCAAGTAGTTGTGGTACATACTAGTTGATATGATAGTCAAGTAGTTGTGGTACATACTAGTTGGTATGATAGTCAAGTAGTTGTGGTACATACTAGTTGATATGATAGTCAAGTAGTTGTGGTACATACTAGTTGATATGATAGTCAAGTAGTTGTGGTACATACTAGTTGGTATGATAGTCAAGTAGTTGTGGTGCATACTAGTTGATATGATAGTCAAGTAGTTGTGGTACATACTAGTTGATATGATAGTCAAGTAGTTGTGGTACATACTAGTTGGTATGATAGTCAAGTATTTGTGGTACATACTAGTTGATATGATAGTCAAGTAGTTGTGGTACATACTAGTTGGTATGATAGTCAAGTAGTTGTGGTACATATTAGTTGGTATGATAGTCAAGTAGTAAGAGTGCATACAAGCTGATGTGATAGTTTGGGTACATGATAGTCGTTGATATAATGGTCAATAGTTAGGGTACATGATAGTTTATATGACAGTCAAGTAGTTAGTGTACATTATAGTTTATATGACAGTCAAGTAGTTAGGGTACATGCTAGTTGATATGACAGTCAAGTAGTTAGGGTACATACTAGTTTATATTATATTCAATTATATATTGTTAGGGTACATAATAGTTGATATATAATCACATAGTTAGGGTACATAATGGCTAATATGATAGTCAAGTAGTTAGGGTACAGTATGGTTAATATGACAGTCAAGTAGTTAGGGTACATGATAGTCAATATGATAGTCAAGTAGTTAGGGTACATAATGGTCAAGCAGTAAATGGTACATGATAGGCGATATGATAGTCCCGTAGTCAGGGTAAATGATAGGTGATATGATAGTCGAGTTGTAGGGGTGCATGGTAGGCGATATTCTAGTCAAGTGGTAACACGATATGATAGGCGATATGATAGTCAAGTGTATGTGGTACATAATAGGCGATATGATAGGCATGCGGTGGGGTATATGATAGACAATGTGATAGTCAAGTGGTATGGGTGCATGATAGGTGATACGATAGTTAAGTCTCAAGGGCACATCATAGACGATATGGTAGTCGGGCAGTTGTGGTACATGATAGGTAATATGATAGTCAATCAGTTGTGGAACATGATAGTCGATATGACAGTCACGTATTTAGGGTACTTGATGGTCGATATGCTAGTCAAGTAGCTAGGGTACATGGTAGTCAATATGATAGTCAAGTAGTTAGGGTACTTGATAGTCAATATGATAGTCAATAGGTTATGGTACATGATAGTCAAGTAGTTAGGGTACATGATAGTCAAGTAGTTAGGGTACATGGTAGTTAATATGATAGTCAAGTGGTTAATGTACATGATAGTCAAGTAGTTAGGGTACTTGATAGTTAATATGATAGTCAAGTAGTTAGAGTACATTCTAGTTAATATGATAGTCAAGTAGTTAGGATACATGGTAGTCAATATGATAGTCAAGAGGTTAAGGTACATGGTAGTCAATATGATAGTCAAGTAGTTATGGTACATAATAGTTGATATATAATCAAGTAGTTAGGGTACATAATAGTCGATATGATAGTCAAGCAGTAAATGGTTACAGGATAGGCGATATGATAAGCCAGTAGTTAGGGTAAATGATAGGTGATATGATAGTCGAGTTGTAGGGGTACATGGTAGGTGATATGATAGTCAAGTGGTAAGAGGATATGATGGTCAATTGGATGTGGTACATGCTAGGCGATATGATAGTCATGCAGTGGGGGTACATGATAGACAATGTGATAGTCAAGTAGTTATGGTACATGATGGTAAATATATAAGCCAAGTAGTTAGGGTACATGGTAGTCAATATGATAGTCAAGTAGTTAGGGTACTTGACAGTTAATATGACAGTCAAGTATTTAGGGTACATAATGGTCAATATGACAGTTAAGTAGTTAGGGTACATAATGGTCAATATGACAGTTAAGTAGTAATGGTACATAATGGTCAATATGACAGTCAAGTAGTTAGGGTACATTATGGTCAATATGATAGTCAAGTAGTTAGGGTACATAATGGTCCATATGACAGTCAAGTAGTTAGGGTACATTATGGTCAATATGATAGTCAAGTAGTTAGGGTACATAATGGTCCATATGACAGTCAAGTAGTTAGGGTACATAATGTTCCATATGACAGTCAAGTAGTTAGGGTACGTAATAGTCAATACGACAGTCAAGTAGTTAGGGTACATTATGGTCAATATGATAGTCAAGTAGTTAGGGTACATTATGGTTCATATGACAGTCAAGTAGTTAGGGTACATAATGGTCAATATGATAGTCAAGTAGTCAAGTAGTTAGGGTACATAATGGTTAATATGATATTCACGTAGTTATGGTACATGATAGTCAATATGACAGTCAAGTAGTTAGGGTACATGATAGTCAATATGGCAGTCAAGTATTTAGGGTACATAATGGTCAATATGACAGTTAAGTAGTTAGGGTACATAATGGTCAATATGACAGTTAAGTAGTAATGGTACATAATGGTCAATATGACAGTCAAGTAGTTAGGGTACATTATGGTCAATATGATAGTCAAGTAGTTAGGGTACATTATGGTTCATATGACAGTCAAGTAGTTAGGGTACATAATGGTCAATATGATAGTCAAGTAGTCAAGTAGTTAGGGTACATAATGGTTAATATGATATTCACGTAGTTATGGTACATGATAGTCAATATGACAGTCAAGTAGTTAGGGTACATGATAGTCAATATGGCAGTCAAGTAGTTAGGGTACATAATGGTTAACATGATAGTCAAGTAGTTAGGGTACATGGTAGCTAAATTAAAACTGGCATCTCAAGCAAGAAAAGCTATAAATAGCATCAAACGATATCAACTTCCTTTTGGTAAATTCTCTCATGAA
The DNA here is from genome assembly GCA_031761405.1 of Serripes groenlandicus. Lineage (NCBI taxonomy): Eukaryota > Metazoa > Mollusca > Bivalvia > Cardiida > Cardiidae > Serripes > Serripes groenlandicus. The sequence goes on along the minus strand of JASEVX010000012.1, from coordinate 4,239,837 downwards.
GACTTGTTCAAATTATTCAACTCGATGGTTATCCCTATTCTCACATACGGCGCGGAGATATGGGGGCACACTTATTCCTCAGATATTGAAAAGGTTCAAATTGAATTCTGTCGTTATTATCTCGGTGTAAATTCGTCTGTTAACAATTGTGTGGTATTGGGAGAATGTGGGAGTCTTCCCTTAAGTCAAATATATTTTACAAAGTGCATTAAGTACTGGTGTAAATTATTGCAAATGTCAGACACACGCTATCCTAAAAATTGCTATAAGATGTTAATATCACATGACAATATTGGTCGAACAAACTGGGTCACAAATATCAAGGAGTTATTATATAGATACGGCTATGGGTACGTTTGGTTAAACCAAGATGTTGGTGACAAGAAAATGTTTATTTTTTCATTTAAACAGCGTCTTACGGATTGCATGACTCAAAACTGGTCTGATGAATTATCAAGTTCCTCAAGATGTGATACTTACTGCACTTTTAAATCCCTGTTAAACGTTGAAAAATACTTATGTATAGACATATCTTTTTACTTTAGGAAATCTTTTGCGCGTTTTCGATGCTCTAGTCACAAACTAAATATTGAACTTGGAAGACATTATGGAATAGAAAGAGCCGACAGAACTTGTTTTTATTGTTTGTTAAATGGTAACCATCTTATTTTAGAAGACGAGTATCATGCATTTTTCATTTGCCCCAAATATTATATTGTAAGGGAAAACTATTTATTTAATTGGTATTGTGGAAGAACTGAAACAGTTGATTTTATTAACTTAATGAAAATTAATAATTGTAAAAAATTAAAACTTTTAATGATATTTATTACAAAACTTATGAGGGAAATTGATGATTTGTAGGAACATTTATTTCATAAGACATGAATTTTGTGTTTTCTGTAATGTATTGTTTGTTTTGCATATAGCATATTTATATTTAACACATATAAATTGACATAACCTATTTTTCACATGATGTATTATTATTTGTAACATTTGATTATGTATTTTGGGCCGGTGGCCTTTGATTACGTAAATAAATAAATTGAAATTGAAATTGTAGTATATATGACAGTCAAGTAGTTAGGGTACATGATAGTCAATATGATAGTCGAGTATTAAGTTTCTTTTTTTAAATTTTAAGCCATTTCGCTACACGCGTAGGCTAGCTGTAGTTCTTACTGTATTATACATCATATGTGTGTAATATTGTAAAGCAGCCTTCCAGTTTTATATTTTCGTTTTGATCAAACCGTTAGAGCTGAAAATCAAAATGCTCATTTTTTCCTCACATTTTACTATTACATCAGTTTGTTAGTCTGGTGTCAGTGTTAATTTACTCACATTTTAACCGATGGAATTATCATGTATTAGAGATACTTTTAGATATTAAGCCTATGTTTAGAGTTTAAACAATACTCGGTCACTTTAACCAATCAAATCGTCAGGAAAGTAAAACGTGTTGAGTTTAAACCAATCAATGTCATTCGAAACGACATCAGAGTTATTAGTACAAAGAACTGACATTTCATCGATGATATATTTCTATAATTGAGTAGTAAGCTTAACGCTGTTATAAAATTATGATTTGAAACAGACGGTGATCTGTTTGGTGTTAGATTGGTGGCATGTTGCGTGGATATTTAACTCATTAAAACCAGTGTTGACGTAAAAAACATTTGAAACTTTCCCTAAGTTCATATGTGTTTATTCATATAAGAAAGATATCACATTTAAATATTTCAATTCAGGAATTGATCGAAGTAAGAATTTACATCACAGCAGTGCCTTTGTTATTGGAGGTTTTTTGGAGGGTCTTTTTATGCGGGGTTTACTTTACTCTTCCGAATTTGTTGTACTCGGGATGAGCTATTGTGATCTCTACTCTTCGGAATTTGTTGTGGGCGGGATGAGCTATTGTGATCTCTACTCTTCGGATTTTGTTGTGCGCGGGATGAGCTATTGTGATCTCTAGTCGTCCGTCCATCGGCTGTTCTAATCTTCCCTTCTGAAACTTCTGCTACGATTTTAAAATGATTTAGAAAAGATCTGTCCCTTCAACTAGTGTTGAATCCACCTTGAATGGGTGAAAACCTTTGTGAAGTGCATGCATATAGAGCAAACTTTATTAATTTTCTCCTTTTAATATTGCCTAATTAAAAAAATATTTTTCTAGCCTAGTACTGATTTGTTTACCCAGGGATCATGAATAAGTGAACTGTCACCGTGATATAACTGAAATATTGTTGAAAGCGGCGTAAAACCCCAATAAATAAATAAATAAATTATTTAACCCTTTAGCATTAATACGCAGCCGAGTATAACCTTGAGTTATTACCTTGAGTTACTCTGTTCGATATTCATGTGTCAGTAACTTCTCGAAGTTACTCCATGAACGTGTAATAATGCATCTGACGACGTTTAAAAACGTTATTGCAAAATTACACATTGCTTATAATGAGAAATTCGTAACATTGTTTTCAATTATTTTCAACAATTATTCTTACATTCAAAGAGATTTTCGTTTCGATGTTTTCAAAGTTGTTTGCTGTGGATTTGCAGAATGTCGGAAACGGTTAGTATTCAGTACATTATAAAGTGAGTTTTAACCGTGTTCTGTCGACAATCAGATTTAACTTAGTTTTCCTCCCATTCCGAACGTATGTGACAATAAATGAACAGATCATAGGAGAGAATAGCTTTCGGAAATTGAGCAGAATCATTATGAATGGAAGGATTCGAATAAACGAACAAAACTATATAACAATTTTGATTGTATTCGTGCACATATGTGTGGGTATGTGTCTTAAACAACAAAACCCGCCCGTGATTTACAAACCGTCTGGTTGTGTTTCGTCTGGCGGGTTATGGTACATTCTACCCTCCCATTTCGGAGAGTGTACCGAGGCGTGTCTCAGACAGACCAAATGTCTCTCGGTCAATTACAATCGTATATCCACGCTTTGTATCTTAAGAGATACGGAAGAGGAGCCGACAAATAATGGATTCTGCTACCACGTTGTTTTAAGAAATTTAAACTTCACTGATATGCCCGTCTCGGACCCTTGTAGGGAAAGGCCATGTAACAATCAGAGCGTTTGTGAGTCGTCGTCCAGTAGTTCTGGAGAAGACTTCACATGTAGAATGCTGTACTGTGATAGCGACAAACTTCCGACCATGCCTAATGCCCGGATACAATCCAAGGACTCAACCAAGCTCAACAACACGAATGCATACATATGTCATACCGGATATACAATGTATGGAGATTCTAGAATTAGCTGCCTGTCTGATGGTAATTGGTCTTCGATTAGTTTCACGTGCTATAAAAACTGTCCACCACATTTAGAGAAGACTGGTTCTACAGTACTATCAAGATCACAACTGGTATTGACTTACAACGCGGTCGTTGCGTATGCGTGTAAAGCAGGTTACTACACTTTTGAGAACCCGGTAAGTTCCTTTGTACCGCGTGTGGAGCTTTGATAGTTCAGAAGTAATAATTATAATAATAATAATAATATCTTAATTTAATGAAGGCTACATATTAAGATGTATTTTGATGTACAAACAAAAATCTTATCTAGCAGATAGCCTTCAACTTATATATCTCTAGTTCAAATTATGCTAAATACATCGGCTGACTTGCTGATCTACAGTACTATAGTCCCTAAAAAACTTTGTTTGCGAAGAAATGAGTGTATACTATCACCAGAATGTATTGAATATATGAAATAGAGTTTAAATGCATTGTGAATGTGTATAGGATGCACTTGAAATGATTGATTTGATTACTTTTAGTATTTTGACCTTGTTTGAAAGTGAAAGCAGAGAATGCTAAACACCGGTTTTGTCCAGGCCCGATTTGGTCCAAAATGACAGTTACCATTTTCGCCTGGTGAGTTCTTTCTTGCATAATGCATGTATCCACATTTTCTTTGGATTGATATATGGTGTTCTATATGAGAAACGCTTAGAAAGTGTGACAATTGAGGACAGAAACTGGTCGTTTTACGTGAAAACAAAGAAAGAATTTGTTGTGTGTATTGGGGAAAACACATTTGGAGGTTCATTCGGACAGTTTAAAAAATCACACCAATGTCGTATACGGAAAACAAACGGAATGGCATTCGGCTCAATATGATCGACCCATTACGTAATAAGCGACTAAGGGAGCCTTTAATTTTCAAACAATGATCTAAAGTCAATTACACTAAGTTGTCCGATAGTGTTTTACAGGTCTTTCATTGGCAAGCAATAATTAAAATACAAATATCAACTTTTTCAAATGTCATTTTTGTGGCGATTGGTTTGACCAAACCAATTAACCTACATCTGTTAAACCGCCTAATATATAGTTCCGTCAGTGATGCAGAGACACGATTGATAATAATCATGTCAGTGCTACTTTGGTACCGGATTGATACTAAGATTTGGGATTTATCGAGATAATATCTACGTAGAGTTAAAATATGTAAATATTATCTTTCTTCGTGTTTGGGCAGATAATAAATATCATTGCGCGTTCTATCTGCCTTGCAAAGAACTCTCATGATACTCAAAACACCCCAATGACACAGTAGAAGGCGACTGTAAATTCCAAAAAGGTTCTATAAATAGCTCGCGAGACTGGTTATGGATTGTTTTTAAATCTCAATAGTATAAACGCTTTATTTTGTAGTTGTTGCAATATATGAAAGCGTTTGATGACAAGACTGGTTAACAAAGGTTTAAATGACACGATGTCAGTGTGTACACAAGTTATACACGTTCGAGCGCAACCCTCTGTACGTTCTAGAGTCAATTAGCATTCAATGCTGAATGTGTAGCCTAATTTAGTTGGAGATCGAGATCATATATGCCTATATTTGTGTCAATTGAACAGTTTGGCAAATAGAGAAATTGTGCTTCATGAGCATTTTTTGTGTTTGTTTTTGCTCTCAAATTGTTCAAAGCAGTTTAACTTTTCTAGGGAGAAAACCCTCAATGTGAAGGAACTAAATTGAACAGACCTGTTCAATATGGGACATCCTTGAAACTAATGGATACTGTTTTGTCTCCTTTCTATGATAATTTAGTCATTTCTAAAGTGTTCAAAATATTTTATCTTAATATGACCTAGCGACCTGGTGATGAACATGTGATAACCCAAACAATTTAGATTACACATAACCAAGACAAACATTCTAATGAGCTAAAACGGAAGTCTATCTAGTACCAACTAGATTTTTCTTAAATTTGGAATGGCCTAATTTTGAACACATCATGACCAATTTTAGAACGTAACTTAAAAATCACCAAGACAATATTCTGGCAAACTAACATTATTCTACTGTCAAAATATGCAGCTTTTCTCAAATTTACCCGCACTAGAGTGCACTATTATTGAAAATTGCAAGGCCTTCACCGAGATACTGCTTGTTACTTTACAGGATTTTCTATACGATCGCCATTACAGTGCCATCAGGCCTGTTATTGTCACTCAAACTGTAAAGTCAGTATGCAATGCCTTTAAGTTGTCAGAAATAGTAATAATTCTTGAGGTACAGCTAAAAGCGCGTGCAGATTTGAGACCGGGCGTATCACGTTCAATCCCGCTTGCAGCGACCATGCAGGTTGCCCTTTAGTGAGTGACATTCAACAATCATGAATAAGTGTATTGCAGCGAGTGCTATAACTGATCTACTGTTGACACGACATAAATGCTGTTTCAAATTGAGTAGTTATGTTAAAGGTGTTTCCTTACTAACGTAGGCTATTACTAGTATCCAAATCAATTTTCACATACCGCAAACATTCGGACGAGATCCAGAATAACACAAACCGCATACATTCGGACGACGTCCGGAATAGCACAAACTGCATACATTCGGACGAGATCCGGAATAACACAAACCGCATACATTTGGACGAGATCCGGAATAACACAAACCGCATACATTTGGACGAGACCCGGAATAACACAAACCGCATACATTTGGACGAGATCCGGAATAACACAAACCGCATACATTCGGACGAGATCCAGAATAACACAAACCGCGTACATTCGGACGAGATCCGGAATAACACAAACCAAATACATTCGGACGAGATCCGGAATAACTCAAACCGCATACATTCGGACGAGATCCGGAATAGCTCAAACCGCATACATTCGGACGAGATCCGGAATAACACAAACCGCATCCATTCGGACGAGGTCCGGAATAACACAAACCGCATACATTCGGACGAGACCCGGAATAGCACAAACCGCATACATTCGGACGAGATCTGCAAACCGCATACATTCGGATGAGACCCGGAATAGCACAAACCGCATACATTCGGACGAAATCCGGAATAACACAAACCGCATACATTCGAACGAGATCCGGAATAACACAAACCGCATACATTCGGATGAGACCCGGAATAGCACAAACCGCATACATTCGGACGAGATCCGGAATAACACAAACCGCATACATTCGGACGAGATCCGGAATAACACAAATCGCATACATTCGGACGAGATCCGGAATAACACAAACCGCATACATTTGGACGAGATCCGGAATAACACAAACCGCATACATTTGGACGAGACCCGGAATAACACAAACTGCATACATTCGGACGAGATCCGGAATAACACAAACCGCATACATTCGGACGAGATCCGGAATAACACAAACCGCATACATTCGGACGAGATCCGGAATAACACAAACCGCATACATTCGGACGAGATCCGGAATAACACAAATTGCATACATTCGGACGACATCCGGAATAACACAAACCGCATACATTCGGACGAGATCCGGAATAACACAAACTGCATACATTCGGACGAGACCCGGAATAACACAAACCGCATACATTCGGACGAAATCCGGAATAACACAAACCGCATACATTCGGACGAGATCCGGAATAACACAAACTGCATACATTCGGACGAGACCCGGAATAACACAAACCGCATACATTCGGACGAGACCCGGAATAACACAAACCGCATACATTCGGACGAGACCCGGAATAACACAAACCGCATACATTCGGATGAGACTCTACCCAGAATCACGTCATATAATTTTCGAATGACGTTAAATTAATGTCGCGCTATTATTCCCGATTTCTGTTGGAGATAGGTCGCCCGCTTATTACCATATGTTACCCACAAACATAAGGCACATTTACGTGAAACAAAAGTGTTCCTTGTACCTAAAACATTATACCACATTAAGGCATCTGCTCGGTGGGATGTCGAGGGTTCGAACCACAGTGGCGACAGTGGGGTTCATTCCGATATGACCGGTTAGTGTGCTGCCAGCTAGATAACTCATGGTACAGAATGTCTGTCTGCCTGGTGCTTAGAGAACAGTGTAGAATTCGGGAAGTGAACTTGCTTATTTGTCTCATAAATCATTGATTGATTGATTGATTGGAGTTTAACGCCGTTTTTTAACAATTTCTCAGTCATATCACGGCGGCCAGTTCACCTAAACACGTATTTCCTGGTTTTCTCACACCAGTACTCCACACAACAATCTTCCCACGCAACTGGCTGCTTTTCCACATAGACTTAACCCATTGGTGGAAGACGAATGACGCATGTCGCATTGACTTTTGTCAAACGTCGGAAAGAAAGTTGGCCGGGCCGGGGTTCGAACTCACAACCCCTGGATTGACAGCCTGCGTCGCTACCGACTGAGCTACCGGGGCTCATAAATCAGAAATGGCTGACCATTTCAATAGGAATGACTCTATAATAAACTGTACTTCACTTTTATCTGTTTTTTATGAAACCAAGTTCAAAAGTTTGAAAATAATCCAAGGCCACCTGCTCAAAATATACTACTCACAATAAACATATAATACACTACTCACCATAAACATATAATACACTACTCGCAATAAAACATATAATCCACTACTCACAATAAACATATACTACATTACTCACAATAAAACATATAATACACTACTCGCAATAAAACATATGATACACTACTCGCAATAAAACATATAATACACTACTCACAATAAAACATATAATACACTACTCGCAATAAAACATATAATACACTACTCGCAATAAAACATATAATACACTACTCACAATAAAACATATAATACACTACTCACAATAAACATATAATACACTACTCACCATAAACATATAATACACTACTCACAATAAACATATAATACACTACTCACCATAAACATATAATACACTACTCACCATAAACATATAATACACTACTCACAATAAAACATATAATACACTACTCACAATAAACATATAATACACTACTCACCATAAACATATAATACACTACTCACAATAAAACATATAATACACTACTCACCATAAACATATAATACACTACTCACAATAAACATATAATACACTACTCACAATAAACATATAATACACTTCTCACAATAAACATATAATACATTACTCACAATAAAACATATAATACACTACTCACAATAAACATATAATACACTACTCACAATAAACATATAATACACTACTCACCATAAACATATAATACACTACTCACAATACAACATATAATACATTACTCGCAATAAAACATATAATACACTACTCACCATAAACATATAATACACTACTCGCAATAAAACATATAATACACTACTCGCAATAAACATATAATACACTACTCGCAATAAACATATAATACACTACCACAACAAACTTATAATACACTACTCACAATAAACATATAATACACTCCCCACAATAAACATATACTACACTACCCACAATAAACATATAATACACTACTCACAATAAACATATAATACACTACTCACAATAAACATATAATACACTACTCACAATAAACATATAATACACTACTCACAATAAAACATATAATACACTACTAACAATAAACATATAATACACTACTCGCAATAAAACATATAATACACTACTCACAATAAACATATAATACACTACCACAACAAACATATAATACACTACTCACAATAAACATATAATACACTACTCACAATAAAACATATAATACATTACTCACAATAAAACATATAATACATTACTCACAATAAAACATATAATACACTACTCACAATAAACATATAATACACTACTCACAACAAACATATAATACACTACTCACAATAAACATATAATACACTACTCACAATAAAACATATAATACATTACTCACAATAAAACATATAATACATTACTCACAATAAAACATATAATACACTACTCACAATAAACATATAATACACTACTCACAACAAACATATAATACACTACTCACAATAAACATATAATACACTACTCACAATAAAACATATAATACACTACTCACAATAAAACATATAATACACTACTCGCAATAAAACATATAATGCACTACTCACAATAAAATATATAATACACTACTCGCAATAAAACATATAATACACTACTCGCAATAAAACATATAATACACTACTCACCATAAACATATAATACACTACTCATAATAAACATATAATACACTACTCACAATAAACATATAATACACTACTAACCATAAACATATAATACACTAAACATATAATACACTACTCATAATAAACATATAATACACTACTCACCATAAACATATAATACACTACTCACAATAAACATATAATACACTACCCACAATAAACATATAATACACTACTCACAATAAACATATAATACACTACTCGCAATAAACATATAATACACTACTCACCATAAACATAAAATACACTACTCACCATAAACATATAATACACTAAACATATAATACACTACTCATAATAAACATATAATACACTAAACATATAATACACTACTCACCATAAACATATAATACGCTAAACATATAATACACTACTCACAATAAACATATAATACACTAAACATATAATACACTACTCACCATAAACATATAATACACTACTCACAATAAACATATAATACACTACTCACAATAAACATATAATACACTACTCACAATACACATATAATACACTACTCACAATAAACATATAATACATAACAAAGCTGTGTCACGGGAATGTATTTAGATAAACTTAGCCTATATAGTACACATAGTTACCTCCCTTCATCTATTATATTAGCTAGAAGATGATGTACAAAGCAAGTTAATTTACGTAGTGTCTCATATTGATTGGAGTATAGAGTATAGAAATAATGTACGCGTGTTCCATCATGGTACCAATTAAATCATTGAATACGTTGTCAGGTCGAATATCTTTTATTTGCTACATACAAAAAAAGCATGGTATTATTATCACGGCATTGCACACAAATACGATATTCTTTTGGTGTTTTATTGTGTCTACCGATCTCAATTTGCAACGTACGACTACAGCATCTAAATGTACAATATTGTATTTTGTGTTTATACGATATCTTTAACGAGAGATTTCCTGCTATCGTATATTCGTAATAGATATCCATCTATAATTTCTTAGTATATTATTTGAAACAGATATCCCTCGGTAATGTCCTGGTATAGTATTTGAAATGGATATCCCTATGTAATTTCCTAGTATAAAATTTGAGAAAATATATCCCCCTGTAATGTCCTGGTATATTTGAAATAAATAACCCTATGTCATTTCCTGGTATAGAATTTGAAAAAATATCCCTATTCAATTTCCTGGTATAGTATTTGAAATAGATATCCCTATGTAATGTCCTGGTATATTTGAAATGAATATCCCTATGTCATTTCCTGGTATAGTATTTGAAAAAGATATCTCTATTTAATTTCCTGGTATAGCATTTATAATCGATATCTCTATGTAATTTCATGGTAAATTATTTGAAAAAGATATCCGTATGTAATTTCCTGGTATAATATTTGAAATAGATATCCCTCTGTAATTTCCTGGTATAGTATTTGTAATAGATATATCTATTTATTTTCCTGGTGTAGTATTTTAAATAGATATCTCTATTCAATTTCCTAGTATTATATTTGAAATAGATATACCCCTGTAATTTCCTGGTATAGTATTTGTAATATTTACCCCTATTTAATTTCCTGGTATAGTATTTAACATAGATATAACTCTGTTATTTCCTAGTATAGTATTGTAATATTTAATAGATATATCTATTTATTTTCCTGGTGTAGTATTTGAAATAGATATCTCTATTCAATTTCCTAGTATTATATTTGAAATAGATATACCCCTGTAATTTCCTGGTATAGTATTTGTAATATTTACCCCTATTTAATTTCCTGGTATAGTATTTAACATAGATATAACTCTGTTATTTCCTAGTATAGTATTGTAATATTTAATAGATATATCTATTTATTTTCCTGGTGTAGTATTTTAAATAGATATCTCTATTCAATTTCCTAGTATTATATTTGAAATAGATATACCCATGTAATTTCCTGGTATAGTATTTGTAATATTTATCTCTATTTAATTTCCTGATAAAGTAATTGAAAAAGATATCCCTATGTAATTTCCTGGTATAGTATTTGAAATAGATATTCCTATGTAATGTCCTGGTATAGATATCCCTCTGTAATTTTTTGGTTTAGTATTTGTAATAGATATCCATCTGTAATTTCCTGGTATAGTATTTGTAATAAATATCCCTATGTAATTTTCTGCTAAAGTATTTGAAACAGATATCCCTATGTAATGTCCTGGCATAGATATTCCTTTGTAATTTTCTGGTTTTGTATTTAAAATAGAAATCCCTATGTAATTTCCTAGTATGGAATCTGAAATAGATATCACTCTGTAACTTCCTGGTATAGTATTTGTAATATTGATTAATCTATAATTTTCTGGTATAGTATTTGAAATAGATATCGTTCTGTAATTTCCTAGTATAGTATTTGTAATATTTATCCCTATTTAATTTCCTGGTATAGTTTTTGTAATAAATATCCCTATGTAATTTCCAGGTATAGTATTTGAAATAGATATCCCTATTTAATTTCCTGGTAAAGATATCCATCTGTAATTTCCTGGTATAGTATTTGTAATCGGTATCCCTCTGTAATTTCCTTGTGTAGTATTTGTAATAGCTATCCATATGTAATTTGCTGTTATAGTATTTGAAATATATATATATATATCTGTAATTTCCTGGTATAGTATTTGTAATAAATATCCCTCTGTAATTTCCTGGCATAGTATTTGTAATCGATATCCCTCAGTTATGTCCTTGTGTAGTATTTGTAATAGCTATCCCTATGTAATTTCCTGGTATAGTATTTGGAAAATATATCCCTCTGTAATTTCCTGGTGTAGTATTTGAAATAGACATCACTATTTCATTTCCTGGTATAGTATTTATAATCGATATCGCTCTGTAATTTCCTGGTGTAGTATATGGAATAGATATCCTTCTGTAATTTCCTGGTGCAGTATTTGTAATATATATCTCTCTGTAATTTCCTGGTGTAGTATTTGAAATAGATATCCCTCTGTAATTTCCCGGTATAGTATTTGTAATAAATATCACTCTGTAATTTCCTGGAAGAGTATTTGTAATATATATTCCTCTGTAATTTTCTGGTGTAGTATTTGAAATATATATCCCTCTGCAATTTCCTGGTATAGTATTTGTATTCCATACCCCTCTGTAATTTACTGGTGTAGTATTTGAAATAGAAATCCCTATGTAATTATCTGGTATAGTATTTGAAATAGATATCCCTCTGTAATTTCCTGGAGAAGTATTTGAAATAGATATCCCTCTGTAATTTACTGGTGTAGTATTTGAAATAGAAATCCCTATGTAATTTCCTGGTATAGTATTTTTAATCGATATCCCTCTGTAATTTACTGGTGTAGTATTTGAAATAGAAATCCCTATGTAATTATCTGGTATAGTATTTGAAATAGATATCCCTCTGTAATTTCCTGGAGTAGCATTTGAAATAGATATCCCTCTGTAATTTTCCGGTGTAGTATTTGAAATAGAAATCCCTATGTAATTATCTGGTATAGTATTTGAAATAGATATTCCTCTGTAATTTCCTGGAGTAGTATTTGAAATAGATATCCCTCTGTAATTTACTGGTGTAGTATTTGAAATAGAAATCCCTATGTAATTATCTGGTATAGTATTTGAAATAGATATCCCTCTGTAATTTCCTGGAGTAGTATTTGTAATATATATCTCTCTGTAATTTCCTCGTAGAGTATTTGTAATAGATATCCCTCTGTAATTCCCTGACGTAGTATTTGTAATCGATATCCCTGTGTAATGTCCTGGTGTAGTATTTGAGAAAGATGTCCCTATTTATATTCCTGATATAGCATTTGAAATAAATATCCCTATTTATATTCCTGATATAGCATTTGAAATAGATATCCCTCTGTAATTTCCTGGTAAAGTATTTGTAATAGATATCCCTCTGTAATTTCCTCGTAGATTATTTGTAATAGATATTTCTCTGTAATTTCCTGGTTTAGTATTTGAAATATATATCCCTCTGTAATTTCCTGGCGTATTATTTGTAATAGATATCCCTCTGTAATTTCCTCGTAGATTATTTGTAATAGATATCCCTCTGTAATTCCCTGGTAAAGTATTTGTAATAGATATCCCTCTGTAATTTCCTGGTAAAGTATTTGTAATAGATATCCCTCTGTAATTTCCTGGTTTAGTATTTGTAATATATATCCCTCTGTAATTTCCTGGCGTATTATTTGTAATCGATATCCCTATGTAATTTCCTGGTGCTGTATTTGAGATAGATATCCCTATTTATATTCTCGGTATAGTATTTGTAATAGATATCCCTCTGTAATTTCCTGGTGCTGTATTTGAGATAGATATCCCTATTTATATTCTCGGTATAGTATTTGTAATAGATATCCCTCTGTAATTTCCTGGTGTAGTATTTGAAATAGATATCCCTTTTTAATTTCCTGGTATTGTATTTGAAATCGATATCCCTATGTAATTTCCTGGTATAGTATTTGTAATATTTATCACTCTGTAATTTCCTGGTATAGTATTTGAAATAGATATCCCTATGTAATTTCCTTGTATAGTATTTGTAATATGTATCACTTTGTAATTTCCCGGTATAGTATTTTTAATATGTGTCACTCTGTAATTTCCTGGTATAGTATTTGTAATATTTATCACTCTGTAATGTCCTTTTATAGTATTTGTAATAGTTATCACTCTGTAATTTCCTGATATTGTATTTGAAATAGATATCCCGCTGTCATTTCCTAGTATAGTATTTGAAATAGATATTACACATATCGCCCAATCTCTGTAACAATCTATTTATAACTTTTAGACGTTAATACGTCTGTAGTGGAATACGGATATCGTTTTATGTTGACATAACGTCATTACATATCCATTCGAGAAAGGGTTTTGGAAATTTACTTTAACATGTATGTCAGACCAAGTATGATTACAATCAGCTGGTTAATTACTTAGATTTCGCATGTTTTAAAAACAAATATCATTTTAGACTATATTTTGACATTGATTAAAATTTCATCCATAGTCTGTTTACGTTAAAATGTATAAAAAGTTAAAAACTGTATTATAATTATATAATTATTGTTATTGTTATTATTATCATTATTATTATTATAATCATTATTATTATTATTATTATTTAAAACTAAAATTGTGTGCTTGATTTTATATGGTTCTTGGTTGGTTTGTATTACATGTGTATAACAAGAAGATATTTGACGCCGCGCATGCTTTTAAAGCATGACTTAAATGAAACAGATGCAGTTCAGTACATTTAAATAACCTGTGCAAGCAGACAGGATGTAAATATTTCGAACAAGAAGGCCAAATGTCCCTTTATTTCAAACAAGAAGGCCAAGATGTGCCTATATTGCTACCATAGCCTATATAAAAAGGTTACCTAGAGCTGAATGATTTAAGAAACAGCAAGATACAAAATACGTATATCTTCTACCGTTATTACAAAACTTTAGACACATGTAATGGGTATTTAATAACTTTCCCCTAACTTCCTATGCTGCGCTTCTTTAATAGTTTGGTTTACGACCCGATTCATTAAAGCTGAGAAAAAAGTTTCTTGCGATGATTTTGCCACTTATTTATAATATTGAGATTTTTAGATAAATTTGTAATCTTTAAAAAATCAATGATGATTTATTTTAATTACTACATATTACAGTATAATTCTAGAAACTGTAAACACAACGTTAACCCAACTATGCAATACGCATGGCCGTAACGTGACCCGTTCTATTATTTGTAAATGCAGCATGTCATCGCTTGGCGATTTTGGTCATTCTTATTTAATAGACGACAAGGTGTCATCAATTCCCATAGTATAATAAAGTTGTCTCTGCTTCCTTCCGCTATGAATACTTCGCTGTTTTCACGATTTCATCCGATTTCTAAAATTCATTGGATTCGTACCCGATTTTTCATGTTTCGTTCGAGATGAACGATTCGTACCAACTGGTTTTCGCTCTTTGCTCTTGGGGAACTGACTTACCATTTTCTTTTGTTTATTTTTCAGTTTTCTACTGGCATGTTCAACACGATTAAAGTGACATTACAAACAAACAAAACAGACTTAATAAGTCTTGCTATATGTTGACTATACATGTGAACTTTCATAATGCTCAATCTTGATCATACATATCTTTCTTTTCTTGTTTAATTACTTCGTATTTTTTGTTTATATACTCCCGTTTTTGCTCTCATACTTCTGCTAAACTGGAAGGAGAATAGATTTCCACCTCTCTGTCCTAAGCTTGTGTCACACTTAACTTATAAATAGAGGCAATACACCTTAATATATGTTAATATTTAAGCACCTATGTTTTTTTATCTAATGGATCTAGTTAGAAGATTTAAAACAGTTTATTGGTTAAAAAAAAAGAAGAGAAACTTTTGAAAAACATTATCTCATGTCATGTTCACACTTCGACAATGAGAGGTCTACATTGATTAAAAATAGATACATGTCAAATACTCATCAATGTTTTTCAACTTTACTAAACACAGATTGTCCCGCATAATTAAGGGACCTTACAAAGTTCATGCTTATTATTATGAATAAATTCTGATAGAAATTTTCCTAACCAGTACGATACAATATTGTATTGTAATTTTGATGTTCTATGTTGTTGTTTTTGTTTGGTGTTTCCTTTCTTTTTGTTGGTTATATTTGGTGGCTTTCTGTTTGTTTTGTTTATCTCAAATTGAAATTTCAAAGTCTAACAGTAATATGAGAAAACTAGGGTGGTATCTTGTGATATTACCTTGTTTCCTCATACACATCGCAGAAATGCTAAAGTTAAAAATTTATCTAACAATGTGTCGTCTTTCCCCAATTTTATAAAGTCGATACTTTTTTTTGTTTTATATTTCCCTTTATTATACATGTATTTGTATTATGGGTAAATAAAAGTTGAAATTGAATTGAAAAAGCTTGTATGACACATTATAGTTGCAGTGAATGTTAAGCAAACCGTAAACTAAATGGTTTCAGGACTAAACTTGTCATTTCACGACTAAACTTCACATGCTGAATATCACATAGATCGTAGAATGTAAAACGTTTAATCCCTACGTCGGCGTCAATAATAATACACTTTTGTGATATATTTATCTATCTTGTATACAGAATTCACAGGTCATGACGTGTAAGGCAGATGGTTCCTGGACCGATTTCGACAGTCTGCCGTATTGCATTCAGGCGGAGATACCACCGATGGATTACGGGGCACCAGTGGAGGGTACTATATACACGATTAGAGACAGAGCGCGTTACACGTGTGACGAGGCACACTATTTATCCTCGTCGGCTGATACTATAGCATGCCGTGCTGATGGAACGTGGGAGGTACCAACTGTAAAGTGTTGGACATATTGCACTAAGCCCAAGGGAAACCCTACACACTCTGTGTTAACGGTTGGTATATAACTACACACTCTGTGTTAACGGTTGGTATATAACTACACACTCTGTGTTAACGGTTGGTATATATCTACACACTCTGTCTTAACGGTTGGTATATAACTACACACTCTGTGTTAACGGTTGGTAACTACACACTCTGTGTTAAGGGTAAGTATATAACTACATACTCTGTGTTAACGGTTGGTATATAACTACACAGTTTTGAACGGCACTCTGTAGTATGCGTAATCATTATACATTTTGTCTTGATCTGTGCATTTAAATAACATTTGCATATAACGTAATGTTAGACGTTTAAACAACAAATAACGTATGCCGTAATGAAAGACTTGAAACTGCGTTAACGAATGCCGTAATGTAAGATTTCAAAACGACATTAGCGTATGCCGTAAAGTAAGAGTTTTAACGACATTAGCATATGCCGTAATCTAAGATTTTAAACGACATAAACGTATGCCGTAATGTAAGCTTTAAACGACATTAACGTATGCCGTAATGTATGATTATTAACAACATTAGCGTATGCCGTAATATATGATTTTTAACAACATTAGCGTATGCCGTAATATATGATTTTTAACAACATTAGCGTATGCCGTGATGTATGATTTTAAATGACATTAGCGTAAGCCGTAATGTATGATTTTTAACAACATAAGTGTATGCCGTAAGATTTCAAAACGAGATTAGCGTATGCTGTAATGTAAGATTTCAAAACGAGATTAGCGTATGCTTTAATATATGATTTTAAACTACATTAGTGTATGCCGTAATGTATGATTTTAAACTACATTAGCGTATGCCGTAATGTATGATTTTAACAACAATAGCATATGCCATAATGTATCATTTTAAACGATATTAGCGTATGCCGTAATATTAGATTTCAAAACGAGATTAGCGTATGCCGTAATATTAGATTTCAAAACGAGATTAGCGTATGCCGTAATGTTTTATTTTTAAACGAGATTAGGGTATGCCGTAATGTAAGATTTTAACCGACATTAGCGTATGCCGTAATGTAAGATTTTAAACGACGTTAGCGTATGGCCATAGTGTATGATTTTAAACAACATTAGCGTATGCCGTAAAGTAAGATTTCAAAACGACATTAGCGTATGATGTAATGTAAGATTTCAAAACGACATTAGCGTTTGCCGTAAAGTAAGATTTCAAAACGACATTAGCGTATGCCGTAATGTATGATTTTGAAACGAGATTAGCATATGCCGTAGTGTATGATTTTAAACAACATTAGCGTATGCCGTAATGTAAGATTTTAAAACAACATTAACGTATGCCGTAATGTACGATTTTAAATAACATTAACGTATGCCGTAATGTATGATTTTAAACAACATTAACGTATGCCGTAATGTAAGATTTTAAATAACATTAGCGTATGTCGTAATGTAAGATTATAAACAACATTAACGTATGCCGTAATGTAAGATTTTAAACAAAATTAACGTATGCCGTAATGTAAGATTTTAAATAACATTAGCGTATGTCATAATGTAAGATTTTAAATAACATTAGCGTATGTCGTAATGTAAGATTATAAACAACATTAGCGTATGCCGTAATGTAAGATTATAAACAACATTAACGTATGTCGTAATGTAAGATTATAAACAACATTAACGTATGTCGTAATGTAAGATTATAAACAACATTAGCGTATGCCGTAAAGTAAGATTTTTAACAACATTAGCGTATGCCGTAATGTAAGATTTCAAAACGACATTAGCGTATACCGTAATGTATGATTTTAAACAGCATTCGCGTTATGCCGTAATATGCTTATTTAAACTAAATTAACCGATGCCGTAATACGCTAATTTAAACTACTATCAGCATGCGCAGTAACTAAATATGTTTTATTTAAATACAAACTGTATTTCTGTCTTTATTCATTTGCTTTTGATTTTCTTAATTTTTGAGACAGTGGCTGATTGGTCTTTTTTTATTGCCAGTTTGTTTGCATTCGTCTGTCGGTCGAGACACCCGTGTTCTTTAAGAATGTTCATAATTACCAAGATCTTGGATATTAACCCAACAGTTAATGAGTACCTGTAAATATTAATCATAAATGTTCCTATCATTAAAAAAAAAGCATCTTTTATATCCTTATACGTCGACTTTATCATTTTCTCGCAAAACATCAAGGTAAAACTGTGGAAATCGCTATGAATTTAAGAAATATTACTGACTATAGAGTTAAAACCATTGAGGCAAAATGAGAAATGGTTTATGATTAGCAATTGTCATTTCGCCAAACTGATATTTCTACGTCGTCTGCAAATTTGTCAAATTGCGTCTGGATGTCATGATGCGAAAAGGTTAAAAGACTAAAGAGTCACTTTCAATATTTTCTCGAAAAACATTTTCTTGCAGACTGAGCCACTTCTTCAGTACACAAACGGCATAGATGTTACATTTACCTGCTCCCCATCCGATGAGTACTACCTGCACGGTGCTGGTGCAGTTGCCACGTGTACAACAGACGGCACATGGAACCGTATGTCCTTCAAATGTAACACGTTCTGTGGAGAACCGCCAATAAATAACAACATAGAAGTCGTAAGTGGAGGCGGCCTTGGTAGATACACAACCGCTGACAGTGTGACATACAAATGTTCGACATGGTTGTGGTATTTTATAGGTAACGATAAAAAAGCATGTAATGCCGATGGGACGTGGTCGGGTCCACTCAAATGTTGCTTAGGATATCGCTGCTGTATAGAAAGTTATTGTGAATGGGATTCGGATGGCAAATGAACTATTGGGGGGAAATACAAATTGCCAGGGATCATTGTATGTTAAACAACGGATTGGGGCTGCAAATTAATTATTTGGGGGCAGTAAAAGTGTTGGTCATGTCCTCGGAACGGACTACTCTATGTGACAAACGAATACCCAAAGAAGTCCCGTGCCTCAAGTCCCCTCTCTGTCATTCTCCGTTATATAGTCAGAATAATTATGACATGAAAGTCTGAATGTGTCAACACTTATGTTTCATTCTCAAAACTAAACAAACAAAGGACCACTTACAATACGGTGGACACAATTTCCCTAGTTGACCCAAAGACCCGAAAGCACAAAACAATCACATTCCCATTTTACCCACAATGTTTCTGTATTGAACGTGTACTCTGTCGTATACCCACAATGTTTCTGTATTGAACTTGTACTCTGCCATATATCCAGATGTTAGACATCCACATATAAAGGCATTTAAGAGAAAAGTTAAACTGATATATCAATGTGAATCTTATTATAATCACACATTCTAAACCTGTTCACATATACAATGCATCTGCAGCAGATGACATTGAAGTTTGAACAAATTTAGGCCTCTGTATATGAAACTATAATTATGGAATAGGGTTGAAAACATTGTGGTAAAAGGAGAAATGGTCATAAATATCTTTTAATTTATAAAGGTTGTAATTGAACCTGAGCAAATGCGTCTGAAAACACGGGGGGAAGTCTGTATCATTAAAAAAAACGAAATACAGCAAAACACATTGTAGGAAAAGGAGAAATTTCTGACTGTGACAAATCTGTATATTTCCAATAATAGTCTTATGTTTCCTGCAACAGATGCATCAACATTTGTCTGCTATAAGATATGTGATAATAACATTTATGTTATGCTAAATGATGAGATACTGTGAATCAATGAAACGGTGTGGGTGATATCAGTGATTGATAAGGATTTTATTTCACTGATAGAACACATGAGATACATACGGAATAGTATGATGCAGGAACGATTTATTGGCTCGAATTGCACGACAAGTAGCGTGGAAAAATCGATATCTTACAAGACCGAAGATATGGCTTTTTCCCTCGCTACGAGTCGTGCAATACGAACCCATTTATCGCTCCTGCAATGTAGTATTCCTTTTATTATATACCTACAATCTATGAAGAGCGAAAAAAGTAACAGATACACAGATTCAATTTCATATTTTATTGGGATAACAATTATTTAATTGTGAAATGAAAAGATGAATGGCGAATTAATATTTACCACAATACTTAGGCCACGACCCATAGAAAGTATTATAATACGTAATTCTTATTAAATTTTCATTGTTTTGTGTGAGAAAATAACAACACAATCTTTATTTGCGGAGTTTTATTAAATTTGACGCTCGGTTTTTGATACATAAAATAGAAACGATTTTCCTAAATAGTAGCAGATTTAAAACGGTAACCTCTCTGAAAATAGTCCGCACACTGTCTGACATCACTATTCCGTATTTTACACTAGGTGGGATACGGAATTTTAATCTGTCGTGTCTGAACTGCGCATGACAATCTGCATGTATTTGCGCCTGTAAATGTGCAGGTATGCAATACATGATAATAACATTTCTTAATTGTTCTCATTAATTATGTGATAATTACGTTTCTTAATTGTTCTTATAAGATATGAGATCAACACATTTCTTAATTGTTCTTATAAGATATGTGATAATAACATTTCTTAATTGTTCTTATGAGATACGTGATTATTACGTTTCTCATATGTTGTTGTGAGTTATGTGATTATGACAATTCTTAATTGTTCTGATGTGATAAGTGATAATTACATTTCTTAATTGTTCTTAATAGATAAATGATTATTACGTTTCTCAATTGTTCTTGTGAGTTATGTGATTATGACATTTCTTAATTGTTCTTATTTGATAAGTGTTTATTACATTTCTTAAATGGTCTTATGATCTATGTGATAAATATATATCTTAATTGTTCTTTATGAATGAGGTGATAATTTCCTTTCTTAATTGGTCTTATGAATTATGTGATAGTAACATTTTGTATTGGTCTTATGAGATAAGCGATATATTGTTATTATGAATTATGTGATAATATTTCTTAAATTGTGCTGAGGAATTATGTTGCTATGAATTATGTGATAATTACATTTCTTAATTGTTCTTATAAGATATGTGATAATTACATTTCTTAATGCATGTGATAATTACATTTCGTGATTGTTCTTATGAATTAGATGATATCACATTTCTATTTTGTTCTTATAAATTTTTGTTCTTTTAACAATTATAAATCACTTTGAACACACGTGTGCATTAGGTTTTTCTAACGTCTCCAAACCTCGTACACACAAATTTATTGTTTTATATACGTCAACTTTTGATAGCTAATGTGCTCACAAGCCCAGTCTGAAAATAAACGGTAAGTTGGAACACTGAAGATGATTACACAATTTTTAAAAACCTTTGTTCATCTGTACTGCAAGTGCTACATTGTGTCCAGTAAGCTTTGCTCCCGGCAAATCAATGTTGGTGCCTCGAACATATTAAAATTCACTCCCTGGTTTATTGACAATTTAGATCCACATTGTTGTGATTTCTTGAGAGGATTGTCTTAATTGTTTTTACTTTTAAATACATGTTTTTGTCTAAATATCTTTGCGTTTTGCTTGAATCTGTTGAATTTGTGAGAAAACAAATAGGGGTAAGGACATTTCCTCCCCTCCGAGATTCTAATGAACGCATCCCAGGATCCAAAAGTAATTTCAGTTCCTGCTGAGATTTTCAATGCCTGTCATTAAACCGTTTGAAGTAGAATGCTGCGTTATAGCTAATTTATTGGCGAACTTTGGACAAATCCCCTGTGTCTGTTAGGCGACATGCGTCTCGAACGACTTTAAGCTTCATTGTGGATTTTTACCAACTTCAATGAAATATACCTCAAAATTATTCAAATGGTTACAGTCTATTGCTGTAGTTCGTCACAGAAGCTAAATACTTTAATGTATTGTCTAATACTTCAATACCTAGAGCCTTCATATATATAGCATGTGCAACATTATTACTTAGTGGTCATACCAGGTCTTACACATTATGCATCTGGGAACAATATTTGCTCATTCCTAGGAGTCACAAGTTTCCTTAAGACATATGTAGGAAAACCTTGTCTAGAACTGCAAGGCAAACAACTATTTCTGTATAGAGAATCATATCGTGACACTCCATCAACAGTGTGCAAATAATGACTGGGTCCGCCACACAGGGAGAATGTCGCTAGTTTTATTATATAAAAAATTATATATATTCTCAAAGAGACTAAAAGCGAGTTAGTAATTTTGAAAAAGTGACAACTACCACCGTTTATATATGTGGTATGTAGCACCACGTATTCCTCGTTGACAGTAGTATCAAATTAGGTCGTCACATAGTTTGTTGCACTGATATAGGAATATCTTTTGAGATTTGAGTATATCTATCTTTACCAAACGGTTGTTTTTAAGGCTCATAAAAGTAAATCCAGCAAACATTACTCCGCCTTTGATTTGATCAGCATTAATGTACCTCCTTTCTAACCACTATATTGTGTGTTGTTGTTGTTGTTGTTGTTGTTGTTTGTTGGTTCACCGTATATGCATAGTCTAGTAATTATCCTCGCTGAGCAATATACAGCCATCGTGGTCTAGTTCTGTTTCACCTTGCAACAACAGTTAAGTAAAATCGGTTCTAGGGTAAAATATTAGGGAAAGCATAATGCTCCTTTATTCTTGTCACACTGCAAGGTTTTCTGGACTATTGCTACCCAGGTGCTTACGGCGCTTAATTCCAAACTGAAGTAAGCGTGTAAGGAAACATGTAATATGTTTCAGAAATGAAAATCAGTTTAATACAAGAGAAAGTTGATGCAAGGCATCAATGTCGCCGGAAAAGACTGCAATGATTTATTTATGTATTCTTGACTTTCATTAGTCTAACATACACATAATGTTTTCATTGAGTACTAATTCCAGGATTTTTGAAATTTCACATACAACTTTCAGGATTTCTTTTGGTCAGGATTTTGGATTTTTTTGTATTTGTCAATAAAACCACAACAAATACAGTTTGGGATTTAAATCTACATGCAATAAAAAGCTATTCAACCCTTTCAATGTCTGACCTTTAAACGTTTAAAACATAGAGAAAACGGTTAAATTGCTGAAGACATGAACTTCCTCCTTTTTTTAAAATAATAATAATTTTAGTAAGTATTTCATTATAAGACAAGTACTCAAATAAAGGTGATGTTAAATTTATAATTAAAAACTTTAAATAAAAAAATGATTATAAATTGATGCAAATTAAATACAGTGTGTTATCTCCCCCGTCAAAACAACCGTTTTATGGTAGAGGTCACTTCCTCTTTTTGGACCAGAAAGTATTTGAAGATATAATTCACATTGGAGGGGAAATTTGAAAAAAAAAAATGAAAATATAAGAGAAAAAAAGACATTTTAAATATCATTACTGTTATGCCATATAATGTTAAGTAGCACACTACTTTAGTGATGTGAAGGTTTATTTTATACCTGCATATGTGTTCTGTATAAGATTGTTGTTCAAATTTAAAGGAACACATCTCTGTGACCTTGAATTTTGTATTTCATATGTAAACATGTCATTCCTGTTACTCACATTCCTGTTACCATGAACAAGTAACAGGAATTACCTAGTTGGTAACAGTATTGACAAATTAAGAGACAAACTGCCAGAAAAGAAGCATAATTAACGACAACATTTAGTTTTAAATAGACAACAGTCATTAGATTGGGAAATAGGACCAATTCTTAGCTATAAAATACATTAACAAACCTTTCCTATTAGTATGTTAAGTTGAAAAGGAAATGTAACAGGAATTACAGAAAAGTAACAGGAATTACATTACACAGGTAACAGATCTGACATTTACTTTGAAACTGACATGCATTCTTTTCATTTGATTAAATAGTGTTTTTAAATCAAAACCATCATGTTTACAGTACAGATAGAGAGAGAAAGAAACTATAGAAACTTAGTTTGGAAAATGATATCATTGATAAACAGTGTTGTCAATATTTGATGGTAACAGGAATGACAGAAAAAGTAACAGGAATTGCATTACATCGGTAACAGATCTGACATTTACTTTGAAACTAACATACATTCTTTTCATTTGATAAAATAGTGTTTTTAAAACAAAACCATCATGTTTACAGTACACATAGAGAGAGAAAGAACAGTTTTTTAATTGTGATAAGTAATTCATGTTACCATTCATTATGTCATTCCTGTTACCTCATCATTCCTGTTACTGGATGTCATTCCTATTACTACCATATTTTATATACCTTTTTGAGAAAAGTAGGATATATTCATGCTTACTTAAAAGGTGCATGGCAATATTTTCTTCAGCATTATATATAAAATTCAGATAAAACTCCATGTTGTTCTTAGCAAAATTTGATTAAGAATGTTCATTTTTTAAATCTAAGCAAAATGGCAACACAATTCGAATACATTCAGAAAAAAAAAATCCAAACATTTATTTATATGATCTAAAGACCATACATTTTTCAAAACTTATTAAAACTAACAATATCAATTTGTGTATCTTATGATTTTGTTGCTTTTAGTATTGGTAACAGGAATGACATTGTTATGTAGGTAATGCTTAAACAACCATCTCATTATTTTTCCAAGTACATCTGTTTGTCTAGAAACCTTGATCATGTTTATTAAATGTGTTATGTGTTTATTCAAATAAAAAAAATTGATATTAAAGGCACATTTTTTCTATCTTTTATTCAAATCAAAATACACAATTTCTGTAGAATGACCTATCTATCTATAATATTTGGTGTTTGAGCATTCTTTCGAAATGTTGACCTCATGTCAAGATCGAGTCGTTGTGACATCGAAGAAAATGAATAAAAAATCAAGCAAAGCTTTAGTGCATGTTTTATTCAACTGCATTCGAGAGAAAAAAGGCACTTCTATATCAACTTTCTTTCTCCTACATTCGGCCCATGCACTCGTTTCGTGACGTATTATAAATCATTTTTTCGAGCGACATTTTTTGCCTGCATGACTCGTCAATGTCATGGAAGTGTTTTTCTAACTTTATATCTTACTTCCGGCAACTTCCCTTAATATTTTGGCAATATGAAACTAGGTCACGATCAACATTTTTCAGAGCATACTATATTTAGCTTAGAAACAGTTCCTATTTTATATATATATATATATATACATGGATTAACATTATTAAATAAATTCTACACAAATCGAGACATCTCTTTGAACATGAAAATAACATTCAGTAAGTTAAAATTGCTATTAAAAGGAGAATTAGACGTGATTTTTATCTCGATATTGACACATAACAGTCTGCAGCAAGTCTAGCAGGGACTTATTTGTCTGCGTAAATAAGCAAAAAAAAAAAAACATAAATGCGAGTCAAAATAAAGAAACTGCAAATACTTAAAACATCGGATGATTTATTTCATTTTAGATGTGTCATAACTAAGTGTTTTTAAGCAAACACAGTTGAATATGTTCAAGACATTTAAGTGGGTTTTTTTCAAATAATAACTCGTCCTCTCATGTAATTTCCGAAAAGCTATTAAAACTATAAGTCGCAGGCTTCTACCCGGCGACTAATAAACGCTATCAATGTCCATATTACAGCTTGATGTATAATCAACATTTACACCATGTGACGTTTATGTGATTACATTTTCTTTAATTGCACTATTCAAGTATATTTCAGTGTATAAGGAGACCCAGTTGTTGATTGATTGATTAGGGTTTAACGCCGTTTTCAACAATGTGTCATATCACCGCGGCCAGTTCACCTACTCATGTGTGTCCTAACTTTCTCACACCAGTACTCCACACAACATACTTTCCAAGCAACTGGCTGCTTTTTCTCCCATACTGTTAGTGAGAGAGAGAGACGAATGACGCGTGTCACAGTTACTTTTGTCAAACGTCGGAAAGATTGTTGGCCGAGCGGGGATTCGAACTCACAACCCATGGATTGACAGCCCGCATCGCTACCGACTGAGCTACTGGAGCTAGGCAGACCCAGTAGTAATACATTGGATACAAGATGGACAGTTTGTCTTTTGCGAATACAA
Source organism: Serripes groenlandicus (assembly GCA_031761405.1). NCBI lineage: Eukaryota > Metazoa > Mollusca > Bivalvia > Cardiida > Cardiidae > Serripes > Serripes groenlandicus. The sequence continues at coordinate 4,212,915 of JASEVX010000012.1, read as the reverse complement.
TCGTGAAATTCTGGGTCTTTGACGGATTCGGGAAAATATTTTAGACGATATTATCATAAAGTTGAAGTGATTTGATAACTTATTTCTAATGTGTGTCAATTGATATGCGGATTATTTGAGTAATCTGTCTATAGATCTAGATTCATGCTAAATTTTATGAATGTGATAATGTTTATGCAAAAGAATAAAGAGGAAGTGGCTCGGATTCCGACCGACATTTACGTGTGTTTTAATTTGTTTGTATTTGTGTTTATATGTTAAATAAACGAATCACATAAACACGCCTTGTTATTGTTCTTTTAATTTGGGTTTGAATGATATTTTACGCGGCTCTCAACAGTATTTCAGTTATATCCCCGTGTTTCAGTTATATCACCGTGTTTCAGTTATATCACCGTGTTTCTGTTGTATCACCGTGTTTCAGTTATATCACCGTGTTTCAGTTTTACCACCGTGTTTCCTGTGTAAATTACCAGTAGTGTCGGTATTGTTCATTCGGGCACCAACGCATCGGTCGTATAGCTATCCCCGAAATCACGAACACCATTTTAAAGTATTTACTATGACTTGACCGTGGATCGAACCCTGATCAACCGCTTCAGATGTGTATGCACTAATCACAACACATCTGAGACGGTGACTATAAAGTTTCGACTCATTTATTTGGGGAATAACCGGCTGACGCTATACAATGCCCACTCACCGAAGATAACCAAGGATTACGCATCCAATAATTTAGAATTACCGGTATTCCTATAGTAGTACATGGTTGTGCTGAATTTACATGATGGGAGAACAAACTGTATGTGCAGAAAACGGTTTGTAGTGAAATGGCAAAATACGAAACTGAATACATTATGCGGTTTAATGATATGTTAAGATGTTATTCATAGCACGCGGGCGAACTTTGATGAATATGAGGGAGTGAGAATAGTTGTTGATGGCGAATGTTGATGAATATGAGCGAGTGAGAATAGTTGTTGCGGGCGAACTTTGATGAATATGAGGGAGTGAGAATAGTTGTTGATGGCGAATGTTGATGAATATGAGCGAGTGAGAATAGTTGTTGCAGGCGAATGTTGATGAATATGAGGGAGTGAGAATAGTTGTTGCTGGCGAATGTTGATGAATATGAGTGAGTAAGAATATTTGTTGCGGGTGAATTTTGATGAATATGAGCGAGTGAGAATAGTTGTTGCGAGCGAATTTTGATGAATATGAGCGAGTGAGAATAGTTGTTGCTGGCGAATGTTGATGAATATGAAGGAGAGAGAATAGTTGTTGCAGGCGAAAGTTGATGAATATGAGTGAGTAAGAATATTTGTTGCGGGTGAATTATGATGAATATGAGCGAGTGAGAATAGTTGTTGCTGGCGAATGTTGATGAATATGAGCGAGTGAGAATAGTTGTTGCAGGCGAATGTTGATGAATATGAAGGAGTGAGAATAATTATTGCTGGCGAATGTTGATAAATATGAGGGAGTGAGAATAATTTTTGCAGGCGAATGTTGATAAATATGAGGGAGTGAGAATAGTTGTTGCAGGCGAATGTTGATAAATATGAAGGAGTGAGAATAATTATTGCTGGCGAATGTTGATAAATATGAGGGAGTGAGAATAGTTGTTGCAGGCGAATGTTGATAAATATGAAGGAGTGAGAATAATTATTGCTGGCGAATGTTGATGAATATGAGGGAGTGAGAATAGTTATTACTGGCGAATGTTAATGAATATGAGGGAGTGAGAATAGTTGTTGCAGGCGAATGTTGATGAATATGAGGGAGTGAGAATAGTTGTTGTTGGTGAATGTTGATGAATATGAGCGAGTGAGAATAGTTGTTGCTGGCGAATGTTGATGAATATGAGGGAGTGAGAATAGTTGTTGCAGGCGAATGTTGATGAATATGAGGGAGTGAGAATAGTTGTTGCAGGTGAATGTTGATGAATATGAGCGAGTGAGAATAGTTGTTGCGGGTGAATTTTGATGAATATGAGCGAGAGAGAATAGTTGTTGCAGGCGAATGTTGATGAATATGAGTGAGTAAGAATAGTTGTTGCGGGTGAATTTTATTGAATATGAGCGAGTGAGAATAGTTGTTGCTGGCGAATGTTGATGAATATGAAGGAGAGAGAATAGTTGTTGCAGGCGAATGTTGATGAATATGAGTGAGTAAGAATATTTGTTGCGGGTGAATTTTGATGAATATGAGCGAGTGAGAATAGTTGTTGCTGGCGAATGTTGATGAATATGAAGGAGAGAGAATAGTTGTTGCAGGCGAATGTTGATGAATATGAGTGAGTAAGAATATTTGTTGCGGGTGAATTTTGATGAATATGAGCGAGTGAGAATAGTTGTTGCTGGCGAATGTTGATGAATATGAGGGATTGAGAATACTTGTTGCAGGCGAATGTTGATGAATATGAAGGAGTGAGAATAATTATTGCTGGCGAATGTTGATAAATATGAGGGAGTGAGAATAGTTGTTGCAGGCGAATGTTGATAAATATGAAGGAGTGAGAATAATTATTGCTGGCGAATGTTGATAAATATGAGTGAGTAAGAATATTTGTTGCAGGCGAATGTTGATAAATATGAAGGAGTGAGAATAGTTGTTGCGAGCGAATGTTGATGAATATGAAGGAGTGAGAATAGTTGTTGCAGGCGAATGTTGATGAATATGAAGGAGAGAGAATAGTTGTTGCAGGCGAATGTTGATGAATATGAAGGAGTGAGAATAGTTGTTGCAGGCGAATGTTGATGAATATGAGTGAGTAAAAATATTTGTTGATGGCGAATGTTGATGAATATGAGCGAGTGAGAATAGTTGTTGCGAGCGAATGTTGATGAATATGAAGGAGTGAGAATAATTATTACTGGCGAATGTTGATGAATATGAGGGAGTGACAATAATTGTTACGGGTGAATGTTGATGAATATGAGGGAGCGAGTGAGAATAGTTGTTGCAGGCGAAGGTTGATGAATATGAGAGGGTGAGAATAGTTATTGCTTGCGAATGTTAATGAATATGAAAGAGTGAGAATAGTTGTTCCGGGTGAATGTTGATGAATATGAGGGAGAGAAGAAGAATAGTTGTTGCAGGCGAATGTTGATGAATATGAGCGTGTGAGAATAGTTATTGCTGGCGAATGTTGATGAATATGAGCGTGTGAGAATAGTTATTGCTGGCGAATGTTGATGAATATGAAGGAGTGAGAATAGTTGTTGCAGGCGAATGTTGATGAATATGAGCGAGTGAGATTAATTATTGCTGGCGAATGTTGATGAATATGAAAGAGTGAGAATAGTTGTTCCGGGTGAATGTTGATGAATATGAGCGTGTGAGAATAGTTATTGCTGGCGAATGTTGATGAATATGAAGGAGTGAGAATAGTTGTTCCGGGTGAATGTTGATGAATATGAGGGAGAGAGAATAGTTGTTGTGGGCAAATGTTGATGAATATGAGGGAGTGAGAATAGTTGTTGCGAGCGAATGTTGATGAATATGAGCGAGTGAGAATAGTTGTTGCAGGCGAATGTTGATGAATATGAGGGAGAGAGAATAGTTATTGTGGGCAAATGTTGATGAATATGAAGGAGTGAGAATAGTTGATGTGGGCAAATGTTGATGAATATGAAGGAGTGAGAATAGTTGTTGTGGGCAAATGTTGATGAATATGAAGGAGCGAGTGAGAATAGTTGTTGTGGGCAAATGTTGATGAATATGAGCGAGAATAGTTGTTGCAGGCGAATGTTGATTAATATGAGGGAGCGAGTGAGAATAGTTGTTTGCTGCGAATGTTGAAGAATATGAGGGAGAGAGAATAGCTGTTTGGGGCGAATGTTGATGAATATGAGGGAGAGAGAATAGCTGTTGGGGCGAATGTTGATGAATATGACGGAGAATAGTTGTTGTGGGCGAATGTTGATGAATATAAGGGAGAGAGAATAGTAGTCTGGAGTAACCTACCCCTTCCATTACATTAAAGGGTCAGGCATAAAAAGGTACTACACAGTTTGCAGAAGATTTTCTGTTAGCCAACTTTTATTCTCTCAATATTTCTCATGATATCCGTTCTGGTATTATCAGTATATGACTAGAATGAAGAACTGTTTAATGTTAAGTACAGGAACACCATTGTTTAATGTAAAGTACAAAAACAGCATTGTTTAATGTAAAGTACAGAAACACCATTGTTTAATGTAAAGTACAAAAACAGCATTGTTTAATGTAAAGTACAGAAACACCATTGTTTAATGTAAAGTACAAAAACAGCATTGTTTAATGTAAAATACAGAAACACCATTGTTTAATGTAAAGTACAGAAACACCATTGTTTAATGTAAAGTACAGAAATACCATTGGTTTGTTTAATGTAAAGTAGAGAAACACCATTGTTTTATGAAAAGTACAGAAACACCATTGTTTAATGTAAAGTACAGATTTACCGTTGTTTGTTTAATGTAAAGTACAGAACAACTATTGTTTAGTGTACAGTACAGAAATATCATTGTTTAGTGTAAAGTACAGAAACACCATTGTTTAGTGTAAAATACAGAAACACCATTGTTTAGTGTAAAGTACAGAAACACCATTGTTTAGTGTAAAGTACAGAAACAACATGTAAAGTACAGAATCACCATTGTTTGTTTAATGTAAAGTACAGAAATACCATTGTTTAATGTAAAGTACAAAAACACCATTGTTTAATGTAAAGTACAGAAACACCATTGTTTAATGTAAAGTACAGAATCATCATTGTTTAATGTAAAGTATAGAAACACCATTGTTTAATGTAAAGTATAGAAACACCATTGTTTAATGTAAAGTACAGAATCACCATTGTTTAATGTAAATACAGAAACACCAGTATTTAATGCAAAGTACAGAAACACCAGTTTGTAATGTAAAGTACGGAAACACCAGTGTTTAATGTAAAGTACAGAAACACCATTGTTTAATGTAAAGTACAGAAACACCATTGTTTAATGTAAAGTTCAGAAACACCATTGTTTAATGTAAAGTACAGAATCACCAGTGTTTAATGTAAAGTATAGAAACACCAGTGTTTAATGTAAAGTACAGAAATACCAGTTTCTAATGTAAAGTACAGAAACACCGGTGTTTAATGTAAAGTACAGAAACACCAGTGTTTAATGTAAAGTAAAGAAACACCAGTGTTTAATGTAAAGTACAGAAACACCAGTGTTTAGTGTAAAGTACAGAAACACCATTGTTTAATGTAAAGCATTGACTCAGCTATGTCCGATTGCGTTCTAACTGAAAGTCATTGAGTCTTCTTTGCAACACAATGCTGAAAGATCCGCCGTGGTCGAGTGGTTAGCGTCGGGGGATTTGAAACTGGTGTCCCGGCTTCGAACCCCAGTCGCGGCACGACGGTCATGGTGGGATGCCCTTGGGCAAGACACATCTTCTAGCCTAGTACTGGTTTGTTTACCCAGGGATCATGAATAAGTGAACTTTCGCCATGATATAACTGAAATTATGTTGAAAGCGGCGTAAAACCCCAATGAAACCAAGCATTGACTCAGCTTTGTCCGATCGTGTTCTAACTGAAATGCTGAAAAATCGTTAAGCTATTGTAATCAGTTTTCGTAAGATTATTCCAAAGCTCTCATCCGTACAAAAGTGATGGTCGGACTATCTTGGAGTACCAGTGGGTTTACACCTTGGGGATGAAGACCCTGACCAACCATGGCAAATAGAGAGTTGCGGGCTTTTTGTAAACGTTCTTTTAAACGAACAGATCATTTCAAGCTGGAATCATTGTTATACCCAAATGGACAATTGTTTTAACCTGCAACAGAATATGTTCTCCATACATTATGTATGCACTGGAGTCATTACCTTTATTACTAAAAACGATAACGTTTGATTTGCTTACGTTTATCTCAACTCTCCATGTTTTGCAATTCCTGTTGACAATATCAACCATTTTCAGTAATTGTAGGGGGGAAATGGACAACAGAGATATGTCGTCAGTGACATGACTTTAGTACCTAGGTTACAGTCTTGTAATGTCACTACAAGCTCATTGATGTAATCTAGGTATAGGAACGTGAACATAACCCCTTCCTGGCGTACGCCGCGAATTACGTTGAACGTAATAGGCGTTTGCTAAAGCGTAACGCATGACATACTTAATACCGGTATAGGATGCTTGTAAAATCCTGAGAAGTTTATCTGCTAGTCCCATTCGGCCAAGTTTGAGGAACAATGATTTGTGTCTCACACTATCAAAAGCCCCCTATTGGTCAAGACAAGCGACGCAAACGTCACTTTGACGTTCGACGTTGTAAAACACAACTTCTTGAACATTGAAGGTTGTAGTCATACAGCTAAGCTGTTTCTGGAACCCATGTGGTTAATTTTAGCAGACAAAATATATGTGTTAATTCGCTTAAGAAGTAACTTCTCAAAAAGCTTGCTTAAGCACGGTATTAGTGAGACCGGACGATACTGGATGGTTCAGTTTTATTTTTCCCTTTATCCTTGGATATTGGAATAAGTATGGTTGTTCGCCATTGCTTTGGCACTGTCTCATGTTTAATTATGAGTTAAATAACTCAACAATAACACGTATTAAGGATTGACCTGCCAATATAACATGTTCATTGAGGATACTAGCAATGCCAGGGGATTTGCCCTTATGTTTAATTATGGAGTTAAATAACTCACCAATAACACGTATTAAGGATTGACCTGCAAATATAACATGTTCATTGAGGATACTATCAATGCCTGGGGATTTTCCCTTATTTAGTGTTTTGATAGATTGCTCTACTTCATCTGTATCAAAGTCGCGTGAGACTGTTTTAATATCGGATTTTCAGTACTATTGTTATACCGTTTAAGTTCTTTACACAAGTGCTCGTTAAAAGTGTCGTCAATGCACGCATAATCAAATACCTGGGCGAAGTATTCTCTGAATCCATTGGGTACTTCAGCATGTTCGAATCTACGATTTCCGATCACTAATTCTGAGCAAATATTGAAACTCTTCCCGCTTTTCTAGAACGATTTATAGTCGAGATCCCCTGCTTTATTAAGTTCATAAGATCATAAGCCTAGTTTTCATGCATTTCGCGGACGTGTCTCTAGGTCCTTCAAAATTCTATTTTCTCATCTGTGTACGCTATAAATGAAGGTGACATAAGACTCCTTTCCCTCCACAGACCAATACGGTTTAGCATGCTTGTTAAACTTGTAAGTTGGCAAACATGTTGAAGCATTTATTATGATATCTATCAAACTGCTGTTAAGAAAATCTGGCGAATATTCATTATATATGTTTTCATTATGAAGGAGGGTGTCTACCTTAACTTCGATTTCTGATCTAAATGCGTCCAAGTGGGCATTATTACACTTAGTCCATGCAATGCACGTACTCGCTAGCAAAGTCTGTGCATTAGACTCTGCATTTGTTAAGGTGAAAATAATAGGCAAATGATCTGATGCTATGACATCACTTTCATTTAAAATATTGAATGAAGTATAAAGTCTTGTATCTCCCTTCCCTATGAGAATATGGTCTATAAACGTTTTATTGGGTATAAATGTGTATTGAGATGACATTCCATGCACCTATTGCAAAGAAACAATGCTATTTCTTTCTACAAATTCCGAAAATATAGCGGATTTATTATTACACCTCCCATGTGTCGATCTAATATTTTGCATTAAAATATATGACATGATCTCAATACCTACAATACGATCGTTTTCAATGTTTTGTATGTTTTGAACATGATTATCTAAGATGTTTTGAACATGATTATCTAAGGTGTTTTTAACCATAATTGCGGCACCCGCCTTTCCACATCTCAGTGTAGAAAAATGATCTAACGAACGGTCAATTGTTACAAAAGCTGAGTAAACTGTGGAAGACAGTGGTGCAGAGGTAGAGCGTCGGCCTCTCTTACCAAAGGTCCCGGGTTCGAGTCCCGTGATGATAGGGTTCTGACTTTGGGATTTTTCCACACAAACGGCGCGAGTATTGGTTAAGTCTCCAGGAAGCAGACTTCGAGCGTGATTAATATAAGTTGAAAGCTTGTTTCGCAATCGATGTAAAATAAATAAGTGTAAACTAAAAAGCTGAGTACTTTGCATGTATCGTGTCCATAAATGATGCGTAGCGCTGTAACAGCTTATGCTCAACAATTAATGCAATATCTATGCCATTAGTATCCAACATCTGAGATCTGAGATAGGGGGTAGGCGGAGGACATGATACAGTTCCAACTTAGAATGTTCAATAGCATTAGAGCAAAATGAAGTGCTGCGACCTATATATCCATGTTGATATTGAAAGTCAATTACAACCTGTGTTCCAGGCATTAGCAGGGATAGTGTCCAATTCATTACAGTCAAACGACCAAATGCTTCTTTTGGTCTCGTAATTTGTATTCTTTCAGCGTTCTTATATTGGTCATTGATTGATTCTAAATCATACTCATTGGTCAAGTAATCATAAGAGTCATTGCGTTCCGATGCTTCCCTGGATGGGAAGTTTCTGCGAGAGTCGTTGTGCTCCTCGTAGTTGTTATCATACCTGTTGTTGCGATAGCTATCGGATCTATTACCTTTATGAGAGCGATGATAATGTCTACGTTGAGAACGTTTAGAGCGACGTTCCTGTTGCCATTGCTAATTACTGAGCCACCTTCGAAGTTCAACATCCTCTGGCCAAACACTTTCAGATTCAACTTTATCAGCGTCATTGGGATTTATTCAGTCTGGCTGAAAAACCATAACGACCGTAAAACATGGATAGTCTTTTGACGTGAACGCCACTCCCGTTGATGTAGTCTGCAACGTCATTTACTTACACTTGAGTCAATGTTACCTTTAAAATATGAGACCGTGTTACGACGCCGTACAGAAATAAACTTTCCGGTACTCTGAGACTCTCCGATATTATTACGTCCTGGATCACTGATTAAGGTATCCTGGACTTGAGAACTGCTGGTTTCTTCAATTTGTCGATATTATGTTGTTTTTCCTGACATTCTTGTGACGGTTAGCGGATGCCTTTTGTTCGTTGGCAATAGGGTTACAGTTTACAGACGACAGTTCAATTGCAATTTCGGTTACACTTGTCCTGTCCATTTGGGCTGTATTGTCTGATAACTGTATTGCCTTAGCAGAAGTACCTACAACGTCCACGAAAGATCTCGCATTTTCACGCTTATCGGTTTCCTGCTCCGAGTTGTCGGCAGTAACTACGGGATACTCACCTGTGTTATCGACCACACGTTTATTAACTGTAGAGATGGCCGAGCCAAGTTTAGAAACGTCATTGTGTAACTGTTCGATTTGTGTACCTATATTCGGTGAATCTCTGGACAAAAGGGCCATACTACGGTTTAAAGAACTTTGAAACCTATTGAACTGTATACATACGGATGCATTACAAATGAATCACTTACTTTGGTGAGAACCTTACTTATAAGGCCGTAAATGTCAGGTTTTATGAATGTGTCTCCGTCTATTAATTTGTCTTTTTCTTCTTCGACAGTAACTGGATTCTGAGCAGAGTTATTGGCACATTTATTTATTTTTTGTAAAAGAAGGTGTTGATCTTCGATTCACAAGGCGAGTAGTCGGGCAGCCGATTTGCGGTCTAGGTCTTTCTATAAGTCGTTCTCGGTATGCGTCTATTTTCAAGTACTCGTCGCTACAGTAGTTAAGTAGATCGGCCATGTAGATAGCCTGCGGTTTTCCTTCCAGATTAGTGTCCAGATCTTGATAGGACTGTTGAGAGCTCATCTTCTACGTCGGACACGTCATACTCAGAGATCATTGTGCAATTCGTGCTTTATTTTCAATAGCTGATACTGATATGCTATTCCTTTGTCTCACTGAGAGAACACTATATCGGGGGAAAAGGTACAATAATCCTAGTACGTTTTAATTCATATCTCTTTTGGACAGCACAATAATTAAACGTTTGAATAATTTGGCTTAATATTGCATTAAATCATTTGAAAACAGAAAAAGACTCATGGATCATTCTTATAAAAATTAACACTGCTGTTTGTATTCGTAAATGAAATGTGCGCTGATATTTTCACTTCCGCATTTACATTTACTATTACAATCATTTTCCATATTTTCCTTATAATTGTTATATAGCTGTTATTTTATCACGCACGTTATGTAAACAGTGTACAAAGGTGATGAATCTATATGTTCAAACCAATATTGCAATACAAATTCTTCTTCTTCTTCTTCTTCTTCTTCTTCTTCTTCTTCTTCTTCTTCTTCTTCTTCTTCTTCTTCTTCTTCTTCTTCTTCTTCTTCTTCTTCTTCGTCTTCTATGAAACTTCAGACACATCAGGTACTTACCACATTTTGACTGAATTAATCTCTTTTTCAGGTCAAAGGTTTGCAAGTAGGGCTTTTCGTAGAAAATGTTTATGTTATGTGCTAATAAATTAGATGTACACTCATTTTGAATCAGGATTTGGCAAGTTGAATTGAAAATTAGCAGAGTGTTTCTGAAAAAACTTCGAATAGTAGAGCATGCTCTCCACCGGCAGCTCTTTTGGTTCAGTATTTCTCAACTGCAGACGCTTTTTGACTTTCTGACGACTCTTCAGCAGACGACTTTTGAAAACATTGTGAACAAAAATCAAAAGGAGAAATTTCTACAGGGGTGGAGGGTTAATAGAGGGGTGGAGGGTTAATAGAGGAGGTGGAGGGTTAATAGATGTGGGAGAGGGGTGGAGGGTTAAAATAGGGGGAGAGGATTGATAGAGGGGTGGAGGGTTAATAGAGGAGGTGGAGGGTTAATAGATGTGGGAGAGGGGTGGAGGGTTAAAAGAGGGGGAGAGGGTTGATAGAGGGGTGGAGGGTTAATAGAGGAGATGGAGGGTTAATATATGTGGGAGAGGGGTGGAGGGTTAAAAGAGGGGGAGAGGGTTAATAGAGGGGTGGAGGGTTAATAGAGGAGGTGGAGGGTTAATAGATGTGGGAGAGGGGTGGAGGGTTAAAAGAGGGGGAGAGGGTTAATAGAGGGGTGGAGGGTTAATAGAGGAGATGGAGGGTTAATATATGTGGGAGAGGGGTGGAGGGTTAAAAGAGGGGGAGAGGGTTAATAGAGGGGTGGAGGGTTAATAGAGGAGGTGGAGGGTTAATATATGTGGGAGAGGGGTGGAGGGTTAAAAGAGGGGGAGAGGGTTGATAGAGGGGTGGAGGGTTAATAGAGGGGTGGAGGGTTAATAGATGTGGGAGAGGGGTGGAGGGTTAAAAGAGGGGGAGAGGGTTAATAGAGGGGTGGAGGGTTAATAGAGGAGGTGGAGGGTTAATATATGTGGGAGAGGGGTGGAGGGTTAAAAGAGGGGGAGAGGGTTGATAGAGGGGTGGAGGGTTAATAGAGGAGGTGGAGGGTTAATATATGTGGGAGAGGGGTGGAGGGTTAAAAGAGGGGGAGAGGGTTAATAGAGGGGTGGAGGGTTAATAGAGGAGGTGGAGGGTTAATAGATGTGGGAGAGGGGTGGAGGGTTAAAAGAGGGGGAGAGGGTTGATAGAGGGGTGGAGGGTTAATAGAGGGGTGGAGGGTTAATAGATGTGGGAGAGGGGTGGAGGGTTAAAAGAGGGGGAGAGGGTTAATAGAGGGGTGGAGGGTTAATATAGGAGGTGGAGGGTTAATATATGTGGGAGAGGGGTGGAGGGTTAAAAGAGGGGGAGAGGGTTAATAGAGGGGTGGAGGGTTAATAGAGGAGGTGGAGGGTTAATAGATGTGGGAGAGGGGTGGAGGGTTAAAAGAGGGGGAGAGGGTTAATAGAGGGGTTGAGAGTTAATAGAGGAGGTGGAGGGTTAAAAGAGGGGGAGAGGGTTAATAGAGGGGTGGAGGGTTAATAGAGGAGGTGGAGGGTTAATAGATGTGGGAGAGGGGTGGAGGGTTAAAAGAGGGGGAGAGGGTTAATAGAGGGGTGGAGGGTTAATAGAGGAGGTGGAGGGTTAATAGATGTGGGAGAGGGGTGGAGGGTTAAAAGAGGGGGAGAGGGTTAATAGAGGGGTGGAGGGTTAATAGATGTGGGAGAGGGTTAATATATGTGGGAGAGGGTTAATATAGTGGGTGGAGGGTTAATAGAGGAGGTGGATGGTTAATAGATGTGGGAGAGGGTTAATAGATGTGGGAGAGGGTTACTAGAGGGTGGAGGGTTAATAGAGGGTGAGAGGGTTAATAGAGGGGTGGAGGGTTAATATATGTGGGAGAGGGTTAATATAGTGGGTGGAGGGTTAATAGAGGAGGTGGGGGGTTAATAGATGTGGGAGAGGGTTAATATATGTGGGAGAGGGTAAATATAGTGGGTGGAGGGTTAATAGAGGGGGTGGGGGGTTAATAGAGGAGGTGGGGGTTAATAGATGTGGGAGAGGGTTAATATATGTGGGAGAGGGTAAATATAGTGGGTCGAGGGTTAATAGATGTAAGAGAGGGTTAATAGATGTGGGAGAGGTTTATATAGTGGGTGGAGGGTAAATAGAGGGGGTTGAGGGTTAATAGAGGGGGAGAGCGTTAATAAAGGTGGGAGAGTGTTAATGGAGGGGAGAGGATTAATAGAGGTGGGAAAGGGATAAAGAGGTGGGAGAGGGTTAATATAAGGGGTGGAGGGTAATTAGAGGGGGAGAGGGTTAATAAAGGGGTTGGAGGTTTAATAGAGGAGGTGGAGGGTTAATAGATGTGGGAGAGGGTTAATAGAGGGGTGGAGGGTTAATAGAGGGGGAGAGGGTTAATAGAGGGGTGGAGCGTTAATAGATGTGGGAGAGGGTTAATAGATGTGGGAGAGGGTTAATATAGTGGGTGGAGGGTTAATAAAGGAGGTGGAGGGTTAATAGACGTGGGAGAGGGTTAATAGAGGGGTGGAGGGTTAAAAGAGGGAGAGAGGGTTAATAGAGGGTGGAGGGTTAATAGAGGAGGTGGAGGGTTAATAGATGTGGGACAGGGTTAATAGAGGGTGGAGGGTTAATCGAGGGGGAGAGGGTTAATAGAGGGGTGGAGGGTTAATAGATGTGGGAGAGGGTTAATAGAGGGTGGAGGGTTAATCGAGGGGGAGAGGGTTAATAGAGGGGTGGAGGGTTAATAGATGTGGGAGAGGGTTAATAGAGGGTGGAGAGTTAATCGAGGGGGAGAGGGTTAATAGAGGGGTGGAGGGTTAATAGATGTGGGAGAGGGGTGGAGGGTTAAAAGAGGGGGAGAGGGTTGATAGAGGGGTGGAGGGTTAATATAGGAGGTGGAGGGTTAATATATGTGGGAGAGGGGTGGAGGGTTAAAAGAGGGGGAGAGGGTTAATAGAGGGGTGGAGGGTTAATAGAGGAGGTGGAGGGTTAATAGATGTGGGAGAGGGGTGGAGGGTTAAAAGAGGGGGAGAGGGTTAATAGAGGGGTTGAGAGTTAATAGAGGAGGTGGAGGGTTAATAGATGTGGGAGAGGGGTGGAGGGTTAAAAGAGGGGGAGAGGGTTAATAGAGGGGTGGAGGGTTAATAGAGGGGTGGAGGGTTAATAGAGGAGGTGGAGGGTTAATAGATGTGGGAGAGGGGTGGAGGGTTAAAAGAGGGGGAGAGGGTTAATAGAGGGGTGGAGGGTTAATAGAGGAGGTGGAGGGTTAATAGATGTGGGAGAGGGGTGGAGGGTTAAAAGAGGGGGAGAGGGTTAATAGAGGGGTGGAGGGTTAATAGATGTGGGAGAGGGTTAATATATGTGGGAGAGGGTTAATATAGTGGGTGGAGGGTTAATAGAGGAGGTGGATGGTTAATAGATGTGGGAGAGGGTTAATAGATGTGGGAGAGGGTTACTAGAGGGGTGGAGGGTTAATAGAGGGTGAGAGGGTTAATAGAGGGGTGGAGGGTTAATATATGTGGGAGAGGGTTAATATAGTGGGTGGAGGGTTAATAGAGGAGGTGGGGGGTTAATAGATGTGGGAGAGGGTTAATATATGTGGGAGAGGGTAAATATAGTGGGTGGAGGGTTAATATAGGGGGTGGGGGTTAATAGAGGAGGTGGGGGTTAATAGATGTGGGAGAGGGTTAATATATGTGGGAGAGGGTAAATATAGTGGGTCGAGGGTTAATATATGTAAGAGAGGGTTAATAGATGTGGGAGAGGTTTATATAGTGGGTGGAGGGTAAATAGAGGGGGTTGAGGGTTAATAGAGGGGGAGAGCGTTAATAAAGGTGGGAGAGTGTTAATGGAGGGGAGAGGATTAATAGAGGTGGGAAAGGGTTAAAAGAGGTGGGAGAGGGTTAATATAAGGGGTGGAGGGTAATTAGAGGGGGAGAGGGTTAATAAAGGGGTTGGAGGTTTAATAGAGGAGGTGGAGGGTTAATATATGTGGGAGAGGGTTAATAGAGGGGTGGAGGGTTAATAGAGGGGGAGAGGGTTAATAGAGGGGTGGAGCGTTAATAGATGTGGGAGAGGGTTAATAGATGTGGGAGAGGGTTAATATAGTGGGTGGAGGGTTAATAGACGTGGGAGAGGGTTAATAGAGGGGTGGAGGGTTAAAAGAGGGGGAGAGGGTTAATAGAGGGTGGAGGGTTAATAGAGGAGGTGGAGGGTTAATAGATGTGGGACAGGGTTAATAGAGGGTGGAGGGTTAATCGAGGGGGAGAGGGTTAATAGAGGGGTGGAGGGTTAATAGATGTGGGAGAGGGTTAATAGAGGGTGGAGGGTTAATCGAGGGGGAGAGGGTTAATAGAGGGGTGGAGGGTTAATAGATGTGGGAGAGGGTTAATATATGTGGGAGAGTGTTAATAGATGTGGGAGAGGGTTAATATAGTGGGTGGAGGGTTAATAGAGGAGGTGGAGGGTTAATATATGTGGGAGAGGGTTAATATAGTGGGTGGAGGGTAAATAGAGGGGGTTGAGGGTTAATAGAGGGGGAGAGCGTTAATAAAGGTGGGAGAGTGTTAATAGAGGGGAGAGGATTAATAGAAGTGGGAAAGGGTTAAAAGAGGTGGCAGAGGGTTAATATAAGGGGTGGAGGGTTATTAGAGGGGGAGAGGGTTAATAAAGGGGTTGGAGGTTTAATAGAGGACGTGGAGGGTTAATAGATGCTGTAGAGGGTTAATAGACGGGGAAAGGGTTAATAGAGGGGGTGGAGGGTTAATAGAGGGGGGAGAGGGTTAATAGAGGGGGTGGAGGGTTATTAAAGGGGATGGATGGTTAATAGAGGGGATAGAGGGTTAATAGAGGGGGTGGAGGGTTAATAGAGGGGGGTGGAGGGTTGATAGAGGGGTTGGACCGTTAATAGAGGGGGAGAGGGTTAATATAGGTGGAAGGGGGTGACTATTTGTGGGAAAGGGTTAATAGAGGTTGGAAAGGTATAGGGGTGAGAGCGTTAATAGAGGTGGGAGAGGGTTAATAAAGGGGGTGGAGGGTTAATAGAGAGGGAGGGCGTTAATAGAGGTGGGACAGCGTTTAAAGAGGGGGTGGAGATTTAATAGAGGGGAGATGGTTAATATAGGTGTGAGAGCGTTAATAGAGGGGGTGGAGATTTAATAGAGGGAGAGAGCGTTAATAGAGGTGGTAGAGCGTTAATAGAAGGGATGGAGATTTAATAGAGGGGGAGAGCGTTAATAGAGGTGGGAGAGCGTTAATAGAGGGGTGGAGATTTAATAGAGGGGGAGAGTGTTAATAGAGGTGGGAGAGCGTTAATAGAGGTGGGAGAGCGTTAATAGAGGGGGTGGAGATTTAATAGAGGGGGAGAGCGTTAATAGAGGTGGGAGAGCGTTAATAGAGGGGGTGGAGATTTAATAGGGGGGGGGGGAGAGTGTTAATAGAGGTGGGAGAGCGTTAATAGAGGTGGGAGAGCGTTAATAGAGGGGGTGGAGATTTAATAGAGGGGGAGAGCGTTAATAGAGGTGGGATAGCGTTAATAGAGGTGGGAGAGCGTTAATAGAGGTGGGAGAGCGTTAATAGAGGTGGTGGAGATTTAATAGAGGGGGTGGAGATTTAAAAGAGGGGGAGATGGTTAATATAGGTGTGAGAGCGTTAATAGAGGGGGTGGAGATTTAATAGAGGGGGAGAGCGTTAATAGAGGTGGGAGAGCGTTAATAGAGGGGGTGGAGATTTAATAGAGGTGGAGAGCGTTAATAGAGGTGGGAGAGGGTTAATTGAGGGGGAGAGCGTTAATAGAGGGGTGGGAGGGTCAATAGAGGTGGGAGAGGGTTAATAGATGGGGAGGGTTAATAGAGGGGGGAAAAGCGTTAATAGAGATGGGAGAGGGTTAATAGATGGGGAGGATTAATAGAGGGGAACATCGTTAATAGAGGTGGGAGAGGGTTAATAGATGGTTGGGAGGGTCAATATAGGTGGGAGAGGGTTAATAGAGGGGAGGGTTAATAGAGGTGGGGAACAGCGTTAATAGAGGTGGGAGAGGGTCAATAGAGGTGGGAGAGGGTTAATAGATGGTGGGGTTAATAGAGGGGTGGGAGGGTCAATAGATGTGGGAGAGGGTTAATAGATGGGGAGGGTTAATAGAGGGGGGAACAGTGTTAATAGAGGTGGGAGAGTGTTAATAGAGGGGGGAACAGCGTTAATAGAGAGGTGGGAGAGGGTTAATAGAGGGGGAGAGCGTTAATAGAGGTGAGAGATGGTTAATATAGGTGGGAGAGGGTTAATTGAGGGGTGATAGCGTTACTAGAGGTGGGAGAGGGTCAATAGATGTGGGAGAGGGTTAATAGAGGTGGGAGAGGGTTAATATACGTGGGAGAGGGTTAATGGAGGGGGAAGAGCGTTACTAGAGGGGGTGGATGGTTAATATAGGAGGTGAAGGGTTAATAGAGGTGGGAGAGTGTTAATAGAGGTGGGAGAGGGTTAATAGAGGGGAGAGGGTTAATAGATGACAG
Organism: Serripes groenlandicus; assembly: GCA_031761405.1. Classification (NCBI taxonomy): domain Eukaryota; kingdom Metazoa; phylum Mollusca; class Bivalvia; order Cardiida; family Cardiidae; genus Serripes; species Serripes groenlandicus. Next base: position 4,196,044 of record JASEVX010000012.1, on the reverse strand, counting down.
GAGGGTTAATAGAGATGGGAATCGTCAGTACTTCTGAAATGCTCCATTGCCTGTCATTGATTGATGTGTAAACCGTGACATTTAACATTGCCATGAGAATACATATTGAGGCGTTGCAAAATGTGTAGACCAGGTACAAAGTACATGTACTTTGCCCTATTTTAATGTTGAATGAAAAACGGAGGATAAAGATTGATTCCGGGAATAAGAACACATGACAAACAAACACTATTTTAGATCTAAACCATCGGCAATTTATTTGGATTATGATATTGTTCAAAGCTGTTTACAAAGTGTCCCTGGTTTGATCAGAGACATATAAACACTGTGTCCCTGGTTTGATCAGAGACATATAAACAATGTGTCCCTGGTTTGATCAGAGACATATAAACAATGTGTCCCGGTATTGATCAGAGACATATAAACAATGTGTCCCGGTATTGATCAGAGACATATAAACAATGTGTCCCGGTATTGATCAGAGACATATAAACACTGTGTCCCTGATTTGATCAGAGACATATAAACACTGTGTCCCTGATTTGATCAGAGACATATAAACACTGTGTCCCTGGTTTGATCAGAGACATATAAACACTGTGTCCCTGATTTGATCAGAGACATATAAACAATGTGTCCCTGATTTGATCAGAGACATATAAACACTGTGTCCCTGGTTTGATCAGAGACATATAAACACTGTGTCCCTGATTTGATCAGAGACATATAAACACTGTGTCCCTGATTTGATCAGAGACATATAAACACTGTGTCCCTGGTTTGATCAGAGACATATAAACACTGTGTCCCTGGTTTGATCAGAGACATATAAACAATGTGTCCCTGGTTTGATCAGAGACATATAAACAATGTGTCCCTGATTTGATCAGAGACATATAAACACTGTGTCCCTGATTTGATCAGAGACATATAAACACTGTGTCCCTGGTTTGATCAGAGACATATAAACAATGTGTCCCTGATTTGATCAGAGACATATAAACACTGTGTCCCTGATTTGATCAGAGACATATAAACAATGTGTCCCTGGTTTGATCAGAGACATATAAACAATGTGTCCCTGATTTGATCAGAGACATATAAACACTGTGTCCCTGATTTGATCAGAGACATATAAACACTGTGTCCCTGGTTTGATCAGAGACATATAAACAATGTGTCCCTGATTTGATCAGAGACATATAAACACTGTGTCCCTGATTTGATCAGAGACATATAAACACTGTGTTTATATGTCTCTGGTTTGATTGATACGAGTTTTATACAATTAGTGTTCAGTCGTATCACGGCGGCAAGTTCGCCTAGTTATGTGTTTCCTGACTTTCGCACACCAGTACTCCACGCAACGGTCTATCATAGCAACGGGCTGCTTTTCCATCACTGTTTGTACTTTTCGCAATGACTTTTGTTTAACGTCGGAAATAATGTGGGCCGGTATGCGCGTCTTTCATTTCTGGGTGATAGCAGGATATACATGTATTTCGTGGCCATTAGTGTTATTATGGGAATGCTAAACCGTAATAATGTATCTTCAAAGACGAGACGTTATTCAAACCAATCTCATTAAAATCGCTACGCATAGGTAGATAAATTTCATTCAGTGACTAAATGTCTATTTTTAAATTTAATACATCATCTATATCTATATTATGCCTTATGACATGGAACCTTATACATTTTATTTTTTTCATTCGGTATATATGTCATTGACTCACCTTTTAAATTAATTTTAATTTTATTTCAGAAAGGAAATTACTTAGATCAACCATAAATTGATTGGCTCACCTGATGTAGCCTATGAAAAGCACTCATAAGTAGAGATATTCAAATAAAAGAAACAAAATAACTAAATATTTAAAACTAGTATTTACTTTTAAGTTAAATTAAAATCGACAACAATCAGAATTTAAGTCATTAACGTTTAGTTCATCTTCTTATTTATTTAAAAATAGAAATGACTGGAAAGTAGAATTAAGAATCAGTTCGTTCAAATAATTTCGGAAACTATTTCGGGGTGCATGGTAATACCGGAATGGACCTATTATTTGTTTTGAATTTCCATCGTCTAACGTATAATTTGCCATACATATATTAAAATTTGCGAATGTTTAATTGAATGTCTGATGTCTAATAAGCCATTGAATTTTTGAATATATAATATTTAATTATAATTTGCCTTCTAGATATTAAAATTTGAATATGTCTAATGTCTAATTAGACATTCATTTTTAATGTCTAATGTTTTACAGCTTGGCTAGATGTACTTAAAGGCACCCTATTAAATCCATTTCGGTATTTCCATAAGACATTCCGGTATTTGCAATACGTCCATTCCGGTCTATTCTGGTTCACTCCTGCCCATTTCGGTCCATTCCGGTATTTCCATGCACCAACTATTTCAGAAACTGGGGAAATAACTTCCGGTTGATGTGGAACAAAACAAATGACAGAATACCGGTCCGATATTGAGTAAGAAGTGTCAGACAGTTCTATAACAAACTAATTGGTAAGTTTATATTATTTATTTTGTCAGTTTGATATATGTTCTAATTTTTGAGCGTTTAACTTAAATTAAGGTGAATCTGAGGAATTAATTTTGGACTCGTAATTATGAAAATGAGGGGTGTGTAAAAAAAAGATTCTGGAGATTTCGTCTAACTACCATTTCGTCTAACTACCATTTCGTCTTAACTGATACTATGGAGTAAGTGGGGAAGACATTTCGTCTATGTTATCGATTATAGTACTATAATATGTTAATAGGCAAAGCCTAGGTCGTGTGAAAGCAAGAACAATTAATTAAGCACTGTCTGTCCCCCAACAAGAAACAAATTAATAGGCAAATTGTAGAAATTTAAGTTACAAAAACAGAATTTGAAAAACATATTGAAAAAAACGAAACTTAGCATGCATTTAAGTTTAATTTGTACATATATATCTGTTTTATTTTTTATAAGGTCAGGATTGTAATAGACTGTAAGATTTCCAAGGATGTTGATGGAAAACAACACTAGAAGGCATTGAAGAATGTTCTGATTTATTTTTACAAATGCCAGTTATTTGTAAACTAGTAATACATATAATTGAAAACTGACTCTTACCATGGTTGATTGAATGACTTGCGCTTAACAATTTACTCCACACAACAATCTTACAAGGCAGATGGCTAACTTTGCATGATCTGGCTGAATGTATAATCTTGAGACAATTTAAGATGACTGAGAAAAATGTAATTTTTGACAAATATTTTCAAAAGTCCCATTTATAATGATGTATGTTGGAAAGGTTAAAGTTTAGCCGGCCTTGTCTGATGTAAATTACTTGATTTCTGTGACTAATCCGAATACATTGTCGGAATGGTGTAATTGATCCAAAATGAACATATCCAAAATGAACAATATGTTCCTATTCAACAACATTTTCACTTTGAACACCTATCTCCTTTTCTGGTTTTTAATTTGTAAAACATGAAAACAGCATCAGATTATTTGTTAATAAGTACCAGACTTAGTGTCAACAACAGTTACTGAATATATATACATGTATCTGAAATATGTTGTTTGAAAAAAAAATGGATAATATAAGATCTGATCAATATATTCAATATACATTTTATTGCATAAAACAATAAACAGTATGTTTATAGCAAATAAAGAAATTATAAAAAGTACAAACAGAGAAATGGATTTTCCAGAAGAATTTGCAATAATTTAACATTGTTAGTGATCATGTTAAAATTGCTCTATTATAAAAATATGATGTATAAATTTCGTTAAAACTTTGATATTAGAACGGTTATCAAAGCTGGATCAATCCTTGAACATGTACAGATTCTCAGAGTTATCAATGTTGATAACCATTCCTTTTTTTAATTGTTATTGCTCAATTATAAAAGCTTTTGAAAAGGGTACAGGGAGTAAACTATTTTCACTAGAAGCCTGGATAAAAATGTAATAAGTGTTTAAGTAAGACAACTCCCCACAACATAATTGTTTCATGTATACATTGTTAAGTTTAGTTGCCTCTTTCAAAACATGTACCTGCTGAGATTTGATCTTAGAACTCTTGTTAGACCAGGTGTTTTACCATTAAACTACAGTATAGGTTTTTATTTTGAGCAGCAGTTCATGAAAATATGTGTACTTTTATTACCAGTAAAGTATAAGAATTTTTTTGTTACAATGAATGTATACCAATTTAAATTTTACCATTTCTATTGTATAGATTATACAATTTCACACAGAAAAATGGATTTCACAATAAATTACATAGAAAACAGATACATTTCTGTGGTATTTCAGTTATATCAGAGGACAGAACACTTATGTGAGGTCACTGGGTGACTAACATAACTGACATTAATTATGAACTGCCTTATAGCCTTTTTCTGTTAAAAAACAGATTACGTTTTCTTTATTGTTCAACCAAAATGTTTATACAAATTTATTTGAATAAAAAGTATTTTGAGTGTTTGTTGAATTTAAAAAGAGATTGATCCTCTTTATCTACAGATTTCAATGCTCAGTTTGTTTTTACCTTATTTGAGTTTGATATAGTTAGTGTACATTGCCCTGTTTCATAGACGGACCTAAATCGGTGACCGTAAAAGGCTTTTATTTTGCATTTGCTCTTCAATTTGAAGAGTTCTATGACATCATTGGTTGTTGTGCTCCCAAGTATGAAAATAGTGCTGTCAATAGATGTTGAATACATACATGCAGAGTATTTTAAATAACCTAGTGAAAATAATGTTTAAATTCTTAGTACCAAGTTTGTCCAATCTGATCAATAAACACATTTTGGATAAAAAAAAAAAGAAGGAAACTACTAGAAATTCAGCCTGTTGAAAGAAAAGTAAAGTGTTTTACTGATAGCCCCCATATGACATCATTTCTTTTAAACAATCATGACTCATTTGAGTTTGATCAATAAACACATTTTGGTTAAAAAAAAGATGAATCTACTAGAAATGCAGCCTGTTGAAAGACAAGTAATGTGTTTTACTGATAGTCCACATATATATGACATCATTTCTTTAAAACAATGGACTCATTTGAGTTTGATCAATAAACACATTTTGGATAAAAAAAAAGATAAATCTACTAGAAATTCAGCCTGATGAAAGAAAAGTAATGTGTTTTATTGATAGCCCACATATGACATCATTCCTTTAAAACAATGGACTCATTTGAGTTTAATCAATAAACAAATTTTGGATAAAAAAAAATGAAACTACTAGAAATTCAGCCTATTGAAAGAAAAGTTATGTGTTTTACTGATAGTCCACATATAACATCATTTCTTTAAAACAATAGACTCATTTGAAGGCATGAAAGTGTTTCCCTCTCTTTCAGGTTGGAGGATATAGACATTAAGACATTTACTATGTATACCCCAAAATCAGGGTGAACTGATTCTGGTCATACTTTCATGATTTGACAAAGACTAGGTCATAGACATAAACTGTTAAACTGTACAATGTAAAAAAATAATGTAAATTGAAGGCAAATAATTTGAAATTGACTGTAGTTTTGTTTGTTTGCTACATTTACTGCAATAAATAGATAAATGTCTTAAAGTCAATACAACTAGACAGTCGAAGATATGATAGTTTTAATAGCTATTTTCTTGAGTGGAGTCAACATTTGACAAGACGGCTTCGGCTTCAAATGACAGATACAGTCATAAACGATACACACCATGTGACGTCACGCGATGTGACGAAAGCATCGTGGATCGTTCCCAACAGATATAACAAATAATTTAGAAATGAAGTTATATTTTTAAGCAAATTATTGATATAATAAATAGCTTACCTTGAAATGAAGCTATGCCGATACAGAAACAGAATTGTTCGTCCTTTTCAGTTAAAATAATATCCGAGGCCAGTGTAACGAACGATAACTTCCGTTGAAATTATTTACAATCATTTTCAAGTGTTTATTGCTTCTCTATATTGCAAAGATATAAAATCCATGAAATAATGATGACAGGTACAAAAGAATAGTCGACTTAGCCTTCACAAAGTCCTTCCAGTGAATGAAATCCATTTGTGACGAGTCAAACTATCTTTTCCTACCATTCCTGTCGTTTTCCTTTTGTTATTTATTTATTACTTGCCTTACAATGACGTTACTTTTCGTTGCAATGACGTCACATTTGGCAATCTCTATTACATAGGCGCTCTCACTCTCTATTACATAGGCGCTCTACATTCACCAGTAAGACCGGAAGCAAAATGGCCGAAAAAAAGTGCTATGGGGTTGAGATTTGATATGTGAAAAACAGTAAGATTGTACTGAATTCTCGTTGTTTTGATCTCGTATGATGTGTTCGTACGTATAACCTATAGGCGTGCTTCGCTCGAGCCTTCGGCTCAAGCTTTCACACGTATAATCTATATCGATAATATATCTATAGGTACTACCTATTTACGAAAAAACCGCAAGATAATTATAAACAAAAATTAAAGAGCATACTTTTGCCATAAAAAAGGATTTATAAGTAATTGACTAGACAATAATAATGTTAATGTCATGTTTCGTGCATTATCAAAAAATATTTGGAATTCGTATTGCTGTCGTCTATTATTACGAACAGAAAATAATAAAGTAAAGACTTTCAAAACATCAAGGAATACATTTATAATGAACGAGGTTAAAACATGATGGCCAAGATGATCATAAATCGATCACCTGCATTATGGTAAAGAAGCAAAAAGATCAGCTCTTTGCTGATGCCACCTGGCAACTGCCTTTTTCAACCAGTCAATATGACTGGAACAAATGATGTAAGGGGTCACATTTCTGAAAGATTGTCGCTAAAAGAACAATTGCTCCTTATGAGAAAGTTATCCTTTTACCACAATGTTTGATAAATAGCTCATGTATAGGAATTTGGGGTATTTCATGTTGATACCACTTTTTTGCGGGAAACGACGTCGCTCCATTGACGTTACGCCAAGATGAAGTGTTACGGAAATGACGTCTTTGGCTACGATACAGTCAACATTTAGGTTCAGGCGTAGAAGTCTAATGCTGTCGTTTTTTTGACGAACGGGAAAACATATTTCTTACAGAGTTCCATTTATTTGTAATGTTAATTCCCCCAAAACACTTTAATAAATATCGATTTAAAAAAAAAAAATATTAAAAAGACGACAATAATTTAAACAAGAGGCCCAAGAGGGCCAGTATCGCTCCACGGCCATAAGGCAAAAATAAAATCTCCAAACAGCCCTGCCCCCTGGTGGCTATTTTTTTTACCAACCACCATGGCTTAAAGGAATCTTGTAGAGTGTCACTTAAGGAACATTTCTACAAAATTATTTGAAAATCGGTCCGACACTTTCGGAGGAGAAGATTTTTTAAGTTTTCACTATAGCCCCGCCCCCCTGGTGGCCATGTTTTTCGACCAATCAACATGGCTTGAAGGAATCTGATAGAGGGTAAGCCTAGGAACATTTCTACAAAATTATTTGAATATCAGCCAAACACTTTCAGGAGAAGATTTTTTAAGTTTTCACTATGGTCATATAAGGCAAAATAGCCCCGTACCTCTGGCTGCCATGTTTTTCTGCCAATCAACATGGCTTGAAGGAATCTGATAGAGGGTCACCCAATGAACATTTCTACAAAATTATTTGAAAATCGGTTGAACACTTTCGGAGAAGAAGATTTTTTAAGTTTTCACTATGGTCATATAAGGCAAAATAGCCCCGCCCTCTGGCGGCCATGTTTTTCGACCAATCAACATGGCTTGAAGGAATCTGATAGAGGGTCACCCAATGAACATTTCTACAAAATTATTTGAAAATCTGCTGAACACTTTTGGAGAAGAAGATTTTTTAAGTTTTCACTATAGCTATATAAGGCAAAATAGCCCCGCCCCCCTGGCGGCCATGTTTTTCGCCGAATCAACATTTCTTGAAGGAATCTGATAAAGGGTCACCCAAGGAACATTTCTACAAAATTATTTGAAAATCTGCTGAACACTTTTGGAGAAGAAGATTTTTTAAGTTTTCACTATAGCTATATAAGGCAAAATAGCCCCGCCCCCCTGGCGGCCATGTTTTTCAACCAATCGACATTTCTTGAAGGAATCTAATAAAGAGTCACCCAAGCAGTCCTCCACTTGTCCCGAGAAATTTGTCCAAACTGAGACCTGGCTTATCAGTCCTGGTAATCAGCTGTATTGATTAATTTGCCATTAACAGGGATTCCCTACTGGGCTACAGTCTCCCATTAGTTATCTCTGTCCGATTCATGACACCATCACAACATTTGCATTGTTTGGCAGTTACATTGCACTGTAGCTTTATCATTGCATTCAGTGTAATATAAAAGCGAAGTCATATTTGTGATTGCTGTTTCTTTTAGGAGCTTTTGAATAACACTTATAAAGAAGTAAAGATGACTTAATAAAATGTAAGAGATTTTGTTTACATTATGACCATTATTTGTTTAATCATTTCCCTCATACGACAATTCTGCAGCAGACGCATTTAAACATATTTTGTAAAAAAAATAGAAAATCTCTATAGCTGAATGACTAAAAGTGGAAAACATTGTGGCAAAAGGAGAAATTGCTCGTTTTGTGCAATTTTTTCTTTTGTCACTATGTTTTCAAAAAACCTGTCTGCTGCAGAGGCATCAGAAAGCGTCTATATGAGGGAAAGGGTTAAATTTGGATATATGATTTCAGCATTTGTTCAGCCTACGAAGTCGTAGTAGAGCTTACGTGTTTTTTTAAGTATTGCTTTACCATACACATCAAATTGGCAGCAAATGACTTTGCAAACATCTTGGGAAAAATATGGAAAATTTCCATTAATGTAAGAGTAATTATTGAATAGAATTGTAGACAATATGAAAAAAACAGAAATTTCTCATAATAAGCAAATATTCTTGTGTAACTAATCAGCACACACGTCAACATTGGTTTGCAAGTGGGAAATAGTTAAGTAGATTCACGTTTACATATTAACCCTTTCCCACTGGCAGACACATTTTATGTCATGTTACTTAAAGAAATTTTGGTAAGAATGTGATTTAAATGTAAAGAAAATAGTTAGAACCCAAGTCATTACGGGTAAGAGATCTACTTAAGGTATGAGTAACATAGTAAGATTAGAATGAGACGTTCATAAGATAAAACACATTTGAGGCAAAAACATAAGCATGTTATTACCTAGATAAGGAACAACTATATAGAGACCTGTCTTTTGTCAGATTGTCAATTCTAAGACTAGACCAAATTTAAGAATGTAGTTTTAACAGGAGTTGTTCTCAACTCTTAACAGGTAAGTTGATTTTTAAACTTCTATTTCTTTCAATTTGGGATAATTTTAGAGTAATTCTAAATGTTCATGAAAAATCTTGGTTTTAACTTGAAACTGTGCTCTATTGATAGGAACTTATACACTTAATGTAAATGAAAGAATTGAAACAATAATGTCATTGCTAAACCTCTTTTAAGAATTTCTTCTGTTTATTTAAAAAAAAATGTATTGTTATAATTTCTTGTAATACAATCATTTCATGAAGTTCAAATTTTGAAATTAGCTAAGTATTCTTAGTTTAATTGCTTACTATGTATCATGGTTCAGACAAATGCGGAATAAATTATTAGTCTGTAAGGTATTTCTCACATGCAAGCTTAAACTGTATATAAGCTCTACCACTACATCTGAAAATCCCCATTTTAATCTTAATTCTCCAAACATAATTGTATGTTTAAATTGCATCAGCAGTTCTGACTGTTTTTGATGCATAATATATTTAGACCACGCCTTTTGGTCTGTACATGTGGAAAACGTCATTAAGTTGGCAAATTATTATAGGTGAGATTGGGGGGAAGTTTCTGGTGGACTTAGAATCCCGAAACTTATAAATAAACCCCCGCATCTGCTCATAATACAAAAAAAACGTTTGATTTTTACATCAAATCATGTTATTACCATTAACTTCTATGATATTAACACAAAATACCTTTTTTATCCAGATATGTCGAGTAAAAACAATGTCAAATACTATACCACTGCTGCGAGACCTACCAGTTATAACTGAGGACTCTCAAAAGTTTGTCATATTTCAAGACTTTACAGCTTTTCTGAAGGCGAAACGTGGTTCCAGGGATTCTATCATTAAAAATTGTAACATTTTTGCGTGGTTAAAGGGAAAGGCAAAACATGTAAAGATCGTCAACGAAAAACCAGCATTTGAGGTTAACCATGCCCTTCATTTCATGTTTGCACATAGTGACAAATTTGAAATTTGTAAAAAGGTAGTGTACCAGATACAAGCAAACGTTTTCTCTGCAAAGGATGTGCCTTATTCATCAACTAAGGAAATATACGATGATGTGATCAAATTGAACTTACTTACAGATTGTTTTGAGCTGGAGTTAATTGTTGAAACAAATGTTCAAACACTTAATAGTTCATACAAACATGAATATGACTGTGAAGCCTGGAAAAAGATTTGCTTGTTTGAACTACAATTTTCCCAATCATTTCCGATTGACGTGGCTATGGAATCTTATGAATCTCTTATATATAAAAAGGCTGCATATATAGGATCTTTGAAATCCACACTGAATCTGGCACAATGTTTCAAACGGGATTCAAGGCATCAAATTGAACGTCGATCTCAAAGGAAAGATCTAGGTGATAATGAAACTGCAATTTCCTTGTGTTGTAAAAAGCAGCACTGCCCAATTGTTCTTGAAGCAACGCTACACAAAAGTATGCCCGATGATGAATTGATAACTCGAGTAGTGAGCGTTGACTGCACAAAAGCATGTCTACATTCAAGGGCACTGCACTTATATGTAGAAACTACCACACAAGATGAAAAATCACTGGTTAATTTGGCATCCGTATTGCAGGGATGTTTGAAAAAGCAACATCAGGAAGAATGTGCTGAAATTTTCTTCTTCGAAGAAGGCAGTTTAAACAAGTTTAGAGACAGAGACGGGGAGATAATGCGTTTCGAACTACGTGATCAAGTTATTTCTAAAAAAATGGATCAACACATAATTAAATACTGGAAAACGTTGGATCAGGAAAATTCCCAAAAATGTATTCAAAATAGTGTGGAGAGATGTTGTAGATGCTATGGACAGGTTTTATTGAATCCTTTATCCATGCAAACATTTGATATTCTCACAGAATGGTACATAGAAACTCCATTGATTTTCCAAATTCTCCTGACTACATTCATTAATCCAAATTCCATGCAGCGGACAGAAAACAAAAAAGAATTCCTAAAAGCAAAGTTTTCTCGACTGTACCAACATTATGACACACTTTTAAATGTCTACAACCGGAAATACTGTGGCATTCTGCAAGACAGAAACACACAAGAACTCTCTATGCACTATCAAAGCATTAATTCTGTTTTCAATATCACATCAGGAAGTGGCATCACACAGTCACTTAATGTTGCTGAAAATAAACTCAAGAGGAAAGCTCACAATGAATTAACTTATTACAACACATTTCTAAGAAGACATCCTATGACATACAATTCTGTATCTGGTTTAATTACAAGAAAATTGTGTATAAGAGATTGCATACTCATCTTGATGATGGACAATTTGGTTCGACTGAAAAAGCTTACTGATCCTAATCCAGGTGAAAGTAGATCTCTCCAAATGTGCACTTTGCCTATAACATTGAAAGGAGTTCCCCAAAATGCAATTGATGTAGATCAATGGCATGACTCATCATGTGATGCAAACACTAATGACACAGACTGTATTTGTAAAAAGGACGTTCAGTTGACAAAGGACAGCTTAGAAACGTGTGTTCTTCAGCTGTCTATGGAAGAGAAAGTTTCGCTTAAAAAATTCGAAACTCTGTGTTCCTTTGGATTTCAACAAATATGGAGTGAATTGTTTCAAGGTAAATACAAAAGCAAAATATCATAATAACTATAATTACTTGCATTTCTAATTTCTTGAAATATTTACTTTGTAAAGCCATACATCTAGTTTGTGTTGAATGACATCTGCATATTTCACTGATTCAAGGTAATGGGTTTGGACAGGAGTTAATTGTTTGTGACGGCATTTAGAACACAATCGTGTCAAAGCTTCATTGTTATACCATCTGATACGTGTTTTAGAGAAATGGTAAAAATAGTTAACATTGTAGACATATACAAATTAGTTTTTTATATACAGTGGAAAATATTGTGAAAAATTGATCATCATTAAGAAAATCCTCTTTTCAAACGTCATCTGCTACAGTAGGGGCTAAATGTCATTTGTATCAAAGATTCCTTTTATGAAATATATAAGTCATTATTGATTAAACTTTCATTGACAGATGGAACCCATATGATTACGAGTAAAGTGTTCCAGGATGTGGAGCTAGAGGAGTCTTTTGCTTCAATGCAAATCGAAGAATTTGAGGTACGAAGCTTGTCCTAAAATACGTATTATTGTAATCTTATTTCTTATTTTGGAATGAGGTTCAGAAATGAATCCTTCCTGTTTTATTTCATATGCACTTAGGACTGGTCTGTTTACCACTTCATAAATGTATTAAGCACACTTTTAATTGAACATAAACCCTGAAATGGACGTATTAATTTTACAGTTAGTGATAGAAGTGAATGCTTTCATAGAATTGTGTTGATGTTTTTTATCCTGCTTAGGTAGAATGACACTGACTTTTAACTCACCTGTCTTAGTGTCGGTAAAGTTTGATTAAATGGCAGGCGACACATAACTTCCATTAATTCTCTTGTTTCTTTATGAATTAAACAGTCAATAATACAGGAATAAAAACTGACATGGAGTTTTAGACTACTTAGAAAAATCAGTCACATGTTGATGCAATAATTTTCTTTCATAAATTTGACCAAATGTTTGTATTTTAAAATATTTACAGAATGATTTAGATCATACGAGATCTGTTCTACAAAAAGATGAGGGAAACACACCTGTATTACAATTAGCCTTTAACAACACCGAGGAGGAAGCTCTGATGAACATAGACTTTGACACTTTAGTAGCGCCAACTGATGATCATCATACTGACGCAGAGAGTGTTATTTTAGAGGATTCATTTGTTGGATACTTGATACAGGAAAGAGATGGTGAACTAGTGAGAACCAACATAATTACAGAGGAGATGGTTGAGAATGGGGCACAGTGCACAGAGGAAGAAAGCATGTCTTCTTTGAATGGATTAATGCATACCCAGCCACCGGATTCTATCCCAGCAGAAAAATATAGTGTAACCCCAGCACTACAAAAGCTTGGTTTCCACCAATTCAAGCCCCCACCATTACTTATCAAACATCCACCACCTGCACTGGGTAGAGACGATGACGTCAAGAAGCTACAAGAAGTCCTAGATGATATACTGCTGAAAACAGATAACTTGCACAAAACGTCACACAAAATATTGTTTGCCCCTGACCATAAAATAGCATCTAACCTCCTGAAACTTCAGAATTCAAGCAGCAAGTACACAGCCTTTTTGGCAGAATTTCCAGTCCTGCATTTGCGAAAATCCAAAATCAACATACTTTGTAGTGCATATAAAGATGCTGGAATTCTACATATTTTGAAGTACATGAGGGATGAAAATTTTCAGGATTGGCGTAAGTTGATATCTGCTGAACATATAGAGATGGCTACAAAATACATTCGCAGACTATCTATTGCACTACACATAGCTTTCTTTTCAAAGTATCTACAGTTCCTCCCATATGAAAAGAGAATACACATTGAACAAGTCATCATGACCGATAGTGGAGATGAACAACACTGGGTCGATTTTGAAGAATTTTTAGAAAGGGGCAAGAGAAATGGGACATTTTCTCTCCACTTAGATATGATGCAACACTGCAATGAAGTGAGCGCATTAGCTCTAGCAGAGAGACTTGGGGGACATGATGGCTACAATTTGTTACTTGCGGCAGTAAAATCAGGTCTACGATTTTCATTTTTGAATGGAGCAACATCCTATGCAGCCTTTACTACACAACTTTTGCATGAGCATTTTAAATCCGGTACGTACTACCAAAATATGAAAAAATGCCTTTTTACAACCCCTGTTGAAGAAAGTGAAATAAATTTTGCACTTGATACACAACGAGAAATGGAACATAGAGATGTTCTCAAAGCTTTCCGTTCCGGTTCTACACTATCATCTGTAATGCCCAGAATGTCGCTAATAGATTCGTTTAATGAGATACACAGTATGACAAGATGCTCGGTAGTAAAGAAACAGCCTGGAAAACCATTAGATGAGCTGTTAGGTTTAAAAATGAATGAAACAGACACCAAATATATAAAGAGAATCGTAGGACTTGTCCTTAGACAGGGAGCACTAGAGACTGAAGAGAATCCAGATGTCTACAACGTGTATGATCCGAACAGACCTGTGATCTCTAATGTATTACTGGACGACAATACCAAAGATGTTGGGGAATACCTTATCCGGAAGTTCATATCCTCATCAAATTTATTTGGATGTTCACCTTCAGATATGCCAAATATAGAAAATGTTGTTGGTCCCAAGCAACTCTTGCAAAAGTTGAAAACGTCCAAAGCTGTGACGATAAGGAGAACCTCTGTCCCGATTAAATTGTCAGACAAAACACAAAGAGAAATAAAAGAAGAAAAACGCCAGAAATTTGTGAAACGGGAGACAAAAAAGATAGATTGCTTAAGCTCTGATATGAATGCCTGCCAAGCTGTAGTTAAGCCAGATTGTTCGAAACCCAAAGTTGGAAAATCCGTAGGAATGAAAAAAGCGTTAACTGATGTCTTGATCAAAAGCATAATGAAACTCGAATCCAGTAGTGATACAAAGACAGCTCTTGCAGATGGAAAGTTTGTGAAGTCATCTTTGAAAACAGTTCCAAAAGAATTAGCAGATTCTGTCACTATGGCTACCATTGAATTTGCTGGAGTAAAATTCAAAGCGAAATCAACTTCTGGATCTCAATATTTGAAATATATTGAGGGAGGGATAATAATGAAAACCAAGATGATGTTTCCAAGAGTAAAGAAGATGGTAGTATGTGAAGAGAAGTACAGTTTTACCCCTGATGACTTTAAAGCTGCCACAAGGTCACAGAGAGTAACAAAAAAGAACTCGTCAATAACACACTTAAAGACATCCACTGAAATGCTTAGCTTAGATAAGTTTGACAGGCAGTCAATTGTCGAAACGAGCGAAGGAAAAAAGTTAATAAGTACTTACCTCGCGCGACATATTGATAAGATATCCATACCAGTGGCTTTGACTCTTGTTATTGACAGCGAATTTGTTAAAGAACCCTGTAGCTGTCGTGGACAAGGCTGTGTCTGTGACATTTCAACACATCCTATAGAAGTTGAATTTCCTAACATGACAGACTACAAGGTTTTGAAACACATCAGACAAAAGAAAGGTGAGGCAGAGATGGCACAGATAGATTGGCTGGTAGAAGACGCTAGTATTTTAAGGGCAGGGGAGGCATGTGTGAGCATCGTCACATCCGGCGACATCGATTCTGTTGTGCTTCATTTGTTTTCTATTGCACATTTATGGCCACGGGACGACAATGGTTTCAAAAATGTAGTGTATGTTCTTTTACAGAAACCTGGCAATGTATTTGATATATACAATATCACTGCAATTTTAACCCTTCTGGAAAAAGCATGGAAGGATAAATTTGTCGGTCATAAACTAGCCTTGGTTCTAAGTATTGGTGGAAACGATTTTTTGCCAAAGTTCCATAACATATCTCATCAAGCTACTTTAGACTTATTTTTCAAAAAAGAAAAATACTTCAACAACTTATTCAACATTACATATTCGCAAAATTGTATCCTGACAATAAACCTAGATGATGATTTGTACAGCGACTTTGTCAAAGCGTTGTATACTCCAAAAAGACAAGATCCAACCAATTTCACTTTCGAAGAGATCCGTCAAATCACAATACAACCACCATCACAAACTAATCTTAGAAACCCTCAACTATGGATGCCACCTTTAAGTGCTGTGAAACAACTAGCAAAGAATATCCATTGTCTAATAGCATACTACATGACAGCCGGTAATCACTCTGCCGCTACACCAGATTTTTTGCAAGATGGATGTTTGACAAAATTGAGAGATGGTAGCATTGAATACAATTTGGGAGATGAAACGCAGGTCAATGACATAAGAACCTACCTTATGGTGAATAGAGATATCATCTGTGCTAAGCTCTCACAGCCAAAGATAAAGATGGGCAAAAGGAAGCCAGAAAATACACCACAAAAAGGCCGAAGAAGAAAATTAAAACCATATACGTCTACACCAAAGTAAGTTCGTGGTTTTTCTACTCATACTTCATTGAGTTGTAAACTAATAGGTGATGTTTAACCCTTTCCACCATACAACAATTCTGCAGCAGACGACTTTGAACATATTTTGTTATAAGATTACATCACTAAAAGTGGAAAACATTGTGGCAAAAGGAGAAATTGCTCATTTTGAGCAATTTCTTCTTTTGTCACTATGTTTTCAGAAAGCCGTCTGCAAAGGCGTCAGAAAGCCTCTATATGAGGAAAAGGGTTAATATAATCTTTAGAAAGAGAATTAGTCATGTTCAACTTAAATTGAGAAAATGTGTGGTTGACATTTATAATTTCTCTATACATGTTTCCATAAAATACTATAATGAAACTAAAAGCTATTCCAATTAACAAAGTCATCAGAAAATAAGTTTGCTCTAATTTCCTGATCTGTCTGTTACACTTCATTCGTTATTAAATTATATACATTTTAAAAATAGAAATCAAATTAGAAATGTTCCTATGATTAGTATTTGCAGTGTATACTTCTTTTTTTTTCACAGAAAAGAAGATGATAGAAACTGAGAACTACTGATAAACCAACTAGAATAATGGATTATACTGGACATGATAAAGAATTAATTGATATTATGCAGATGGACAACAATCATATTCTCAGTGTTGATGTACATATATGGGTTTTTAATGACGCGCATATTCTTAAGTGTGTACTATATTTTCATAACACTTAGATGCAGAATGAAATTATCACAATAAACACCTATATATATACATGTATATGTTAACACATACAATGAATCTGAAATATACCTGGGCAAAAAAGGAAAGTTAATAAAGTTGAAGATAGATGCTTCCTTACTCCAATGTAACTGCTAACCCTATCCCGTTGAATTTTAGTATGACCGCCCTCTATTTGCGACCATTTAAGATACTGATGCAGATGACTTTGAAAACATTGAGATAAAAAGTAGAGTAGCTCATGATGAGCAATTTCTCCATTTGCCACAAAGTTTTCATATCTATTCAATAGTTATACGTTCCTATTTAGAGTTTTGCTGCAATTGTCAACATATATTTTCAAAGCGGTCTGCTGCAGATTCGTTGTATAACTATAAGGGAAAGGGTTAAAGCGTATGTCTGTAAGAGTAAACAATGTTGTGTGAGGAGAAATTTCTTTCCTTTTCCCATAGTGATTTCAAAAAGATTCTGCTGCATAGGCTTAAAATTAATACATGCAATTTCTGCAACTATTATTTAGAGTCGTCTGCTTTGAAAAATATGAACTGAAAGATCTATTTTGTAGAAGACTATAAACGGACACTTTTAGTAGAATTGAAATTATTTCTCTCCTTTCTCCAGAATAATTTCAAAACTTGGATGTATCAGCAAATACAGCAAAATCCATCTCTGCATCTTCAAAAGTTCACCCTATACCTTTTTAAACGTTTTTTTAACAAAAATTCGTCTGCTTTGTATAATGGACAATATCTGTGAGAAGTTAATTGAAATACTCTGTGTGAATAATTTAAAGACATATTGAACTTCCTGTATAGGCAGGTTGATTTCTGGTTGCAAATTGCTAGGATGCTTTTGCTAGAGCAAGTTTTTGGAAAAAAAGGAGAAAGTGATTGTTATAAGCAATTTCATCTATTGTTATAGTTATTTCAAAATTTGTCTGCAGCAAAGGTATCAAAAGTCATCTGTATTATGAAGGACTAAACAATGTATCTATAACCAAGCATTTACAGTATAAATTTATCAATGCATAGGTTGTTGTTTCAGACAAATATTTTACTTAATTACAATTGAGTAAATCTACTCTAATTAAGAATGCATATATTTTAATTATAAATATTACAAATATATTGATACTAAAACATTTTGTTGTATTTCTACCAGAACAATAATGAAAGATATCTCTTCGGATAAAATCACAGTTATTTAACACAGTTACTCGGGTTAAACCAGCAATGACCAGAGACCCTAGTTTGCTTGGGTAATAAATCATGACCTGCTGTGCTACAGCCACCGTATCTAATTTTATGGGCCTATTATAACAGTATTTAAGATTGGACCAAAAGTTGAAGGAATCCTATTTCTCGGGGATGTGTGGAGGAGTGCAAGGAACATTTCTACAAAATTATTTGAAAATCGGCCTGACACTTTTGGAGAAGAAGATTTTTTAAGTTCTCACTATTTTTTTCTTTCGGCTGCCATGGAAACCAGAATTTCGAATGGATCAAAAAAAATTGAAGGAATTTAGTAGAGGACATTGAGAGGATGCTTCCCATGAAGTTTCAACCAAATTGGCCAAGTGGTTAGGGAGAAGAAGTCGTTTAAAGGAAAAGTTTACGCACGCACGCACGGACAATTCGCCATGACATAAGCTCGACTGGCTTTCAGCCAGTGGAGCTAATAATCCGTGTTTTTCGTGTCATTTTATACATACCCAAAATATCGATTTAAAAAAAAATATTAAAAAGACAACAACAATTTTTTTTCAATCCGTGTTTCTCGGCTCATTTTATACATACCCAAAATGGCGGCCCCCATGGATTTGGCCAGTTTCATTTCAGAAAGCTTCATGGGTTATTGAAAAAAAAAAAAAAAAAAAAAAAAATCTCACACCTGTTAACTATAAGCGAAAAAGTATTAAGGTGTTATAGCTGGGACAACTAATATTATAAGTATACGTATTATAATTAATATAGTATTAAAGGTGTTAATTGACCGATTATAGTGAAAGACAACTTGTAAACAATTTCAATAAGTTTGAACATTTTATGATTTTAATTTGTAATTTAATTTATATTTGTTATCATTTAATTCAATATTTACAGTAAATGTTCATCATTAGATTTTGTCCTCTCCCCTCAATGTTTTCAATCCTTTTCCTACAATGAATAACTGTATTCATATTTCTATTTCCAATCTACTTCAAGTACTTGTTTCTTATTATTATTTACACATATTTAACTGTACATAGCAACATTTTATTGAACAGAACAGAACAGAAAGTTTATTTTGACATATAAAAAGTCATTGACAAACATTGATTTCTACATAAATTTTGCGTTACCATGTTAACATGCAAATCATGATTTTTGTTCTCATCTACAGTAAATTATGCTAAGTTAGGGTAAATTAAGTTTTACCTGCTGACACTACTAGCCCAACGTTAGGTTTTGAATAAAATTCTAAAATGCCTATTAGTTGACTTAAACAAAGAGCACATTATGTGACATATATAAGTCATGGGAATGCTCGATGCATAACATTACTTCAATCCTTCCAAAAGATTTTCTTACATCAAAACGCAAGAATAAATGATATTAAATCTAGTGAAAACTGAACATTTTTTCATTTATTTATTTTATTTGGCTTCAACAATCACTTATCTTCAAAATAAGAACCAACATACCAGAAACACCATCTTTCTACACTAAGACAGGATAGATTTCTTTTCAAAGAAAGTCAGGGTAAATCTTTTACCTTACCTCATAGTCATAACTCAAAAAACATTCTTGGTACACATGTTCCTAGGAACAATACGCAAGTCACATAACTCTGGCTTGAATAATTATTTAGTAATGCCCCTTTTTCACCTTAGAAAAAAGCAGACAAGCTTTCGGTTTCTGCCCTCTTGTTTGTTTTTCAAAACCTTGGGATCTGTATACGAAAAGAAACGAGCACGCCAATAAAAGGGTATCATGTTGAGACGTCTTCATTGTCGTAACAATTGTGTCACAGAACTAAACAGGTTTTGAAGGTGGTTCTGTATTACTATAGGCTTAAATTCTTAAACCCCTGCAATTGCACTCAAAGGTGTTTGTAATCGAATTGCATGGAAATAACAAAAAGAGTTGTTGTTTTTGGTAGAATTCCCCATATCATGCAACCTATCTGAATAATCTGTATTCATGATTGAGCTAAAAGTTAAACAGCTGCAAGCACTTGGGACTTTCTTCAACGAAATGACATTTAGGTACTAGACTAAGTGACTGCATTGAAACCTTATCGAACATCTCTGGGACAAATTTTATTGACGACTTCATGGTCCTCCAAGGTGTTTGAAATTCAGCAAGTTCTCCTCAGTGAATGGTCTGCTAGTGATCAAGCCTACATCAGACCATACATTCCATTGATGTTAAGAGTTCATCATGCAAATGGTTGGCACACAAGATACTAAACCTACTGCATTAAAGTTACTGCAAATTTTGGGAGCATGGAATAATGAAATGCAATAGTTGTTGCATTTGAAATAAAAATGATTTGATATTTGATGTCCAGTTAGAACTTATCAAAATTTGTAACTAACATACATTTCGAGGGATTGGCGTGAAACGGTTGTAACCAAAAACCTATTTTGAAAACCCTGGTTTAGGGGCAATTTTGAACCCTTTGTAAACAATGCAAATTTCCATTGTTTACCAAGAAAAATGATTTAACGATTATAAAGACTTTATGCCAAGCCCTCGAAATTTAGGTGTCTGATTAAAAGTTTTGTTCATTATTATGTTCTAGCGCTATTTAGATATGAGCTAATAGTAATCCTGTTACTTTATCTTTAGTTCAATATGCACCAAAGTACAAGACCCGATATCTTATTTTGTTTAACCCTTTCCCTCATATAGATTCTTTCTGATGCCTCTGCAGCAGACGGCGTTTTGAAAACAGAGTGACAAAAGAAGGAATTGCTCAAAACGAGACATACCCAGGCGAAAAACCATGGTATTCCATGATATACCATCACTGTACAACCATGGTCTACCATTGAAAACCCTGTTATGTTCATTGGCACCATAGTTTATAACCATGGTTAGCCATGGTCATCAATATCCATGGTTAACCATTGAATACCATGGTTGACAATGGTCATTGATACCCATGGTAATCCATGAAATACCATGGTATTCCATGATATACCATCACTGTAAAACCATGGTCTACCATGATATACCATCACTGTAAAACCATGGTCTACCATTGAAAACCATGTGTTAAATGGCACCATAGTTTATAACCATGGTTGACCATGGTCATCAATATCTATGGTTAACCATTGAATACCATGGTTGACAATGGTCACTGATACCCATGGTAACCCATGAAATACCATGGTTGACCATGAGATACCATGTTTTCTCATTGCCTGTAATGACATGGCTGAATACAATGGTAGAACATGGTTTACCATGAAAGACAATGGTTTACCATGAATATATCAGTTAGACATACATTATTAATTGTTCACAATTACAAAATTAACTGAAAATGCCAGGGCCTGGAACTGCCTTATAAGGCCTAAAAGTGTTCCAGAAAATAATCATGTTATAAGAGTTATCACCAAAGATGATGAATTTCACTTTAAATCACTGAATAAACATTCATTAACATAAGTTTTACCTGTCAAGTGTTTACAAGCTAAGTTGAATACATTGCCATTTCTGAATGTATTTGTAAATTTTCATTTTATGTTTTTTCTATCTGGGTCATTATTTGCTCAGTGAGTAAGGATTTAGTTCTGGAACAAAAATATGAAAGTGATAATTCAGTACATCTCAGCTTTTCTGTAGTTTAGATGATGTTTACCATCAACAAAAATGGTCATAGAAAGACAAGTTTTTCAGTCTGTTAAATTTTATTCCGGTTTGTGTCCAGCCATTAATGGAGGTCACGTAACATGGACAGACAACATCATATTATTCATAAACACTCTATAACTTATGCCAAATGGCAAGAAACTGTTGAAATACATAGAAACAATCAAAAACATCACTAGCATACAGTTTTTTGGTAGATGAAGTTAATATTAAGGAAATTATGATCTTCATCTCCTGAAATTCTATAATACTCTAGAGAATTGAATTTCATAATCTTTAGTAATAGTATTATATTCCGTATATTTTTTATACTTGGCTATTTATCAAACATTTATTTAGAGTCGAAATAAACTATTAATATTTAAAAAAAAGTTGTTACAAAGTTCTTGCAGTGTAACAGCAGAATAATTTCTACCATGGTAGACCATGGTTGACTATCATGACATGGCTAGAATTTATTACCATGGTTGACCATGGTTAATATTTATGACCATGGTTAAACTTGATCATAACCATTGTTAATATTTGTGGTAATTGACTTTTAAAACCATTGAAAAACATGGCTGTTCATAGTAGTTCATGATCAACAGTAAAATACCATGGTATCCATGGTCAACCATGGCGTTCATGCATTTCGCCTGGGTAGGTTATCCATTCAATTATAGAGATTTTCTATTTTTTGACAAAATATGTTCAAAGTCGTCTGCTGCAGAATTGTCGTATGAGGGAAAGGGTTAAATGCTAAGTTTGCTACCAACTTTTGGCCAGATTATATAACAAGTGATTGTGTGAATTTTTTCTTTAGATCAAAGTACAGTCTTAGTGTATACCAGCTTGTATAACTATAATTTAGTTTATTGGGAAATTGGAGGAAGATATCTTGCAATCACTTAATGTTGGTATTGGATACAGTTTTTGCCAACACTTACCAATGGCATGACATTTGATATAATGACGATTCTCAGTGATTAAAAGACAAAGTAAAATACACCAGTATTGTTCATGGTTCTTAAATTAATGAAAACCATGTGTGTGACCCCAAAATTTTCAAATTACCCCCACAATTTTCAAATGACCCGCAAAATTCCAAGTAGGAGGGGTCAAATTATGACCCTCAAAAATTTTGGTTTGGAGAAAACACTGATGACTTATACCTTTAACCTTAGGCCTAAAAAAAAGATAGGTTTGTTTCTGGTTAGCTGACCCAGTTTTTTTTACCCCTGACTGGTATTTTTCTCGGACAAAAACGATAAAATCTGACATTTAAATTCGTCTGTGATAGGAAAACATTTTCATAGGAAGCATTTGACTGCAATTAGTCAAGCTCCTATTAGCAGTTTACAATCTGAACACTGACATGAATTTGGATTCACATCCTTTTGGGACCTAAATAAAATAGAGAAGAATTAGTATGATTTGAAGGCTTCAATACTATTCAACTACTAAAGCAAAATAAAAAAATAGATTAAATAAAAAAATCCCCACCTACAGACCCATATTTATTTCAGGCCGTAACCAGAAACAAACCTATTTATTCTTTAGGCCTTACATGACATTTTAAGATCATATCCAACAATCTGACCTGTTGAACAACTTCACAGAAAGGCTTTTGATTTTTGAACAAAGCTGATTTTCTATGAGGCCATGACATTTTAAGATCTATTGTTGTATATATAATTATGTAAATTAACCCTTTCCCACATGCAAATAATCTGCAGTTGACGACTTGAGAATTATCAAACCCAAAATATAGAAATTCTCTATAAATAAAAGTGTGATTATTAGGGCTGTAACGAATACACTAGGTGGCGAATACAATACTTATCACGAATTCAGGGTAAAGAATACGAATATTTGTCATGAATTTAATTAAGAACATATAAACACAAAACAAATCAGAATTCAAATGACTAGAGAAAGTATAATGATTGACTTGTAAGTCTTGTCACTCTTGTGACAAACAAAATCCAACTAGAACAGTATAAAAGTAAATAACGTATTTTGACTATTTGTCCATATTGGACATGCTTGCGCACGTACATGACTGTGTACCTTAAAGGATATCAACTTAAACAATTTCAGTACTTTGATTTTACAACAGGCATAAGCAAGGGAGGTTATTACGAATTTCATGTAGTTTTTAATCGATTTCATGACTACAAATTTTGAAGATAAGTGTGCGATGGAATGTCTCCCTCGAGTCCTTTCGGAAATTAGAATTTTTCCAGACAGCTGACGTTTATTGGGCGGGAGGTTCAATAATTTCAATTTCCGCATGGTCCGACATTTTTTGGTGACGGGTTTGGGTTGTCAATAAATGGCAATTCTCCCGACATTTTAATTGAATTACAATTCAAAATTCATTAAAAACACAAAAACGTATGCCAAAATACATCATAGCGAACACAACATCAAACATGTTTTGAGAAAAAATGAATAAAAAATATGTTTTGCTCAGATTATTTCAGGGTTGTCTGCTGCAGATTTGTTGTATTATGGGACAGGGGGTTAACATATAGTTGCATGATCTTGTAATGTAGATTAAACCCTCACAAAATGGCCCACGTTATTGTGAAGTCATCAATTTAGAATATCAACAACATAGGGTTCAGAGGTGAAATCAAGGACTTAACCCTTTCCCTCATAAAGACGCTTTCTGACGCCTCTGCAGCAGACAGCTTTTTGAAAACATAGTGACTAAAGAAGAAATTGTTCAAAACAAGCAACTTCTCCTTTTGCCACAATGTTTTCCACTTTTGGTCATAGGTTATCCATTCAATTATAGAGATTTTCTATTGTTTGACAAAATATGTTCAAAGTCGTCTGCTGCAGATTTGTCATATGGGGGAAAGGGTTAAGAACATACTTATAAAATTCCCCTTACATTGTAGCACTGTGCTGTTTTTTTTTACAATGAAAACAGGAAGGGAGAATATGCAGAATGAGAAAAAAATGGAGACTAAAAGAATCCATACACCCAACTTTCATCAAGCTAAAATCTGTACGAAGCCAGTGTCTGCGTGACAGGGAGGGAGGGAGAATCAATACAGTCTAAATGCTACCAATAGAGCCAGATTTTTGGGTTCAGAGAGAAATCAATAATATTACGTGCTCCATTATTGTACTTGATACCATTAACGTGGATGGCTATATCTTAACGGCATTGACTCGCAAAAATGATTTTTTGAAAAGATTTAGATATTGGTTAACAGATTTGCAAGCTAAATAATGGTTGAAATTTATCTCTTGATGGTGTGATTTTATTTGTATTCTCAGGTAGGTCTCTTAAACATTACTATATATAACAAATCTGCAGCAGACAACTTTGAAAATATAAAGGCAAATCTTTTTAAAATATTTATAAATGGAAGTACAAATATGGAAAAGAGTTTAAATTATTGCGGCAGAAGGAGAAATTGCTCAATGGTATATATATATACTATTTCTCTCTTTGCAACATTGTTTTCAAAATTTGTCTGCTGCACATGTGTTAACATACATATTGGACAGGGTTAAACAGGATTTGAATGTAAATTTCTCTATGATTTCCGTCAAGGTTATATTTGTAAAATTATTGTTATTTGCACTTTCTACAATTTCAAATCTGAACCCGTTCTGATGCCTTATGATGCAGCACAAATTTTTTATTAAAATGCCAGTCGGACTGCTTTTCATAAAATTTTGGCAAAAAGAGGAATTTCCTTGATAAGTAAACCTATTCACACTTTGACGCAGCTGACAACTTTTGAAAACATGAAAACGACAAAATTGTTAATATTAAGTAATTTCTGCTTTTGCCACAATGTTTTTAAAGGTTTCTGATTTGTTGTATGTGTGACAGATCTAATAATGCTTTATTATTTGTCTGTAAGCAATTGTTAATTCTACATGTTATTATTTTTAACATAACACATATTGTGTTAAAGCCAACATTGCATAGATTTTTATTAAGAATAATAAGATATATGTATTTAGCCATTTCCACAATCTTCTGCAGCGGATTAATTCTGACAATATGCATTAAACTTTTTTTTCCTTTTGCCGCAATGTTTTCAACTCTATTCCGTAATCATAGTTTTGTTTACCGAAATTATTCATAAATTTGTCAAGCACTTCTCAAATTCATTTGCAGTAGATTTGTTGTATGTAGGAAAGGGTTGAGGTTTGAGTTTTCCCTTTCATTATTTATAAATGAATAATTAATGTGAAACCAATTGACAGGGTATTTTTTCTGGTTATTATAGGTCTCGTGTAATTCCTTAGGCATTATGATACACTTTTTGTGTCACCCTGCGTAGCATGGTAGGCACTTTAAGGGATTACTTATTTTTTTGTCCGTCCATCCGTCTGTCTGTCACACTTTCAATGAGCAGGTGCAGGTGACACACGTGCTCCGCGGAGCCAGGGATGTAGATAAGAGGGATATGCAACTAAATTGTATACTAAAATATCACCCGTGCCAACATTTGTAGCAAGTAAAACTCAAAAACTATTCAAGATATGAAAATAAAAAATATATTTTCTGAAAGTTTAAACATTCTATTGCATTAGATAAAAATATTTTAATATACTACAGATTTTGATAATATGTTATTCTTATGAAAAATGTCACAGTCAGTCTATTAATTTTTGGAAAAAAATAATATAATTCAGAAATCCCAAAATCTGTGTCTTTTAAACCAGTCATTGTTCAAAATACAAAAAAAATCCAGTTGTTCATTGTATCTCTAAACTTTAGTTGAAATTTTAAGCTTTCAGAATATGTATGTTTTGTTTAAGTGCCAAATGTGACTTCAAAGTTTTATTTGCTACAAAATGTGAACATTTTGACAATTTTATTGGTTTATATAAATGTGATATTTTAACCAGATAACAGGTGTACAGGTGGAGTTGCATATCCCTCTTAACTACGTCCCTGGCGGAGCACTCCATTCTAGTTACTATTTTAGTCTGTATAATTGTCATATAACAATATCAGTTCCGTCATACTGAAAACACAATAAGGTCATGTATACCAGTGTTTTCCCCAGCCTAAAACTAATCAGATCTTCATGTGAAACTCGACTATCATGTTAAGAGACATACAGTCAAACTTCTGATCAATAGCCATGGATATCATAAAACTGGCTGCTTAACCCTTTCTGACGTCTCTGCAGCAGACGGCTTTTTAAAAACCTAGTGACAAAAGAAGAAATGCCTCAAAACAAGCAATTTCTCCTTTTGCCACTTTTAACCATAGGTTATCCATCCAGTTATAGAGATTTTCTATTTTTTGACAAAATATGTTAAAGTCGTCTGCCGCAGATTTGTTGTATGAGGTAAAGGGTTAATATCATGTGAAGACTCACAGATTACAGTCAAACTTGTGATCATTATAGCCAGGGAAATCATAAAGCTGACTGCTTAACCCTTTCCCTCATATGACATTTCTGCAGCAGACGACTTTGAACATATTTTGTCAAAACATAGAAAATCTCCATAATTGAATGGATAACCTATGACAAAAAGTGGAAAACATTGTGGCAAAAGGAGAAATTGCACGTTTTGTGCAATTTCTTCTCATGTCACTTATTATGTTTTCAAAAAGCCGTCTGCTGCAGAGGCATCAGAAAGTGTCTATATGAGGGCAAGGGTTAACTCTTTTTCCTCCTACACCAATTCCGCAGCAGACGACTTCGAAAACATCTAGGCAAAAACATGGAAAATCTCCATTAATAAAGGTACAATTACTGAAAAAAACATTTAAAAATATGTTTTGAGCAATTTCTTCTTTTGTCACATTGTTTTCAAAGTCGTCTGCTGCAATGGCTTCAGAAGGTGTCTATATGTAGGAAAGGGTTAAGACAGAAGGCTGCTTATCACAAAATGCATGACTTGGTTCTGGACAGTTCACAATCACATACCATACCCTATACATATGATGGAATGGAAATAATTTACATTACAAATAATAAATGTAATAATTATTATATTCAAGTATTGACTCATTTCAACTGAAGGTGTTCCTGTCATGCTGAACAGAAATTAATAACTTATTTAATTCCATCAGACTATCAGAAGAGATGGTTCTTTTGAGTACCTACACTATAATAGGATAAGATAGATATTGTGGGAAAAAGATAATTTTACTCCATCTCATCTTTGTCACAGGAAAAGCATATTTTGAAGGTTTTTATGGCCAATACAATTAACCCTTTCCCACATAAAACTAATCCGCTGCAGAAGACATTTGTAGAAATGTTCATTGGATATATAACCCTCTTTGAGATTCCTTCAAGCCATGGTGGAAAATATATTGAAAATCTCTGTAAATATTTGAAAATAGTTGAATAGCCTCTGCAGGGCATCAACACACCTCTGTATGAGTGAAAGGGTTAGCTTGCATATAGTAATGGTTATACAGTTGATTTTATTCCATAAACCTGCTTCAGTTGTTTGTTTGAATAAATGGGGAATCAGAAATTCTAGACTTCATTTGTACCATTATCAGATGTTTGTTTGGAAATGTGGGGAAACTTTGAATTTTAGACTTCATTTGTTGTAAAATCCTGAATACCATTATCAGTTGTTTGTTTGAATAGATGGGGAAACAGGAAATTCTAGACTTCATTTGTTGTAAAATCCTGAATACCATTATCAGATGTTTGTTTGGAAAGGTGGGGAAACTTGGAATTTTAGACTTCATTTGTTGTAAAATCCTGAAAACCATTATCAGTTGTTTGTTTGAATAGATGAGGAAACAGAAAATTCTAGACTTCATTTGTTGTAAAATCCTGAATACCATTATCAGTTGTTTGTTTGAATAGATTGGGAAATGAGAAAATTCTAGACTTCATTTGTTGTAAAATCCTGAATACCATCATCAGATGTTTGTTTGAATAGATTGGGAAATGAGAAAATTCTAGACTTCATTTGTTGTAAAATCCTGAATACCATTATCAGATGTTTGTTTGGAAAGGTGGGGAAACTTTCAATTTTAGACTTCATTTGTTGTAAAATCCTGAATACTGTTATCAGATGTTTGTTTGAATAGATTGGGAAATGAGAAAATTCTAGACTTCATTTGTTGTAAAATCCTGAATACTGTTATCAGATGTTTGTTTGAATAGATGGGGAAACAGGAAATTCTAGACTTCATTTGTTGTAAAATCCTGAATACCATTATCAGATGTTTGTTTGGAAAGGTGGGGGGGGGGGAACTTGGAATTTTAGACTTCATTTGTTGTAAAATCCTGAAAACCATTATCAGTTGTTTGTTTGAATAGATGGGGAAACAGGAAATTCTAGACTTCATTTGTTGTAAAATCCTGAATACCATCATCAGTTGTTTGTTTGAATAGATTGGGAAATGAGAAAATTCTAGACTTCATTTGTTGTAAAATTCTGAATACCATTATCAGATGTTTGTTTGAATAGATTGGGAAATGAGAAAATTCTAGACTTCATTTGTTGTAAAATCCTGAATACCATTATCAGATGTTTGTTTGGAAAGGTGGGGAAACTTTTAATTTTAGACTTCATTTGTTGTAAAATCCTGAATACCTTTATTCATGTGACATGGCTTTTGCTTTAAACCTTTGCCACATACAACAACTCTGCAATGGATGAACTTAATAGCATCTTGGTCAAACATGGAATAATGTAAATGTAATTATTGAATATATATATAGAGTTTTGAAACATATGATGGCATTTAAGTAGATAGGGCTCATTATATGGCAACTTCTGTATGTGCAGATTCAGAAATAGATCTTAGCTGATAAAAAAGTCTTCAATGTTGGTTTTTATGTGGCATAAAGCTTCACTAAAGAGTCCACAAAGTAATGGGTCTTTATTCTCTCCAATTGAGACACTGAAGTGTGATTGATTTCCATATTTTCTAGAAAATTCACAAGAATGTTACTGTTCATATATTGATTGTTGTTATCTCGGGTCAGATAGGAATTTAGCTAAAGGCACCCTTAACCCTTTCCCTCATAATAGACGCTTTCTGACGCCTCTGCAGCAGACAGCTTTTTGAAAACATAGTGACAATTAAAAGAAGAAATTGCTCAAAACGAGCAATTTCTCCTTTTGCCACAATGTTTGCCACTTTTAGTCATTGGTTATCCTTTCATTTATAGAGATTTTCCATTTTTTGACAAAATATGTCCAAAGTCGTCTGCTGCAGATTTGCTGTATGTGGGAAAGGGTTAACAAAGAACTGTCTAGACATTATCCATAGAGCAAATAAAACACTTTCAATATCAGAGTTATGAAAACCACAAAACTTGCCTGTTGCACAATTTAAATTTAGCAGATTTCTTACTCGGCATTTGGATTGCATCTCTTTCTGGGGTCAAACACTGGATTTGCAAAAATTGAATGCATTTTTTCACGAATTGAGAATATCAGTTATAATGAATTAAGCTTTATTTGGAATATTTTTAGATATTAAAAATATTTTATTTTGAGAATCATTTGCTTTTTTGTAACCTCTTAATTCCTTTTTAGTTTGTATGAGTTTTGGGGGGAAAAAGACGAGCTATTGTCGTCACTTGATCGTCAGCGTTGGTTAAGTTTTGCGTTTAGGTCTGTGGAAAGTCTTGCAGGCCAATTGATGTTATACAAAGTTTTTTACAATATGGTTCATATAATTTCATTCTATAATGGTGGCTGAGTAAGTGCAAGCTGGTATTCAAATTCAAATCAGTCATTCAATAAACAATCCAATTAGTGATATATTTTGCTCAGCTCAGTACAAAGCAGTCAAGGGGAGTTTTTGTTATCACCGGTTGTCTGTCTCCACAAGTTCTTTAACCCTTTTCCTCATATAGACGCTTTCTGACGCCTCTGCAGCAAAACGTGCAATTTCTCCTTTTGCCACAATGTTTTCCACTTTTTGTCATAGGTTATCCATTCAATTATGGAGATTTCCTAATTTTTGACAAAATACGTTCAAAGTCGTCTGCTGCAGAATTGCCGTATGAGGGAAAGGGTTAAACAACTGTTTTTACATCTCTTAATAACTTCTTAAACCCCTTTACTTGGCCAATTTCAACCAACCATTACAGGAAGGTTCAGTTGGTGGCTCTCTGTGGACAGTGTTAAAAAAATTAAACTATCTGTAGAACTCTGGTTGCTGTGGCATCAGAAAGAGGTTCAAATGATAAAACTTTCTTTAAAGACCCAGGACTAGGAAGGAATTGTTTTAACCCTTTCCCACATATAGACGCTTCCTGACGTCTTTGCAGCAGACGATTTTTGAAAGCAATGTGACAAAAGTAGAAATTGCTCAAAACGATTTTAAGTAATTATACCTACATTTAAGAGCTTTACCATGTTTTTGCCTAGATGTTTTCAAAGTCGTCTGCTGAAGATTTGTTGTATGTGGGAAAGGGTTAAGGTTTAATTTTATTATTTATTTTTTTGCAGATGATGAAGGCGAAGGCGGACAAGTGTCCAACAGATGAGCTGTCTCTGACAAACTGTGTCATCCTCAACCCTGGGGACTTTCCAAACACAGTCGAGTAAGTACATCCATTATGTCATCCTCAACCCTCACTCACCAGGGGACTTTCCGAACACAGTCGAGTAAGAACATCCATTATGTTGTACTTAACCCTATAGCACTTGCAGCATATCTGCAGAAGAAGACTTTGAAAACGTCTTACCAAAAATATAAAAAGTCACTTAAAATAATAGTATATTTATATATAATTGAAGAGAATTGGTAACAGTACATGTTGCCAACGGAGAAATCCTCTCAATGTCCTTTCCTGAATTATTTCAGTGTAAAACTGCTAAATTGTCTTGAAGCAGATACTTTGAATTCATCTAGGCAAACGTTTGGAAAGTCTCTATAAATAAAAGTATTCCAATAATTCTAAAAGCGTTGAAAACAGCCTGACATTTATAAAACTCATAATAAGCAATTTCTCTTCTTCCCCATGATGTTTTAAAAATATGTATGTATCTGGGAGGGGTTAACTGGCATATAATGAACACTTGATGGATTAGTTCCCCATTTCATTACTTTCCATGGTACCAATTAACAGTCGAGGTCCTTGTTATTTCTCTGTAATTTGGTTTATTCCTGTTAATTATTCATCATCATTCAGGATCAATGTATAAGATTGTCTGCTATTGTCTCGGATAGTTTCCTTCTTGTACATTTATTGTGTTAAAGATAAAAATAAAAAGATCATGCCTTTTTACAGATTCATTTTGACCACATTTGAAAAACATTTCAAAGAAGAAATTATGCATATTGATCAGGTTCTTCTTTTGCCGCAACATTTCTCTCATTTAATAATTACACTTCTATTTAAAGAAATTTCAAATATTTTTTCTGAGTATGTGGGAAAGGGTGACTGTGAAGATCATTAAATAGGACTGTTACTTTGGGTATAGTAAGATCATTGAACATTATTCTATTGAATCCGGTGAGCAATATAGGAATCTTATGTTCGTTTTGTTAACTCCGATAGTCTTGTATTCTGGCGAATTACTTTATATTTAATTTGATCTTTGCAGTTAGATAAAAATAAATGTAGTGCCTTTAGGAGCATTTGACTATTTTCTATATACAAACACATTTGCACATGATGACTTGTCTGTGATACCAATTAACAGATAGGTGAAGCCACTACATTGAGGTGTAATTCTGTTTATTCCTGTAAATTATTCATTAGCATTCAGGGTTAATCTAGAAAAGTGTCTTGTTTGTCCTGGATAGTCTGGATCTTTAAAACCTTAGTACCTTCTGTCTGTTTGTTCAAATTTCCTACAAACTAGTTTGTTCTTCTTAATAAATGTGATTGCCGCCAGAGGGGCTTGGCAGGTTTTCCTTATAATAATGATAAAAATAAATAAATATATGTATGTATTTAGTGAAAACGTTAGGAGTCTTCTTGCACCAATGTTCCTTCAGTGCCTTTGCCAAGATTGTTATCCATGCTTTCGATCACTATTGCACATACAATACACAATGTGCTGTCCTTGTCCGGTAGGGGACTTTTGTATTGCTTGCAATACGACATTAACTTGTTTTGCCTTGTGAAGTTGTGAACAGTCTACACTCTACAGATTATATAGAACATCTAATCTTCATGAAAGTTCATCTCCATCAAACTCTATATACTAGGACACATTGGGTAAAAAAAAATGTCACTTGGTTAAGCCTTTCCCTCATATAGATGCTTGTTGATGCCTCAAAACGAGCAATTTCTCCTTTTATCACAATGTTTTCCACTTTTAGTCATATGTTATCCATTCAATTATAGAGATTTTCCATTTTTTGACAAAATATGTTCAAAATCGTCTGCTGCAGAATTGTCTTATAAGGGAAATTTTAGAAATGAAACTTTTGAACACATTAGAGCCATGTGCACATTTTCAATCAATCTCATGAAAAATCTGCAGAACAATTATCTCCTTCAAATCCAATCCTGTTTAGGTTTGCATTTTGGTCATATGGGATCAAATACTTGGCCAAGTGTTAGAAATACCTTGTGGACACATAAGAGACCACATTTTTCATCCAATTGTTATAAAAAATCATCAGAACTTATAGATCTCCATCAAATCCCAGTAAGGTGTCAAATTTTAGAAACACATTACAGCTCACCTTTTTCATCAAATCTTTATGAAAAGTCCTCAGAACATTAATTTCCATCAAATTCCAGTAGGGTTCGGAACTGGGTCATGTGGGGGTAAAGAAACTAGATATTTTGGTCTTATTTTAGCAAAGAAAGCAGGGGTTCTTTAACATTTCTTATTTTAACGGGAATCTCAATTCAACAAATTAACTTGATGAAATTATTCTGATCCTTATATCTATAGAGTTAGGACATTGAAAACTATTTAACCCTTTCCCTCATATAGACACTTTCTGCAGCAGACGGCTTTTTGAAAACATAGTGACAAAAGAAGAAATTGCTCAAAACGTGCAATTTCTCCTTTTGCCACAATGTTTTCCACTTTTAGTCATAGGTTATCCATTCAATTACAGAGATTTTCTATTTTTTGACAAAATATGTTCAAAGTTGTCTGCTGCAGAATTGTCGTATGAGGGAAAGGGTTAAGATATATATTGAATCGGGTAAGCCCTGTTGGACCCTTATGATCCTCTAATGTTAATCCACATTATTTTTTCTGATTATATAAAAAAACAGAGTCTTAATTAACCCTTTCCCTCATATAGGCGCTTTCTGACGCCTCTGCAGCAGACAGCTTTTTGAAAACATGGCGACAAAAGAAGAAATTGCTCAAAACAAGCAATTTCTTTTTTCAGCACCAGGTTTTTAACTTGATTGAATTATTTAGTGTACTTTCGTTTAAGGAGAGTTTCCAAATTCTTTCTGGTATGTTTTCAAAGTTGTCGTCTGCTGCAGATTTGTTGCATGTGGGAAAGGGTTTAGTAACATATTACCTCCTTTCCCACATACAATATTAATATATACCTTGTGAGCTATTTCTCCTTTTACCACGATAAGGCCCAGGTTTGTTGTAACTATGTGGTAAATAGTAAATATAAAATACATTTGATGGATTTGTCGGGGGGACGGGGGATCACAACAAGCTTGTAATTACTCCTAGCTTGATTAAAACCCTCTTGACATTAACATTTTATCTAACATATAAAACTCGTCTCCAGTTACAGTATTCTGTCAGTGGGTGATGTATGCATTACTCTCTAGTATTTAAACGGTACATATTTTTGTGTCACCCTGCGTAGCATGGTAGGCACTTAGGGATTGCTTTTTTCTTTGTCCGGCGTCTGTCCGTCACACTTTTTCGTCACACTTTCAATGAGCAGGTGCAGGTGACACACGTGCTCCGCGGAGCACTCCATTCTAGTTTATTTGAACAACTGCAGCAGTGATGTTCGCAAAAGTCATTCAATCTCTAACTAAAATATGGCTATTTCAATCTTCACAAAACTTGGGTCTTAACTTTTCTGGATATAATAATCATGGCCAAGTTAGATATCCAAATGTGAGTTATGCGTCAACTTTTTTGGGAATATTTTTATTTAGAAAATATGAATACTAATTTTGATACCAAGTTGAAAATATTAGGGGAAAAAGACAAATGACTTTCTCTGTTACCCACTCTCTTGTTTAAAGTGTCAAATGCCTGAGTGAAAGGTTTTATTTTATTGCCTGCATGTTAATGATTAACCCTTTCCCTCATATAGACGCTTTTTGACGCCTCTGCAGCAGACAGCTTTTTGAATACATAGTAACAAAAGAAGAAATTGCACAAAACGTGCAATTTCTCCTTTTGTCACAATGTTTTCCACTTTTAGTCATAGGTTATCCATTTAATTATGGAGATTTTCTATTTTTTGACAAAATACGTTCAAAGTCGTCTGCTGCAGAATTGTCATATGTGGGAAAGAGTTAAAAGGAGCTATTAATTTCTTTGATTCATGAAGACTATAATTGAGCTGTTCTACGAGAAAACCAATATTGTGGACTATGCATAAAGTATACCTTGCAGGCTAATCTGTGGATTTCCTGTTTCAACACTCGTTACTCTGTACCTGTATCCCCCTGAGACGGAATGGGTTGGTCCGGATTAGCCTGTGTGGACTGCACAGGCTGATGTGGGTCAATACATTACGCAGTCAATAATGTTGGTTTTCTCGCGGGACGGCTCAAATATATTCAGTAACTGATTTTCAGAATCTCTGTATATGCTGAATAAAAAATAAATAAGTTATCTGAGACCATAGCTGTCATTTCTTGTTATAATCAGGAAATCCATGAGAAGTAAATATTGAAATAGACTAGTATTGGAATAGACTGTGAGCTGGGGAACTGGAATAACATAAAAAATAGATTATCTCTATAATTGGTTTCAGAGACTGTGGGTCCTCAGGTCATTTGTTAATCCTTACTTTTCTGTCAGGCTGCTTTAATTATCATTATTGTCTAATGTCCCTAACCATACTAGAACATACAAACTTACATTGAATTGTTGTTAGCCATTTCCAACATACAAACTTACATTGAATTGTTGTTAGTCCTTTCCACATACAAACTTACATTGAATTGTTGTTTAGCCCTACGTTGTTAGCCCTACCCAACATACAAACTTACATTGAATTGTTGTTAGCCCTTTCCACATACAAACTTACATTGAATTGATGTTAGTCCTTTCCACATACAAACTTACATTGAATTGTTGTTAGCTCTTTCCACATACAAACTTACATAGCATTCTTGTTAGTCCTTTCCACATACAAACTTACATTGAATTGTTGTTAGCCCTTTCCACATACAAACTTACATTGAATTGTTGTTAGCCCTTTCCACATACAAACTTACATTGAATTGTTGTTAGCCCTACCCAACATACAAACTTACATTGAATTGTTGTTAGCCCTACCAAACATACAAACTTACATTGAATTGTTGTTAGTCCTTTCCACATACAAACTTACATTGAATTGTTGTTAGCCCTTTCCACATACAAACTTACATTGAACTGTTGTTAGTCCTTTCCACATACAAACTTACATTGAATTGTTGTTAGCCCTTTCCACATACAAACTTACATAGAATTGTTGTTAGTCCTTTCCACATACAAACTTACATAGCATTGTTGTTAGTCCTTTCCACATGTATACAAACTTACATTGAATTGTTGTTAGCCCTTTCCACATACAAACTTACATTGAATTGTTGTTAGCCCTTTCCACATACAAACTTACATTGAATTGTTGTTAGCCCTACCCAACATACAAACTTTCATTGAATTGTTGTTAGCCCTTTCCACATACAAACTTACATTGAATTGTTGTTAGTCCTTTCCACATACAAACTTACATTGAATTGTTGTTAGCCCTTTCCACATACAAACTAACATTGAATTGTTGTTAGCCCTATCCCACATACAAACTAACATTGAATTGTTGTTAGCCCTTTCCACATACAAACTAACATTGAATTGTTGTAAGCCCTATCCCACATGCAACAAATAACCATCAGAGGACTTTAGATATCTAAACTGTCCTTTTCCTTAAATGACACATTTTTTTAAAATAAATATTGATAGAGCATCTGCCTGTTGTACGGAGATCCGGGCTGGGTCTTACCAAAGACTTTAAAAATGGTAGCAATGGCTGCCCTCCTTGGTGCTCAGGGTTAAAGGGTTAGCATTATGTCTGACTGGGGGTCAGGATAAATGAACCAGTATTACTGGTATCTTACCCGGAAAACAATGGGATATAATTGAACTATTGTTGAAAGTGGTGTCTCCATATATGAATGTATAATTTCTGAAAAAAAGTTGAAATCATTGTGGCAAAAGGAGAAACTTGTTTGTAAACCCAACTCCATGGCAGTTCTTTGTTATTACACTAATGTTTATTATCAAGTACTTTCTTGAGAAAAAAAGAGCTTTTTGTCCTTTAACCCTTTCCCACATATTGACACTTTCTGACGCCTCTGTAGTAGATGACTTTTGAAACAATGTGACAAAAGGAGAAATTTCTCAAAACAAGCAATTTCTCCTTTTGCCACAATGTTTTTAACTTTTTGTCAGAAATTCATATTCATTTATGGGGATTTTCCATATTTTTGCCAAGATGTTTTCAAAGTCGTCTGCTGTAGGTGTGTTTTATGTGGGAAAGTGTTTTTTCACCCTTTCTCTCATACAACTTTTTTTTCAATCATGTCAAAAGTCCTTCACGTTCAAATCTGATGTCTTTTCAGGCATGTTGAGATATACACGTCGTCACACATGAAATTCCTGTTTTCCACGGCAACACATCCTAATATGAAAACAGGAACTGTTGGCTTCAACCTTATGCAGGTATGTCCATTTTAACCCTTTCCCTGATATAACAATTCTGCAGCAGACGACTTTGAAGGTATTTTGTCAAAACATAGACAATCTTCATAATTGAATGGATAACCTATGACAAAAAGTGGAAAACGTTGTGGCAAAAGGAGAAATTGCACGTTTTGTAGAAATTGCACGTTTTGTGCAATTTCTTCTTTTGTCACTATGTTTTCAAAAAGCCGTCTGCTGCAGAGGTGTCAGAAATCGTCTATATGAGGGAAAGGGTTAAGTATACTGGTTATTATACCCCCAGATACATAGTATATGGGGGCTATATAGGAGTCACTCTTGTCGGTCGGTCCATTAGTCTGTAGACATTTCTTGTGAACACTATTTCTCAGCAACCCTGATTGATACCAAGCCTAGTTGTGCATATTGTCGGCGTGTTGCACTGGAATTATTTTTAAATGAGTTATGGCCCCTTGAATTTCTCATACATATATGTTGTCAGGCACCAGCTGGGGGTAATCATCACCTTCAATGATATTTCTAGTTAGCCACTGTCTACATACTGGAACAAATCTGCAGTGAAGAAATTTGAAACATTCTTGGGAAAGAAAATACTCCTTTGTTTATAAAAAAAAATCTACTTTTGCAGAGGCTTCGGAGTCCTTGAATTGGTAAGTCAATTCATGTAAGTGAGACCTTCCAGTCTATACAAAACAATATAACTTAAACTATGCCCACATATAAACGCTTTCTGACGCCTTTTGCCACAATGTTTTCTACTTTTGATCAGTAATTATAATTTCATTTAATGAGATTTTCCATGTTTTTGCCAAGATGTTTTCTACTTTTGATCAGTAATTATAATTTCATTTAATGAGATTATCCATGTTTTTGCCAAGATGTTTTCAGTGATCTGCTGCAGGTTTGTTGTATGAGGGAAAGGGTTAACTATGCCCACATATAATGAAGTTAGTCTTGGATATACTTAACCCTTTCCCACATACAACACATCTGCAGCAGATCACTTTGAAAGCATCTAAGCAAAAATATGAAAATGTATTTTAGGGAAATTTTATTATTGGAAAGAGTTGAAAACATTGTTGTAAAAGGAGAAATTGCTCACTACTTTCCAAAGTCATCTGTTGCAGAGGTGAAAGAAAGCCTTGACATGTGTGACATGTGTGACATTTTTACCTCCACCCAGTCGAGCTTATGTTATGGCGAATTGTCCGTCGGTGTGTGTGTGCGTTAACTTTTTCCTTTAAACAACTTCTTCTCCCTAACCACTTGGTCAATTTGGTTGAAACTTCATAGGAAGCATCCTCTCAATGTCCTCTCTTAAATTCCTTCAAATTCTTTTGGTCCATCCATAATTCTGCTTTCCATGGCAACCAAAAGAAAAAAAATAGTGAAAACTTAAAAAATCTTCTTCCCCTTTATTAGAAGAAATGTTGATTGGTTGAAAAACATGGCTGCCAGGGGGCGGGGATATTTTGCCTTATATAGCTATAGTGAAAACTTAAATAATCTTCTTCTCCGAAAGTGTTCAGCCGATTTTCAAATAATTTTGTAGAAATGTTTCTTGGGTGACCCTCTATTAGATTCCTTCAAGCCATGTTGATTGGTCGAAAAACATGGCTGCCAGAGGGTGGGGCTATTTTGCCTTATATGACCATAGTGAAAACTTAAAAAATCTTCTTCTCCGAAAGTGTTCAGCCGATTTTCAAATAATTTTGTAGAAATGTTTCTTGGGTGACCCTCTATCAGATTCCTTCAAGCCATGTTGATTGGTTGAAAAATATGGCCGCCAGGGGGTGGGGCTTTTTGCCTTATATTGCTATAGTGAAAACTTAAAATATCCTCTCCTCCGAAAGTGTCAGGCAGACTTCAAATAATTTTGCAGAAACATTTCTTGGGTGACACTCTACAAGATTCCTTTAAGCCATGGTGGTTGGTAAAAAACATGGCCACCAGTGGGCAGGGCTGTTTGGAGATTTGATTTTTGCCTTATGACCGTGGAGCGATACTGGCCGTCTTGGGCCTCTTGTTCTTTTAGTCACAATGTTTTCAATTCTTTTCAATTATCATACTTACATTAACAGATATATATTTCATAATTTTGTGTCGAGGTTTTCAGAGCCTGCAGCTGCAGATGTTTTGCTTCTGGAAAAGGGTCGATATAACTTGATGTAGATGTGCAAGATAAAATTCTGAATTATTTCCACATATATTAGAGTTCACCTCCCCTTGTACCTTGACTTTTAAACACACAAAGATGTGTGTGAGAGTTATGTTTTTGAATATCAATATGATTATAATAACAATTTTTCTAGAGAAAATGGGCAGTGATATCTTTACCCCAGGAGATTACAGTGAAACCGTTCAAGTTTGATCAGCGCTCACAGACGATTGGCACTTTAGCCCTACAAGTGGACTTCCTTCAGAAGAAAAGGTAATATCTTTAGACCTATCATTACCTTTTTACCTCACTTAGAACGGGGTGTGCTCATATGTCAGGTGTCTGTCGAGTTTTCACACTTTGGCACGGAATCAGAAAGAGGGAAAAATGCCTTACTTATTCTTGTCCAAAAGTACTTGACCGATTTGAAATTAATTTGGCACAAAAGATAAGTTTAAAACTTAGCCTTATAGTTATAGTTCCTTATAATGTTTGTAGTTCAAAGTTTAAAAATGATCTTATTCAAAAGGACAGGTTTGACTTTAAAATATATTTTCCGATCCACTAAATAACATGACTTCCAGGGGGCAGGGTCTATTTTCCTTATATCTTTATATAGCAAAACGCTTATATGTAAAGATTATGATCATTGGGAACTGTTTAAGTTTCATAAATCAATAGACGGATAGAGAGCCATCTAGGACTTCTTGTCATTTATAACTGACTGTCTAATTAAA
Organism: Serripes groenlandicus; assembly: GCA_031761405.1. Lineage (NCBI taxonomy): Eukaryota > Metazoa > Mollusca > Bivalvia > Cardiida > Cardiidae > Serripes > Serripes groenlandicus. The sequence goes on along the minus strand of JASEVX010000012.1, from coordinate 4,155,410 downwards.
ATCCGGAACCACCTCAGTGTAGTTGTAAAGCGTCCTCCTTGGATGCAGGAGGTTGTGAGTTAAATCCCCAGCCAGATCATACTAAAGACTTTAAAAATGGGAGTAAGTGCTGCCCTCCTAGGCACTCAGGGTTGTGGGGTTTCCAATTACGACTGACTGGCTGGTCTCAGGATAAGTAGACCAGTAGTACTGGTAAATTACGCTGTGATATAACTGATTTTTTTTTATTCAATCAACTACTTAAAATCCCCAAAATTGTGGCCAATTTATCCATGGCCACAATGTTAATGAAATGTTAATCTTGCCCCACTAATTATCTCCCCTTTCCAACATGCCTGTGTGCAGCATACGGCGTCGGTAAATCGTCTGTTGGTGGGAAAGGATAAAGATCTGTTGACTTGGCCATATCTCATCCTCTAATCTTGAATACTGCATGATTTCAGTGCCACGCCAGAGCCATTCGACACGGACAAGATGGCTATAGAGTTCACCATGCAATTTGCCAACAGGCCTTTCACAGAGGGACAGATTCTGGCTTTCAGTTTTGCAGAAAAGAAGCTGCTGTCTGTTTGTGTGAAATCCATTGAAGGTAAAGTTTTCATCATTCATTAAAACAGTTTAATTCTATCTGCAATAAACAAAACTGAATCAAATGGAGAATTTGCTCTTCATATTCAATAGTTATACTTAAACCCTTTCCCTCATCCTACAATGCTGCAGCAGACGTCTTTGAACGTATTTTGTCAAAACAATGAAAATCTCTATAATTGAATGTATAACCTATGACTAAAAGTAGAAAATATTGAGCAATTTCTTCTTTTGTCACTATGTTTTCAAAAGCCGTCTGCTGCAGAGGCGTCAGAAAGCGTCTATATGAAGTAAAGGGTTAACAGAAATCTATACTTTTACTGATATGTTTTCAGAGTCGTCTGCTGCATATTATGTTGTATGTGGGAAAGGTTAAGACTTGTATCAAGAGACTCCTTTACGGAAGACAACTTTTGAAAAAAAATAAGTGAAAATTGTCAAAATTGCTCAAGCAGAATGATTTCAAATCTATTACAAATATTCCTCTATGTTGTGGGTATTTAAAAAAGAATTGTTCAACTGAAACAATTTTTGGACCTGTCTGATTTGTCATGATTATCCATCAGTTTTATTGTTTTCTTTTGACAGTTTTGGACCTGTCTAATTTGTCTGATCATCCATCAGTTTTATTGTTTTCTTTTGACAGTTTTGGACCTGTCTAATTTGACTGATCATCCATCAGTTTTATTGTTTTCTTTTGACAGTTTTGGACCTGTCTAATTTGTCTGATCATCCACCGGTTTTACTGATTTTCATTTCCTTTTGACAGTTTTGGACATGTCTAATTTGTCGGATTATCCATCAGTTTTATTGTTTTCTTTTGACAGTTTTGGACCTGTCTAATTTGTCTGATCATCCATCAGTTTTATAGTTTTCTTTTGACAGTTTTGGACCTGTCTAATTTGTCTGATCATCCATCAGTTTTATTGTTTTCTTTTGACAGTTTTGAACCTGTCTAGTGTGCAGAATGCTTCTGGTCAACAGACAAGAGTAAGTAGCCATTTACCCTTTCCCACACTCAGCAAATTTGCAGCAGAGAACTTTGAAAACCTCTCTACAAAAGTATGGAACAAGTATTCAAATATTATTATTGACTATAGTTCAAAACATTGTGACAAAAGAAGAAATTGCTCATTATGACTAATTTCTTCTTTTGCCACAATGTTTTCAAAAGTCACTGCTGCTAATGCGCAAAAATGCATCTACAAGTTTACCTGATATGATAATTTTCACCTTGATCCCCCAGTGTAGAACCAGATTAACCTGACTCGACACTGTTTCATTTTTTCCCTGCAAAGAGCATCAATAAGTCGTAGAAGATTTCACGAAACCTCTGATAAACATTATGTATTTGGATGGGATGCTGGCCGATTTATATTAAGAAATGCTGTAAAATAACTAAGATTGGTTTTCCTGGAGCATAGCATACTAAAGAGGTAAAACCAAGGGAATTGGCTTGAATACTGAGGAAAGGTCATTAAAAAACCTAAAGGCATTGGCTTGAATAATGAGGAAACGGTCATTAAAAAATCCAAAGGCATTGGCTTGAATACTGGGAAAAGGTCATATACAAACCAAGGCATTGGCTTGAATACTGAGGAAAGGTCATAAAACCCCCAAGGTCATTTGCTTGAATATTGTGGATAGGTCATATAAAAAACAAGGGCATTGGCTTGAATACTGAGGAAAGGTCATAAAAACCCCAAGTGCATGGGCTTGAATACTGAGGAAACGTAATTAAAAAACCCAGCGCATTGGCTTGAATACTGCGGAAAGGTAACAAAAAACACAAGGGCATTGGCTTGAATACTGCAGAAAGATCTTAAAACCCCCAAGGGCATTGCCTTGAATACTGAGGAAAGGTCATGCAGACAGTTATACCATAGTTTGACAGGCCTTGGCAAAACAGGCTACATAAGTGGGTTCCTCCATGTTTTATGGACAATCCATATCATTATATTGCTGATTTGAACTAACATTATTCACCAATACCAAATGATGACTTTTCGCATGAACATTTTGTATGTTTTTTACAGGCTAATTTAGGATTACTAACAGGAAATTCATCTGTAATATTTGAAAAATTTGAGGGATCATCAATCAATTTGAGAGGAAAAGCTAAAGGGTACGGAATTTCTTACTTCTTACATAATTATTTGAGAGGCACAGTGTGATTTTGAATCCAAGTTGTTCACCACTAGGTGGAAGAGATGATCCAATAACCATCTGATATATAATGTACATTTATATTGATATGTTAGAATCTGAATTGTTCACCAATAGGTTGAAGAGATGATCCAATAAACATCTGATACATATATTTGCAACAATCTGAACTGTTCGCCAATAAGTAGAAGATATGATCCAATAAAACTGATATGTAATGTACATTTAGAATGATATGGTAAATTATTGTTTTCTACACTTGTCAAAAATACCTTAATTAACCCATTCCCACTTGCAGACGCATTTTGACACAATAGCAGCAGACAACTTTTGAAAACATTGTGGCCAAAGGTGAAATTGCTCATGATGAGCAATTTCACCTTTGGCAACAATGTTTTCATCTTTATCTAACAATTAAGCTATCTTTTATGGAGATCTTTCAGTTTTTTGTCACCATGTTTTCAAAGTTGTCTGCTACAGATGTGTTGTATGTTGAAAAGGGGGGTTAAGGTTGGCTTACATAGAGCTTCATAGAGCTCATTGCTTTATGTCATATATGACGACTTTGAGATAATCTTATTAAAATATGGGAAACTATTTTTAAATGAAAGTATGATTATTTAATAGAAAAAGAAAACATTGTGGAAAAAGGAGAAATTGCTTTTTTTGAGCAATTTCTCCTTTTACCATGGTGATTTCAGAGGTTGTCTGCTGCAGAGGTATCAGAAAGTGTCTGTATGTGGGAAAGGGAAATGACAGAACAGAAAGTTTATTTTGACGTTTACAAAGTACATAGTCATTGACAAACATAAATACTTATACAAAATATACAGACACATGTGTTTGAAATGGGGGAAAGAAAAAGAAGAAAAAAGTAACAAAAAAATCAATTGAATGAAAATATGTATATCGGAAGATATTTTCTGATAAAGAGGCTGGAAAAAATGATTGATTTGAGCAATTAAATACATATTTGCAAAGAAGGTTGTTTATAAGACAGAATGCAAATATTTGGGTGATAATGTTGATAAAACTAATTTTTCTTCCAGAAAACAAGAGCACCAGTCTATAATTAATCCAGACTGGGACTTCAACAAAATGGGGATCGGTGGTCTGGACAAGGAATTCTCGGCCATCTTTAGAAGAGCGTTTGCTTCGAGAGTTTTCCCTCCAGAGGTTGTGGAACAATTAGGTAATTAATGAAAGGAAGTTGTTTGTACACTGTTTATCTTTTCCCCACATACAGGCACTTCTTGGTGCCTCTGCAATAGATCACTTTAAGAATCACTGTGGCAAAAGGAGAATTTGTTCATAATGATTTACTTTCATTTATAGAGATATTTGCCTATACATTTCAAAGTCTTCTGATGAAAATTTGTTGTAAGTATGGGAAAGGGTTATCTTTCTACCAAATGTGATATTATCAGAGTTTTATCCTTTGAAGAAAAGCTGAAGAGAAAAAACTGAATTGGATAATTGGAAATAAAAGTTTGATCATTGATACATTGTTGAAAACACTGAGATAATGAGAAAATTCTCATATTGAGAAATTGCTCCTTTTATTGTCTGTATCAGGGAAAGAATTTTTTATTACAATTATAGCACAATTGCATTTTAAATGTGTTCATTAGATTTAAGCTGTCAATTCAGCACTCTGTTTCGTTCAATTGCTTCTTCTTGTGTGGCATATAGCAGGGAGACACAGGAATCACCTCTACTGTCCTTCTCTTCTGATCATCCATCTGTCCGCCGTGACATAGCAGGGAGACACGGGAATCACTTCTACCGTCCTTCTTCTCGACTGATCATCCATATGTCCGCCCTGACATAGCAGGGAGACACAGGAATCACTTCTACCGTCCTTCTCTACTGATCATCCATCCGTCCACCTCTCAATGTCCCTATTACATATTGCAAAGCAACACATATGTTCCTTCAAATACTCTGGTTTAAAAATCTTTTCAAAAGCTGTCTTCTGTATAGGCATGCATGACGTCAGTATTAGGAAAATTGTTAATATATTTCTTACAATTTTCCTTTCTACATAGATTTTAACCCACATACTTTCGGTTGCTTCTGCAGCAAACATATTTTGAAAAGATTATGGCAAAAGAAAAAATCGCTCATTATGAGTAATTTCTCCTTTAGCCACAACATTTTAAACCCTTTTTCACTAAATATACTTCCTTTTTATACAGAGTTTCCATATGTTTGTCAATATAATTTCAAAGTCATCTGCTGCAGATGTGTTGTATGTTTGAAAGGGTTCAACTTATTTTGCAGGAATGAAACATGTGAAGGGTATTCTACTGTTTGGTCCACCTGGAACAGGAAAAACACTCATGGCAAGGTCAGTCATTTCATCATCATCAGGGTGTATATAGGGTGAAACATGTAGTTAAATCCATATCAACTGCAAACATTTTGTTTGCATTCAAACTGTTGAATGAAACCGATCAGGGCAGCCAGATCAACTCAGAAGAGTTCAAACTGTTGAATAAAAACTTATCCGGCAAGTCAGATCAACTCAGAAGCATGTCTCCTTGGCTCTTTCATCAGCCAAATTCTCTTATGATTAATGGATTTACTTATGTCATGGCGACAAGTTCACCTAGCATTGTTTTTTTCTGGCTTTCTGACACCAGAACTCCACACAACACTCTTCCCAGGCAAATGGCAACCTTTCCACATAGACTTTTTAGCCCACTGATAGAAGACAATTGAGGTTAGTCACAATGACTTTTTTCAATCTTCCGAAAGAATGAAAGACAGAGCAAAGATTTGAACTTGTGACCCTCAGTGTTACCGACTTTTGCGGCTTATCCTCACTCTGTTAGATTAAGGAAGAAAATAAACAATGTTTATAAGTGTGACTTGTGATCTTTTTCAATTGTATGTTTAATGTCGCTTCCAGCAGTATTTCTGTCATATTGCGGTGTTTTATGTGAAAACTACCAGTACTACTAGTAATGTATTCCTGAAACCAGTGGATTTTGTCATAATGCATGACCCTGAGTTGCCAAAGAAAGTTTTTCAGCACACCTGATCTGTGCCGTAGGAGGACTGACATTGTTTCCCTGTCATTAGCATTGTGGAAGTTTTGTGTTGTTAGCAAAACGTTTAATGATTTGCATTTAAGTTTCCATTTATATATATTGTCTTGTAACAGCCCTTGATCAAAGAACGTGTAACCTAACCAAGGAGCTTCCTTTTGAAAAGAGACACATTTTATTATCAAACATACATTGATGAAAGATTTCCATTACTTCTTTTGATGCCTTTGCAGCAGATGACTTGAAAATATTGTGAGGAAAATAAAATTTGTCTGTCTGGACAGATTTTACATTGATTTTATCATCATATCAAGTATAAGAAAATGTAAGCATGAGGTTGTTTCATTTTTACAGACAGATAGGTAAGATGTTGAATGCCCGAGAACCCAAGATTGTGAATGGTCCCCAGATTTTGGATAAATATGTTGGAGAATCAGAGGCCAACGTTAGAAAACTGTTTGCAGATGCAGAGGAAGAGGAAAAAAGGGTATTTAGTTTGAAGCTTAAACCCTTTCCCTCATACAACAATTCTGCAGCAGACGGCTTTGAACATAGTTTGTCAAAAAATAGAAAATCTCTATAATTGAATGGATAACCTATGACAAAAAGTGGAAAACATTGTGGCAAAAGGAGAAATTGCTTGTTTTCAGCAATTTATTCTTTTGTCACTATGTTTTCAAAAAGCCATCTGCTGCAGAGGCGTCAGAAAGCGTGTATATGAGGGAAAGGGTTAACCCCTTCCCACATACAACACATCTGTGGCCAATTACTTTGAAATGATCTAGGCAAAACATAGAAAATCTATTGATGAAATCATAAATATTGGATACAGTCGAAATAATAATGTGATAAAAATCAAAATTGCTAAATTTCTCCTTTTGCCACATTGCTTTTTAAAATTATTTAAATCATGCCCATCTGTTGAAAAAAATGGCCACCAAGTGTGACAAAGCTTATTTTTAGCTCACCTGTGCACGAAGTGCTCAAGGTGAGTTATTGTGATGGCATTTTGTCCGGCGTCCGTCCATGGCAACGAAATGTAAAAAACTTTAAAAATCTACTTCTCCAAAACTGGTTGGCATATTATCAAATAATTTTGTAGAAATGTTCCTTGGATGACCCTCTATCAGATTCCTTAAAACCATGTTGATTGGTTGAAAAACATGGCCGCCAGGGGGCGGGGCTATTTTGCCTTATATGGCTATAGTGAAAACTTAAAAAAACTTCTCCTTTGAAAGTGTCAGGCCGATTTTCAAATAATTTTGTAGAAATGTTCCTTAGGTGACCCTCTATCAGATTCCTTAAAACCATGTTGATTGGTCGAAAAACATGGCCGCCACAGGACACATATTTTGCCTTATATTGCTTTAGTGAAAACTTAAAAAATCTTCTCCTCCGAAAGTATTTTGTTTGGCCGATTTTCAAATATTTTTGTAGAAATATTGCTAGGGTGACCCTCTATCAGATTCCTTCAAGCCATATTGATTGGTCAAAAACTATGGCCGCTAGGGGGCGGGGCTTATATGGCTAAAGTGAAAAGAAAAAAAATCAGGTGAGCGATCCAGGGCCATCATGGCCATGGCCCTCTTGTTCTTATATATATGTAGAGTAAGAATGCTGAAAACTATTTAAGTTCTATTCAATTGGGTAGGTGCTATAGGACCATTATGATCCTCTTGCTTTAAGTTTCTGATATGTGGATAATTTTAAGAGACATTTCATAAATGCAATGGAGTATGTTTGTGATAACATAGGTCTTTACCAAAACTTTAAAAATTGTAGTAATGGCTTCCTTCCTTGGCTCTTGGGGTCTCGGGGATACTATTATGACTGATTCATGAATCTTAGGAATAACCCTTTCCCACATCTTGACACTTTCTGATGACTCTGCAGCAGACAACTTTTGAAAACAATGAGGCAAAAGGAGAAATTGCTCATAATGAGCAATTTCTCCATTTGTCACAATGTTTTCAACGCTATTCAATACTTTTAATTTTTTTGTACAGAGATTTTCCAGATTTATGGCTAGATGTTTTAAAAGTCGTCTGCTGCAGATTTGTTGTATGTGGGGAAGGGTTTATTAGACTGGTAGTGATGGTAAATTACCCAGGATCCACCATGTTATAACTGAAATACTGTTGAAAACAGTGTAAAACACCATTCAAACAAACATAGGCCCATTGCAGAGCTCTGAATAAGGGTGATTCTTGAGTACAAACAATATTCGATTTGCTTTGGTAATAAGAGAAATGTTTGGGAGAAAGAGCTGTTCACCCCTCCTTATCTAGGCCTCTGTCCTGTCGTACCAGCAGTACATCTGACCCTCTTTTACTCTGGGAAGGATCTGCACTTTTTGTCTAGTTGAGCGAGATATTTTTATAATTATCACAGAAATTAACAGTTCCTGGAACGGGATTTAAACCCTTCTGTTATTTATACTTTAATTTTAATAATATTTCTATGTTTTTATGGTAAATGATTACGCCTTGGGAGTAGGAGACCAAGGTTTGATCCCTGGTCGGGTCATATCAAAAATTTTAAAATGGTAGTCATTGCTTCTTCCTTGGAGTACAGGATTGCAGGCTAGCATTTCAAGAGATGTACTTGTGTCAGGATAAATCATAACGGTAGATCTGGTCTGTTACCCATGAAAGGTCGCGAAATGCTATTGAAAACAGCATAAAACCCCATTCATTCAAACAAATTACATCTGTAGCTTCTAATCATATTGTTTGCTTCTGGTCATACTGTTATCCTATTCTTATATTCCAGTGTGGCTCATTAAGTGGTCTACATATCATTATCTTAGATGAACTTGATGCTATCTGTAAGTCGAGGGGTTCAGTGGTAAGTGGATTTCATTGTTTGTTTGAAACACATGGAACAAATAATGACCATTAGAGGTTATGAAATAATGAGAATTGTTGTGTTTCCTGCATTTGGATCCCTTCTCCATCATCTGTCAGCTAATCAGGGAAAAGTGAACACATTCATGACAAGGGCTAACAATCCAGTGGGTTGTAAGTTTGACCCTGATTCAAGGGCTATCAATCCAGCGGGTTGTAAATTTGACCCTGATTCAAGGCCTATCAATCCAGCGGGTTGTAATTTTGACCCTGATTCAAGAGCTATCAATCCAGCGGGTTGTGAGTTTGACCCTGATTCAAGAGCTATCAATCCAGCAGGTTGTAAGTTTGACCCTGATTCAAGAGCTATCAATCCAGTGGGTTGTCAGTTTGACCCTGATTCAAGGGCTATCAATCCAGTGGGTTGTCAGTTTGACCCTGATTCAAGGGCTATCAATCCAGCCAGTTGTGAGTTTGACCCTGATTAAAGGGCTATCAATCTAGCGGGTTGTGAGTTTGACAATGATTCAAGGGCTATCAATCCAGCGATTGTGAGTTTGACCCTGATTCAGTGATTCATTCTTGATTGTTGATTGACCTTCCAACAATCAGCTAAACGGTTTATATAGGAAGGTAGCCGGTTGCCTGGGAAGACTTGTGTGGGTACAGGTGCAAGAAAGCAAGGAAACACAAATCTGGTAAACTGGCTACCTAGATATAACTGTGATAACATTGAAAATTGCATTTAACTCCAATTAACAATTAATCAATCAATTTATTTCCTCTCTGTGCATTTGTCATGTATTGACTGGATGTGATTTTTTGATATTGACATGCCCCACATGACTGTGTTCCAAACAACCTTGTTTAATCCCTTCTTGTTGAGAGACTCGGAATAAACACGGAAGATGTCTATTATGTCAAAGCCTTAGTGCAAGGTCTACTTCAGTGGTTCTACAGGAAATACAACCTTAACATAATTATTACAGATGTGGGAAAAGGCCATTCTGCACATTCATGCTTTAGATCTAAATGGATACTGATTAACTGAAGTAGATTGAAATCTTCTTCGTCTAATTGGCTATCAATGCAGAGCCAGTACAAACAGCATATTGCATTGGCTGATATGGATCTACACTGATTGTAAATGCCTTATGACTGTTGTGTTTGTATTTTATAGAGTGGTAACACTGGTGTGCATGATACCGTGGTGAATCAACTGTTAGCTAAGATTGATGGCGTTGAACAGCTTAATAATATACTCGTCATAGGTAAATACAACTTTATAATAATATATTCGTCATAGGTAAATACAACTTTATAATAATATATTCGTCATAGGTAAATACAACTTAATAATATACTTTTCATAGGTAAATACAACTTAATAATATACTTTTCATAGGTAAATACAACTTAATATTATTATACTCATCATAGTTAAATACAACTTAATAATATACTTGTCATAGATAAATACAATTTATTACTGTATGGAAAGGGAGTGTAAAATTACCAACAACACTGTTTTGCTATGAGTAATCATTTCTGTTGTGCATTGAGAGCGGAAATAGGGTTCTAAGGTTTTAACTCTCTGTGCTTAGTCTTAATGTAATTGTATCTGATTTGGTAGGAGCTGATTTATTCTTAAAAATGAATGGAAACATTTTTATGGCTGAATCCATTTTTGGGATGGTAACTTTGACAGGGAGACAGATGGGGTCCATTCTCCATGGGCTGTCTGTCTGTCTATCAGTCTTTCACTTACTTACATATTGGCAAAGCTACATATGTGTTTTTTCTAACACTCTTGTATAAGTTTCCACAGATAAACAGTTCTTATTTATACTAAAAAGCAACTCACAAACAACCAACCAAATATTAACAGACTTTATTAAAATGAATGGCATGTCTGATAAAAAATGAATACTTGTAAAGTGATAATTTTCTCAAGATTCACACAGGACACATAACTGACTACATGGCGAACAGGTTAGGTTCTGCCTGGTCTGGGGAGGTGTAGGTCTGATTGCTAAGTTATGAAGGTCGGAAAGAAAATGACAAGGTTGAATTAGTATACAGTCCAACCTGTGTTTAGTTTAAACTTATTTATTTTACATCGATTGTGAAACAAGCTTTCAGCTTATATTAATCAAGCTCGATGTCTGCTTCCTGGAGACTTAACCAGTACTTGCGCATTTCGTGTGGAAAAATCCCAAAGTCAGAACCATTTTGGGATTTTTCCTGTGTTTAAAGACCACCACCCATGGAAAGAGAACAATATGGTCTTTGTTCACAGGTAGTCTTTGATTGCAGGGTCGTTTTATGCAGAAAATGAGTAATTGAGAAATTAAAAGAGTGGTTAATAAAGACAGGGAATTGCTCAACAAAGGTGGTCTTGAGCACAGGTTTGACTGTACATTTCTATGGTAATTAACCTGTCTATGGTAATTAACCTGTCTATGGTAAATAACCTGTCTATGGTAAATAACCTGTCTATGGTAATTAACCTGTCTATGGTAATTAACCTGTCTATGGTAAATAACCTGTCTATGGTAAATAACCTGTCTATGGTAATTAACCTGTCTATGGTAAATAACCTGTCTATGGTAATTAACCTGGTAAATAACCTGTCTATGGTAATTAACCTGTCTATGGTAAATAACCTGTCTATGGTAAATAACCTGTCTATGGTAATTAACCTGTCTATGGTAAATAACCTGTCTATGGTAATTAACCTGTCTATGGTAAATAACCTGTCTATGGTAATTAACCTGTCTATGGTAAATAACCTGTCTATGGTAATTAACCTGTCTATGGTAATTAACCTGTCTATGGTAATTAACCTGTCTATGGTAATTAACCTGTCTATGGTAATTAACCTGTCTATGGTAATTAACCTGTCTATGGTAAATAACCTGTCTATGGTAATTAACCTGTCTATGGTAATTAACCTGTCTATGGTAAATAACCTGTCTATGGTAAATAACCTGTCTATGGTAATTAACCTGTCTATGGTAATTAACCTGTCTATGGTAATTAACCTGTCTATGGTAATTAACCTGTCTATGGTAATTAACCTGTCTATGGTAATTAACCTGTCTATGGTAAATAACCTGTCTATGGTAATTAACCTGTCTATGGTAATTAACCTGTCTATGGTAAATAACCTGTCTATGGTAAATAACCTGTCTATGGTAATTAACCTGTCTATGGTAAATAACCTGTCTATGGTAATTAACCTGTCTATGGTAATTAACCTGTCTATGGTAATTAACCTGTCTATGGGTAATTAACCTGTCTATGGTAATTAACCTGTCTATGGTAAATAACCTGTCTATGGTAAATAACCTGTCTATGGTAATTAACCTGTCTATGGTAATTAACCTGTCTATGGGTAATTAACCTGTCTATGGTAATTAACCTGTCTATGGTAAATAACCTGTCTATGGTAAATAACCTGTCTATGGTAATTAACCTGTCTATGGTAATTAACCTGTCTATGGTAAATAACCTGTCTATGGTGTCTATGGTAAATAACCTGTCTATGGTAAATAACCTGTCTATGGTGTCTATGGTAAATAACCTGTCTATGGTAATTAACCTGTCTATGGTAAATAACCTGTCTATGGTAATTAACCTGTCTATGGTAATTAACCTGTCTATGGTAAATAACCTGTCTATGGTAAATAACCTGTCTATGGTAATTAACCTGTCTATGGTAAATAACCTGTCTATGGTAATTAACCTGTCTATGGTAAATAACCTGTCTATGGTAATTAACCTGTCTATGGTAATTAACCTGTCTATGGTAAATAACCTGTCTATGGTAATTAACCTGTCTATGGTAAATAACCTGTCTATGGTAATTAACCTGTCTATGGTAATTAACCTGTCTATGGTAATTAACCTGTCTATGGGTAATTAACCTGTCTATGGTAATTAACCTGTCTATGGTAAATAACCTGTCTATGGTAATTAACCTGTCTATGGTAATTAACCTGTCTATGGTAAATAACCTGTCTATGGTAAATAACCTGTCTATGGTAATTAACCTGTCTATGGTAATTAACCTGTCTATGGTAATTAACCTGTCTATGGTAAATAACCTGTCTATGGTAATTAACCTGTCTATGGTAAATAACCTGTCTATGGTAATTAACCTGTCTATGGTAAATAACCTGTCTATGGTAAATAACCTGTCTATGGTGTCTATGGTAAATAACCTGTCTATGGTAAATAACCTGTCTATGGTAAATAACCTGTCTATGGTGTCTATGGTAAATAACCTGTCTATGGTAAATAACCTGTCTATGGTAAATAACCTGTCTATGGTAATTAACCTGTCTATGGTAAATAACCTGTCTATGGTAATTAACCTGTCTATGGTAAATAACCTGTCTATGGTAAATAACCTGTCTATGCTTTTCTTTTAAAGGTATGACCAACAGAAAAGATATGATAGATGATGCATTACTCAGACCTGGTAGATTAGAAGTGCAGATGGAAATTGGTAAGACAATATAATAATACTCTATTGATTAAATGATAACCCTTTGGCTGCTAAACTCAAGGTCGACATGTGCCCCCACCCCAGTAAAGAACCTTGTTGGGTGAGCCAGGCCACCAAGCTGATCTGTGCAGTTTGACCACCATCTATAGTGTTGGCTGAGCGAGGCCACCAAACTGATCCATGCAGTCTTATCATGCTCTATATTGTTGGCTGAGCCAGGTCACCAAGCTCAACCATGCCATATGACCACACTCTATATTGTTGGCTGAGCCAGGTCACCAAGCTCAACCATACCATCTGACCACCATCTATATTGTTTATTGTTTCAAAAATCCAGCATTTAAACGGTTAAAAATTAACTCCCCTTTCCAACATGCAAACCCATGTTGATACATCTGCAGAAGACAACTATTGAAAACATGGTGGCGAAAGGAGAAATGACTAATAATGAGCAATTTTCACAATAACCACAATGTGTTCATCTCTTTTTAATACTTTTCATCCATACAGATTTTCCATATTTTTGTCTTTATATTTTCAAAATCCTCTGCTGCTTGTTTGTTGTTTGTGGGAAATGGTGAATTAACCTAGGTTTTTGTGGCGCCAACATTAACATATAACCTAAATAATTTAAGTATCTTTCCTGTGACAAATTTTAAAAGGATAAATAATAGTCTTCATGAGAAACAATTGTAATTATTATATACCTACTATGAATCAAAGTATTTGATTGGACGAGAAGCAGTCACGTGTGATTCAATAAAAAATGACTATTTGACTCCTTTTCGCTTTTATTCTAAAATTCAGGTCCAATAGTCCATTTTCGAGTCAATAGTTCATCTGTTATGACGTTATTGTTTGAAATGACGTCATGCACGTGCATAACCAACATTTTAACGCGCGTTATAATTTTATAAATAAACTAGTTAAATTATGCGTTTTTCATGAAGATATATAATAAAACAGCTATTTACTCCCTTTGAGTTCAATGGTGAAAAACTATTCTTCCTTGCAAATGACTATTGACCCGAAATAGAGAACTATTGACCTCGACTTCGTCTCGGTCAATAGTTCTCTATTTCGGGTCAATAGTCATTCACTTGGAAGAATAGTGTTTCACTATTGACCTCAAGAGGAGTAAATAGCTGTATACTAAGTCATGCTACAATATGGAGTTACAACCATTTTAGGGGGAAGTTATCAAATTGCTTTTTTAACCTCTTCCCACTTGCAGACACATTTTGATGCATCTGCAGTAGACGATTTTGAAACATTGTGGCAAAAGAAGGAATTGCTCATGATGAGGAATTTCATTAAATATCTCTTTTTTCCATTGTAGATTTCAAAGTTGTCTGCTGCAGATATATGTTGTATGTGAAAAAGGGTTAATTGTATACATGTACTTTCATTCACAGAGATTTCTCTATTTTTGCCTTGAAGATTTCAAAGTAGTCTGCTGCAGATTTATTGTGTGTAAAAGTGTTAAATGCATATTTTGTTTCATTGACAGGTCTACCTGATGAACCAGGTAGGCTACAGATTCTAAAGATTCACACCTGCTTAATGCAGGAGAATGAGAAAATGGCAGAGGATGTGAATCTTATTGAGTTATCAACACTCACTAAAAACTTCAGTGGTGCAGAAATAGAAGGTCTAGTCCGATGTTCCCAGGCAACCGCAATGAACAGACTCATTAAAGTAGGTTTAGTTTTAAATATTAGGTCTAGTCTGATGTCCACAGGCAACCGCAATGAACAGACTCTTTAAAGTAGGTTTAGTTTTAAATAGAATGTCTAGTCCGATGTCCACAGGCAACCGCAATAAACAGACTAGTTTAAATAGGGTTGGTTTTAAATACAATGTCTAGTCCGATGTTCCCATGCGACTGCAATGAACACTGAACAGACTCTTTAAAGTAGGTTTGGTTTTAAATAGAATGTCTAGTCTGATGTTCCCACGCAACTGCAATGACTCATTTAAGATGGTTTAAGCCCTGAAACATCAAACATGGCAGTCTGATCAGGATCTTCCCTGTTCGCCATCTAGTGATACTTGTATCCTAGAGGTTTCCAATACCGATATTTCCACTTGTTTCCAATACTGATATTTCCACTTGTTTCCAATACTGATATTTCCACATGTTTCCAATACTGATATTTCCACATGTTTCCAATACTGATATTTCCACTTGTTTCCAATACTGATATTTCCACATGTTTCCAATACTGATATTTCCCACATGTTGTCAATACTGATATTTCCACATGTTTCCAATACTGATATTTCCACATGTTTCCAATACTGATATTACCTTGTTTTCAGGCTGCCAATAAAGTAGAAGTTGATCCGGATGCAGGATTAAAGTTAAAGATCACCAGACAAGATTTCTTACATTCCCTTGAAAACGATGTTAAACCGGTAGGTATAGGTCCTCTGCCTCTAGGCCTATTTCAGCATGATGCATTATTATAACCCCAAAAAACAGTCGGAAGCCATATTTTGTCCGGCCTATATCTTACAAACCACTGGGTGGAATTCAATAAAATTTTACACAAAGCTTCTATACCAAGAAGAGATGTGCATACCCTAAAGGTCTTACAATTGCATGTTATTTTACTTTATTAAGTTATGGTGTAGGTCAAGGTGCTGTTTTGGGGGTATTTATCATCTTCAGTGATAGTTCTAGTTAATATTTTCTGCATTGTTTTATTAAGTTGTATGCTGTCATGTCAGGTACAAAATTAATTTCAGACAAATTATGGCAATTGTATCAATATTTAAGTTGCTATCATATATTAAATTTTGTTTTTTTATGTCAGAGATGTGCAACTCTGATTACGCAAAGAACAAATCTCGCTAAAATCTCGCAGGTATGGCGAGATATGTTAGTCAAGTGATTAATTGATCAGCAAGTTGTTTCTGCGGTGGGACACACCACTTGCTGATTAGGGTTGTGTAGAGTAACATTTATAGCTGTGATTTCAGCTTTGATCTGTTTGTGGTTTTAGTAATTCATTCATTATGTTTTATTTATAAGCGGGGGTAATGTTTATGTGACATGGCGGGTTTTTTCCCTTCCTTAACAATACAATTTCAAATTAAAGATGGTGTATAAAACTGAATTATATCAGACAAATAATGAATCAATTCCGATCTGTTTAGATGCAGTTGACATGAATATATGTGTAATATATTTTTATTAAATGCTAATGAATAAATAAAATGTTTTTTTCGCTTTTCAATTATTTAACTGTCAAAGAAAACATAAATCCAGGCAGGACAGATATGACTTCGTTTATATAATAATGCAGTTGGCCTTCTATTAACTTATGGTATATTTTGAATTAACAAATTGAACTTGATACATGTATATACCGATTGGGTAATCAGTATCATGAGATCCTTCTTTTTTAGCTCGACTTTTGAAAAAAACGAGAGCTATTGTCATGACCCTGGCGTCGTCGTCGGCGGCGGCGGCGGCGGCGTGGTCGTCCGGTTAAGGTTTTTTGTTCAGCTCAGCTTTTTTTCTGTTTTCTAACAAACTACTACTGTTAAAGTCACTAAACTTCATAAACATAATCATAATATGTTAAATAATAAAACTATATAGCTGGAAATCTTTATTTGTTTCACTTAAAACTTCAAAACGTAAGGTTAAGGTTTTTTGTTTAGCTCAGGTTTTTGACAATTTTTTACTCATGATTTTTCATATCTTAAAAACTTTTCTTTTTTTTTGCTTGAAACTTCACAAACTTGCTGAGTGTCTTAAGTTGACCTTATATAACAAGTTTCATAACTCTGTAAATAGTATTGACAAAATTATCTCCCCATTTCGATTTAGAAAATCTACTTTGAAGGGAGAAAAATGGTGATAACTGAAACACAATTTAACCTATAGCTTTGAAACTTCCTAAACTTATTCAATGTCTTAACATAACTTGATACAACAAGTTCCATAACCCTGAACTTAATATTGACCAAATTATCCCCCCTTTTGGACTTAGAAAATCTACACTGAAGATGTTGTCATCCGGTTAAGGTTTTTTATTAGCTCGACGTTTGAAAAAAACAAGAGCTATTGTCATGACCCTGGCGTGGTCGGCGGCGGCGGCGGCGGTGGCGTGGTCGTCCGGTTAAGGTTTTTTGTTTAGCTAATTATTTTATTTTTTTTCTCCCTATCAGTCGAGCGTCTGTGCCGTACGCGGTGCTCTTGTTTATTTTTATTGGGCGTATGCTGGACAAGTACTATGCTTTGCGTGATTTTACGTTGATACTTACCTAGAAATGAATATAATTGTTTGTACTATATTTCGCTGTTTACCTTGTAAGAGTAAAAGCTTGTATTTGATGTTTGTGTTATTGTCTGGACACACACTTTCAATGATTCCAATTAGATGTAAACAATTAACCATGTAATTATGAAATAAATTAAAAAATAAATTAATGCAAAACTTGGTACAGGGTTGTATTATCGTAAAATAAGTCATTTTAAAAATGAGAGGAATTGATAATCAAAACCAGTAAAATATGGTGTCCTGGGTAGAATGTATTCATATTGGAGGGTTGCTTCTTCATTTCTAGGCGTTTGGAAGCAGTACAGAAGAGTTTGAGAAAGTGCAAGCTAATGGTATCATAAACTGGGGAAGTCCCGTCCAGAGAGTATTAGAAGACGGTGATTTGCTCATATCCCAGGCTAAGCTTAGTGAACGTACACCACTAGTTACAGTATGCTTAGAAGGTAAGTTTAACACTTTCTTACTTGTAGACAATTCTGCAGCAGACAACAATACAATAAGATTATTTTCAGTAAAAGAGAATTACCTTATTTTTGCTTAGATATTTTGTGTTTGCTAATTGTATTTTTTTCTGTCACCATCCTTGGTCAAATGACACAAAAGGCTGTATAACTTGTGTCTTTCTTATCTATTTGTGTGTCACATAAGGATGGATTACTTGTCTGTCTTATCTATTTGTGTGTCACATAAGGATTAATCAATTGTCTGTCACATAAGGATGGATTACTTGTCTGTCTTATATATGTATGTGGCACATAAGGATTAATCAATTGTCTGTCACATAAGGATTGATCACTTGTCTGTCTTATATTTGTATGTGGCACATAAGGATAAATCAATTGTCTTTCTGTCTTATCTATGTGTGTGTCACATAAGGATGGATTACTTGTCTGTCTGTCTAATCTATTTGTCTGTCACATAAGGATTGATCATTTGTCTGTCTTATATATGTATATGGCACATAAGGATCAATCAATTGTCTGTCACATAAGGATGAATCACTTGTCTGTCTTATATATGTATGTGGCACATACAGATGAATCAATTGTCTGTCACATAAGGATGGATCACTTGTCTGTCTGTCTAATCTATTTGTGTGTCACATAAGGATGGATCACTTGTCTGTCTGTGTGTCACATAGGGATGGATCACTTGTCTTTCTGTCTTATCTATTAGTGTGTCACATAAGGATGGATCACTTGTCTGTCTGTCTAATCTATGTGTGTGTGTCACATAAGGATTGCTCACTTGTCTGTCTTATATATGTATGTGGCACATACAAATGAATCAATTGTCTGTCACATTTATGTGTGTGCCACATAAGGATGGATTACTTGCCCGTCTTATCTATGTGTGTGTCACATAAGGATGGATTACATGTCTGTCTTATCTATGTGTGTGTCACATAAGGATTTATTACTTGTCTGTCTGTCTTATCTATTTGTGTGTCACACATTAATTGGTAGGCAATGTCATGTTCTTTTGTAAAAGCTTGTTCCAAGACAGACATGTGACTTGTTTCATAATGTTATTGGTTTAAGCAATTTTTAGCTCACCTATGCACGAAGTGCAAGGTGAGCTATTGTGATCACATTTTGTCCGGCGTCCGTCCGGCGTGCGTCGTGCGTCTTCCGTCGTCCGTCGTGCGTCGTCAACATTTCAGCTTGTTAACACTCTACAGGCTACATTTTGCATCCAATCTTCATGAAAGTATATCAGAACATTCATCTCCATCAAATCTTGGACAAGTTCGAAACTGGGCCATATGAGGTCAAAAACGAGGTCACTAGGTCAAATTGAAGCGAAATCTTGTTAACACTCTGGAGGCCACATTTTCAACTTGAGCATGTTGAAACTTTATCAGAATGTTTGTCTTGATGATATGTAGGTCAAGTTCGAACATGGGTCATGTCGGGTCAAAAAATAGGTCACTAGGTCAAATTGAAGGAAAATTTTGTTAACACTCTAGAGGCCGCAATTTTTGCTTCAGCAGTTTGAAATTTTGTCAGAATGTTTGTCTTAAAAATATCTAGGTCAAGTTCGAATATGGGTCATATCGGGTCAGAAACTAGGTCACTAGGCCAAATTGAAGGGTAATCTTGTTAACACTGTAGAGGCCACATTTTCAACTTGAGCATGTTGAAATATTGTCAGAATGTTTGTCTTAAAGATATCTAGGTAAAAAAAGTTTAAATATGGGTCATATTGGGTCAGAAACTAGGTCACTAGGCCAAATTGAAGGAAAATCTTGTTAACTCTGTAGAAGCCGCATGTTTTGCTTCAGCAGCTTGAAATTTGGTCAGAATGTTGAGCTAAATGATATCTAGGTCAAGTTCGAATATGGGTCATGCAGGGTTAAAAACTAGGTCACTAGGCCAAATTGAAGGGTAATCTTGTTAACACTGTAGAGGCCACATTTTCAACTTGAGCATGTTGAAATATTGTCAGAATGTTTGTCTTAAAGATATCTAGGTCAAGTTTAAATATGGGTCATATTGGGTCAGAAACTAGGCACTAGGCCAAATTGAAGGAAAATCTTGTTAACTCTGTAGAAGCCGCATGTTTTGCTTCAGCAGCTTGAAATTTGGTCAGAATGTTTGTCTGAATTATATCTAGGTCAAGTTCGAATATGGGTCATATTGGGTCAGAAACTAGGCCAAATTGAAGGAACATCTTGTTAACTCTGTAGAAGACACATTTTTTGCTACAGCAGCTTGACATTTTATGAGAATGTTTATCTAAATGATATCTAAGCCAAGATCGAATATGGATCATGTAGGGTCAGAAACAAGGTCAATAAAGGAAAATATTGTTCAAACTCTGGAGGCCGCATTTTTACTTTGAGCAAGTTGAAAATTTGTCAGAATGTTGTCTTGATAATATCTAGTCCATGTTGGAATATGGGTCATATCAGGTAAAAAAATATAGATCACTAGGCCAAATGAAGGAAAATCTTGTTAACACTGTGGAGGTTGCATTCAGAATAATTGTCCTGATGTATTTTGCATTATAGTACATTGTATAATTAAGGTGAGCGATCCAGGGCCATCATGGCCCTCTTGTTTAATACAAGCATTTTAGACTCGTCCAAATTTATAACATCTGAAAAATACCAGGTTAATACTTTCTAATGAAGATATTATTTATTTGGATGACAGTCTAGACCACGTTGTAGGAAGAGAAGAAATTGTAATTCCGAACAATTTCTCTTTTTCCCTCAATGTTTCCAAAAATGGTCTGCTGAAGATATGCCAAAAGTTGTTACAGTCATGGAAAGGAGTAAAGAAACACATATTTGTTAACCCTTTCAAGTGTGCTAAATGACCTTAGCTGTCAATGCACCATAAAACACTATACCTTAACCTTTTCACACATAGTCCCATTTTTTCTAATGAATCTGCAACAGACAACCTTTGAAGAAAAGATTTGACATAAGAAGAAATTAATCATATTGAGTAATATCTTTCTTTGCCACAATATTGTCAACTATTTAAGATAATAAATCTTTCATTAAAAGAGATTTTCCATATTTTTGTCTCTATATTTAAAGTCATCTGCTGCAGTTTTATTATCTATGGGAAAGAATTAATGGTTTCGAATTTTTATTGACAGGTCCTGCTGCATCAGGAAAGACGGCCCTCGCAGCCCAGATCGCTAAAAACTCAGATTTCCCATTTGTGAAGGTGTGTTCTCCAGAAAACATGATTGGCTACACCGAGTCGGCTAAATGCCAGATGATCAAGAAGATTTTTGATGATGCCTACAAGTCACAACTCAGTTGTGTTATAGTTGATGATATCGAGAGGTTATTAGGTCAGTACTTTCAATTGTGAGGTTGGATGATATTGAAAGGTTATTAGGTCAATGCTTTCATCTGTATAGTTGATGATATCGAGAGGTTATAAGGTCAGTACTTTCAACTGTATAGTTGATGATATTGATGCATCTGTATGCAAATATCATGGTTTTACTTGAAGATCTTTTTGTAGAAACTTTCTATAATGCTTTCCAACTACCACACCTATGGAAACCTATGGAAATTATCAAGTGTGATAACGTTACCCTGCATTTAATGCAAATTATGGCCTTTTTTTACTTAGAAATTCTGGTTAAAGTTTTGCGTGCTAAAATAAGAGTCCATATCTCAGTATTTACTTGAAGCATTGCATTTAAACTTTACAAGCCTACCTAACTATCACATATATGTGGAGTATCAAGTTAGATAACTATATCCTGTATTTTATGCAAGTTATGGCCCTTTTTTTACTTAGAAATCCTGGTTAAAGTTTTGCATGCAACTAAAATAAGAGTCCATATCTCAGTATTTACTTGATACATTGCATATAAACTGAATTACAACCTTTCTTAACTATCACACCTATGTAGATTATCTAGTTTAATAACTCTATCCTGCATTTTATGGCCCATTTTTGGAAATTCTGGTTAAAGTTTTGCATGCAACTACATTAAGAGACCATAATCTCAGTAACTAATAAGCGATGGAATAGATGAAAGAAAAATATAACATATTTTGTCAAATAATAGAAAATCTCTATTATTAAATGGATAACCTATGACTAAAAGTGGAAAATATTGTGGCAAAAGGAGAAACTGCTCGTTTTGAGAAATTTCTTCTCTTGTCACTATGTTTTCAAAAAGCCGTCTGCTACAGAGGCGTCGGAAAGCGTCTATATGACACGGAAAAGGTTAATGCAAAATGTGTACATACTTTTAAAACGTGAAAAGGTTGATCTGGTCTTAAAGAGCACTTGTAAGGTGAGCAATGTTGTTTATATTTCAGACTATGTTCCAATTGGTCCTAGGTTTTCTAATTTAGTGTTACAAGCACTCATGGTTCTACTGAAAAAGGTCCCCCCAAAGGTTGGTATATAGTTATAGTATAGTTATAGCTAGAATCTCTATTTTTTGTGACACAGGGATCATTTTTCTTGTCGTCTATTTATCACAGACTAATTGACAGACCACACATGTGTTCAAGCACTTGTTACAGTCCTAGGCAAGGTGACGCATAGGGATCCCTTTTCTTGTCGTCTATTTGTCACACTGACTAATTGGCAGGCCACACATGTGTTCAAGCACTTGTTACAATTTTTGTACTGCAACCCTTGGATAAGGATCCCTTTCCAGTCATATCTGTCTGTTACACATTGTCTTGACCCTTTCCCTCATACGACAATTCTGCAGCAGACGACTTTGAACGTATTTTGTCAAAACATAGAAAATCTCCATAATTGAATGGATAACCTATGACAAAAAGTGGAAATTGTGGAAAAAGGAGAAATTGCACGTTTTGTGCAATTTCTTCTTTTGTCACTGTTTTCAAAAAGCCGTCTGCTGCAGAGGCGTCAGAAAGCGTCTATATGAGGGAAAGGGTTAACTGACAGGCAACACATGCTTGTCTGAGCAATTGTTCTCACCACATCAATGTCCTTGGCACCACACATTCAGGGGGGAAATTTCTGTGCTGTCTTACCATATCTCTTCAATTACATATTTTGACTGTCTGTTGCCCGCAGCACATTTATTCCATTGATCACCTTTCATTCTTGTACATGTTACATGGCAATGATCGAAACAAGTCCAACTTAATTGGGATGCAAAGCTCTTTTGTAACATTTTCACTGAAACATATTTTATTTTATACCTTACTTACTATCAAGTCTTGGTAAACCTTGCTTCACATAGAAAGAATCTACAGAAACTTTTCAGAATTGTTGTTACTGCCGCATGATAGGGTGGTGTTGAAAGGACTTCAAAAGAGTTTTTCTTCACAAATTATTTGCTCAATTTTGATTCCAGATCTCTTCAATGACTGCTAGTAGCTAATGCCTATGGCAAAAGTTTGAGAGATTTCTCTTTAGAAATATTGGTCCGATAAAAGGGCCTCTAATTAGATATATGCAACAGAGGGAAGGGTTATTTGGCCATAAAGCTGTGGGGTGGGACTGGCCCTCTTGTTTGTATATCACAAATGTCCTGCTTCATGGATAGTTTATCAGCCATCAGAATTGTCTCATCACCACTGTTTATTTCAGGGCCACAAGTTATTGGTAATCGCCACAACAACGCGAAAGGACGTTCTCCAGGAGATGGACCTATTAACCAATTTTAACAATGTCCTACATGTCTCGAACGTGTCTAAGAGCGAACAGTTCATGTCCGTCATGGAGAGTCTGGATGTCTTCACTCCCGATGAGATGGAACTACTTCAAAGGAAAACTGCAGGAAAGAGGTATTATGCACTTCTTTTTAGGGGGATGAGACCACGAGGACCTTAGGGGGTCTTATTACATTTGTGATATACTCAAATGAGACCACAAAGACCTTAGGGGGTAATATTACATGTGTGATATATTCTTGTGGGACCACAATGACCTTAGGGGGTATTGTTACATGTGTGATGTACTCAAGTGAGACCACACATACCTTAGGGAGTATTATTACATTTGTGATATACTCGAGTGAGACCACAAGGACCTTAGGGGGTCTTATTACATTTGTGATATACTTCAGTGAGACCACGAAGTCCTCCCCTGTCCATCTACATTAAATATAGTCCTAGATGCTGCAAAAATCTTGAATTTTAGCTTCCCTTGTTTATGTCAATTTATAGGTTAAAAAAACAACATAGTACGGAGTATTAGGACATGATTCATCTTTAATGTAGATTCATTTTAAATGGGCAAGCTTCAACCCTTTCCCACATATAACAAATCTGTAGCAGGCAACTTTGAAAACATATTGATAAATATATTGGAAATCCGTATAAATGAGGGTGTATTTACTGAAAAAGTTTGAAAACATTGTGGCAAAAGGAGAACTTGCTTGTTTTGATTTATAAGTAAATCAAATCAAATTTATTAACCCTTTGTAACATGTCGATGCATGTTGATGCATCTGCAGTAATGACTTTTGAAAACATTGTGGCAAAAGGAGAAAAAGCTCAGATTTGTTGTATGTGGGGTAGGGTTAAGTAAAATGATTCTAATAAATTACTGTACTTCCCAAACAAAAACATCTTTACCCAATTTGAAGGATAAATTAGTCGCTTCAGCTAAAGCAGTGTAACTCAGTCTTCTAACAAGATTTAGATACATGAAGCCCAAAGAAATATTTAAGCAGTTTTTACTTTTGCCACAATGTTTGCAAAGGTTATATGCTACAGATGTGTTCTGTATGTGGGAAAGAAAAATATATATCCCTCTATATATATATCCCTCTATATATATATCCCTCTATATATATATCCCTCTATATATATTAAGTGTCTGTTCCTTTAAAAGCACCATTTTTAGGTTGACTTTTGAAAAAACGAGAGCTATTGTCATGACCCTGGCGTGGTCGTCCGGTTAAGGTTTTTTGTTGGCGGCGTGGTCGTCCGGTTAAGGTTTTTTGTTGTCGTCGTCCGGTGTTCAGCTCAGCTTTTTTTCTGTTTTCTCCGTATCAGTCGAGCGTCTGTGCCGTACGCGGTGCTCTTGTTAATATTTCAGTATGTGTATATCCCTCTACATATATATTAAGTGTCTGTTCCTTCATTGAATGGATAACCTATGACTAAAAGTGGAAAACATTGTGGCAAAAGGTGAAATTGCTCGTTCTGAGCAATTTCTTCTTTTGTCACTATGTTTTAAAAAAGCTGTCTGCTGCAGAGGCGTCAGAAAGCGTCTATATGAGGGAAAGGGTTAAAGGTACCATGTTTAATACTTCAGTATGTGTATATCCCTCTATATATATTAAGTGTCTGTTCCTTTAAAAGTACCATGTTTAATATTTCTGTATGTGTATATCCCTCTATACATATTTAGTGTCTGTTTTTTTGAAAAGTACCATGTTTTATATTTCTGAATGTGTATATCCCTCTATACATATTGGTCCGTTTCTTGAAAAGTACCATGTTTTATATTTCAGTATGTGGATTGGTATCAAGAAGTTATTAGTCATAGTAGAAATGGTGCGACAAATTGAAGATCAAGGGAAGATCTACAAATTTATATCATTGCTGGAAGAGGAGGCATCCTTACAAATGGACTAGCATCCAGTAGTGTAGATTATTTAGGAGTATAGATAAAACAATTAAATAACTTCTTTCAATACAAACAAAATGTATTGTTTCTACAATTTTCAAATAGAATTTTAATCTATTAGACGTTTTCATGTGTTTCACAAGAGTATGGATGAATGAATTTTGGAGAGGCGGAAACAACAATCTTTACAATAAGCGAAAACCGCCAGTGCATTTTCCAGAATGTGTGCTGCTTTGTTCTACATAATATTGTGATTTATAAGAATTGATAAAGGACTAGGGCTGCTGATCCTGGGATACTTTGTCTGAACCCCAAGATCAAACACATTCATTCTTTCCAATGAAAGATAAACTATGTATTTCTTCTTCCACCAAATGTTTGCGAAAAGGTAGTCAGTTGTTTTGAGTTATGCTGTGAGAAAGCCAGTTGTTGGAGTTCTGGTGTGAGAAACCAGAAAAGGTGGCGTGTTGAGTGGAGTTCTGGTGTGAGAAAAACAGGAAACACATGGATAGGTTAACTGACTGCCATTATTTTACTGAAATATTGTTGTGTTAGACTAGATCAATCTTTTCTTCAGATAATTTGTATCTAGAAGAAACTTAGAAAGAAGTTAAATACATCTGGTTGAAATTGTAAATGGAGTGAGAGTCTGACTTACTTTTATAGAGCTGTGTATGTAGTACTTTCCATTTATCAAAGAAATAATTGTTAATACATCTATAGATTTAGATACGTACGCTCTATCAATACTTTTTGTGCAATACTTTATTTCATTTGAGCAGGGGCACAAGAGTCCTGGTAGCTTAGTCGGTGGTGACATAGGCTGTCAATCCAGGGGTTGTGAGTTAGTGTCCAAGCTCTGCTAACATTCGTTTCGCCGTTTGACAAGCGTCATTCTTCTTTCACCGATGGGCTTACAGTCTATGTGGAAAAGCAGCCAGTTGCTTAGAAAGTATGCTGTGTTGAGTACTGGTGTGAGAAAACCAGGAAACATGAGTAGGTGAACTGGCCACCGTGATACGACTGAAAATTGTTGAAAATGCCGTTAAACCCCAATCCATCAATTCATTTGAAGAGACACATGAGAAACATGTGGGGAGATAACATATAAATTTGAAGTAGACGACAATTAAAATATCTAGATCATTTCCAGAAATGAAAGTATGAAAATTGAAAAAGTCATCTGCTGCAAAGGCGTCATTTGGGAAAGGGTTAATTAGCCGACTGCTTTCAAACCAAAACAGATTTGGGCCTCCCCGTTCTGAATCAGATACTAGCCTCCCAAGACCCCTACATGTTGGGCCTCCGTGTCCTCAATCAGATACTAGACTCCCAGGACCCCTACATGTTGGGCCTCCGTGTCCTCAATCAGATACTAGACTCCCAGGACCCCTACATGTTGGGCCTCCGTGTCCTCAATCAGATACTAGACTCCCAGGACCCCTACATGTTGGGCCTCCGTGTCCTCAATCAGATACTAGACTCCCAGGACCCCTACATGTTGGGCCTCCGTGTCCTCAATCAGATACTAGACTCCCAGGACCCTTACATGTTGGGCCTCCGTGTCCTCAATCAGAAACTAGACTCCCAGGACCCTTACATGTTGGGCCTCCGTGTCCTCAATCAGATATTAGACTCCCAGGACCCCTACATGTTGGGCCTCCGTGTCCTCAATCAGATACTAGACTCCCAGGACCCCTACATGTTGGGCCTCCGTGTCCTCAATCGGATACTAGACTCCCAGGACTGCTACATGTTGGGACCAAACATTGATTTGTAATTAGGATTCATTAATTTATTGATCATTATATATGATTTGTAGATAATTTATTGTTGATATGTTAAAAGCTTTTAGTAATAATCTAATAGATATAGATCATAGATGGCATGAATAAATAGGAATGGAAAATAAATTGATAATAATCCTTTCTGACTTTCTTCTGGTTATTCCAAAAATATCGCCCTTTGTTTCAATGTTGTTGTATTGCTATGCTGCTTTCTGCAGTATTTCAGTTATTAAACCCTTTCCCTCATACAAAAATTCTGCAGCAGACGACTTTAAACATATTTTGTCAAAAAATAGAAAATCTCTATAATTGAATGGATAACCTATGACTAAAAGTGGAAAACATTGTTGCAAAAGGAGAAATTGCTGGTTTTGAGCAATTTCTTCTTTTGTCACTATGTTTTCAAAAAGCTGTCTGCTGCAGAGGCATCAAAAAGCGTCTATATGAGGGAAAGGGTTAATTTAAGGAGTTTTCTTGAATAAATTACAAGTACAAAAGGTGGAATCTTACCTGTGAGCCATGACGTTTGAAGAAAAAAATACTTTTTCCCAAAAATTTGGAAAGGTTATGGTTTTAAGATTAAATTCTATTTATGACTTAAATCAGGTCATTAATATAAATTTTAAAGAAAAAATGTTATGACATCTGAAAACTTGGAAGTATAATTTTCTCCTTTTGTCACAATTTATCTTTTTCTCATAAGTATTATGCTTTGAATTTTTTCAAAAGTTGACCTTATGCAGACACACCTCCACCCGAAATTTTTAAAAACATTGTGGAAAAAAATGTTTTCAATTCTATTCAATAATGATACTTAAATTTATAGAAATTTTCTGTGTTTTTGCCTAGATGTTTTCAAAGTCATCTGCTGCAGCTTTGTTGTATGTTGGAAAGGATGAAACAAGTCAACGGGAAAGTCTAAAGTAACAAGAAGGCCATGATGGCCCTGGATCGCTCACCTGAGTTATGCAATGTGATTTTACATGTCCACCACATGTCAACTCATTTTGTGGTCGGGTAAGCTAATACAATAGGCCCAAGACAACCAGTACAGTTCCAGTGCCACAAAGCGGAATAACCCACACCCTATAGTTTGTCTTTTGTCAATTTTATGACTTAAACGGTCATCATGTACCAGTAAGTACATTTATTTTCTTAGGAAATATTTTTCTAAATATTACACTCTTGGCTTAAAGAGTGAAACAGCCTCAGCTCCTGGTGGCCACGTCTTTTCACCAATCTTCATGGCTTGAAGGAATCGGGTAGAGGGTCATCTAAGGAACATTTCTACAAAATTATTTGAAAATCGGCCAGATATTTCACTATATTAAGTAGATAATACATGTTATGAAGGGGTATCAATAAAAAGTAGATAATAAATGTTATGAAGGGGCATCAATAACTAGAATGGAGTGCTCCGCGGACGACTTGTGTCACCTGCACCTGCTCATTCAAAGTGTGACGGACAGACAGAAAAAAAAGTAATCCCTAAGTGCCTACCATGCTACGCAGGGTGACACAAAAAGTAGATAATAAATGTTATGAAGGGGCATCAATAAAAAGTAGATAATAAATGTGAAATCAATTTATTTCAAGCCTGTGATTAAAACGACCCACATGAATGGAAGGATTTGCTTACAAGAATCCTAATGAAAATGCAGAATATTGCTGAACAACAACAACAATCTTTCTCTTTAACCCTTTCTCTCATACAACAATTCTGCAGCAGACAACTTTGAACATATTTTGTTAAAAAATAGAAAATCTCTTTAATTGAATGGATAATCCATGACTAAAAGTGGGAAAACATTGTGGCAAAAGGAGAAATTGCTCGTTTTGAGGAATTTCTTCTAATGTCGCTATGTTTTCAAAAAGGCGTCTGCTGCAGAGGGTTAATAATCAAATTTTTTACCACTTGGTCTTGATCAAGATTTAAAAAACGACGACAACTTTAAAACAGTGTTAAAAACCTGAAAAATCTCTATAAAAGAAAGCTTAATTGTTAAATAAAGTTAAAAATATTGTGGCCAAAGAAGAAATTGTTCATCATGATTAATTTCACATTTGGCCACAATGTTTTTCAAAATTCATCTGCTGCTCTTGTATCAAAATGAGCCTGCAGGTGGGAAAGTCCATTTTGGTCTTGGAAGAAATCAAATTTGGAAGAGGTTATATACAAAGATTTAATATATTACTTCTTAACCCTTTCCCTCAAATAGACGCTTTCTGACACCTCTGCAGCAGACGGCTTTTTGAAAACATAGTGACAAAAGAAGAAATTGCACAGAACGTGAAATTTCTCCTTTTGCCACAATGTTTTCCACTTTTTGTCATAGGTTATCCATTCAATTATCGAGATTTTCTATGTTTTGACAAAATATGTTTAAAGTCGTCTGCTGCAGAATTGTCGTATGAGGAAAAGGGTTAATCTTTCAGACGTGACTGCCACTGATTAGAATTCACAAGTAAACAACAGAGAGTTTGAAAGGGTCCTTGTTGATCTATTGAGATTAGAAACCGTTCTTGTCAGCAAATAGTGAATATCCCATTTATAGATATTTCCATATTTTTTACCGAGATGTTTTCATCTAGTCTTCTGCAGCAGATTTGTTGTACGTGAGAAAGTTTCACTTGAAGTAAATGGAATTTAAATGAGTTCTACCATAGATCAACTTAAAATATTTAAATAGATATGACTGGGGAAAAAAAGTACACAATTTTTAAACAAGTACGTATGGCAAAAATTAATATATAACGAGAAAAAGAACATATTTCGGACAAATACATTCAGGGGAATTCCCTGCTAACGAAACAAATGCTTGGCACATTGATTGCAACAATACAAATCGAGGGCTTGGTGTGAAACGGTTGTAACTAAAATTGGTAAACCAGGGTTTTCAAAATAGGATTTAAGTTACAACTGTTTCACGCCAAGCCCTCAAAATATCAAATAAATATATAACATAAAATGATATAACCCTTTCCCTCATACGACAATTCTGCAGCAGACGACTTTGAACGTATTTTGTCAAAACATAGAAAATCTCCATAATTGAATGGATAACCCATGATTAAAAGTGGAAAACATTGTGGCAAAAGGAGAAATTTCTCGTTTTGAGCAATTTCTTCTTTCGTCACTATGTTTCCAAAAAGCTGTCTGCTGCAGAGGCGTCAGAAAGCGTCTATATGAGGGAAAGGGATAAATAGACAAATTTACCAAAACCTTTTCAATTCTTATTTGAAACAGATACCATTTTGACAGTAAACTAGTATAATGTTAAATATGAATTGTAATCCTATCATACAATAAATATTCAGAAGACGACACAGCAAGCATCTAGGCAATTATAGGAAAAATCTATATAAATGGAAAATATGATTATTCAACAGCCTTGAAAACAATGTTACAAAAGAAGAAATTGCTCATTATTTGCCACTATCGTCGTTCGGTGTCTATTAGTTACATAAACGAGATGGACCTAAATCTATCATATGAGTGATGGTAAAGTTGCAAATGAGAAAGCTAATATCGCTGGGTTTTTTAAAATCGAGAACGAGAATTAAACTGCAAAGAATGGACACTGTAAATGAAACAGCTAAAAGACATAGCTACAATGTTTTTCAACCAATCTATACGGCTTGAATTAGGTTTATAGAGTGACACTCAAGAAACAGTTTAAACAAATTATTTTGGAATCAGATAAGCCGTTTTAGAGGCTAAGAATTTTAAAATATTCCCCTTTTTCTGATGCCGCAGCAACCAAAATTCTCCAAAGAATTCAAGTCAATGAAACATTTTAAAAGGCCACCAAAGAAACAAATTCCTGTGATGTTTGGTTGAAATTTGTCCAGTGACACCTCGGCAGCATACAAATATTTTTTGAAAACATTGTGACAAAAAGAAGAAATTGCTCATTATGAGCAATTTCTCCTTTTGTCACAATGTTTTCAACTTAATTTAAAAATTAATCTCTAAATTACAGAGATTAAATCTGGTGTGCCAATATTTTTTTTGTCTGTTGCTGATTTGTTGTTTGTGTGAAATGGTTGAGGTGCCAAATTACCAAACACATCGGGGATTGAGATGATCTACTTCTAAATACAGTCAAATCTGTGCTGAAGACCACCTTTGTTCATTTCCCATGAGTGGTCTTTAAACACAGGTTGGACTGTAGATGAGATGATCTACTCCGAAATACAGTCAAACCTGTGCTAAAGACCAGTTTTATTCATTTAACATGGGTGGTCTTTAAACACAGGTTGGACTGTAGTCCAAAAGAAAAACCTGCAAAAAAGTCATTGACTTTCATAGAAACTATCAATCTTTAATACATTATGCATATCTATACCAAACTATGTTTGCCAATCTGATAAAATCATTATGACAGTGACATATAATTTTATTTGCCTAAATGCAACCGGCCCATACAAAACGGCAGTTAGTGTAGGCATACTTGTATTACTTGAAATTTTTTGCACCAGTAAGTATTGTGAGAAAATGAGAATACTGTAAGTTCACCCTTGACCACCATATGCACTAATTCCTAGGGTTTTATTTACACACACTCAATTTCAAAGTTTTCTACTTTTCCCAAAATGAGTTACATACTTCTTTAACAATTACATTAACAATTTTGTAATTCAATAAAACAATGCTTTGCATTAAAAATATTTCTATAAATGAATATACATGTTCAGTTTAACCTTTCACAATATTCGTTGTCCTACCATCAAAATCACATTGAAATGGAAGCACATACATTAATCCTTCCCCACATACAACAAATCTGCAGCAGACAACTTTTAAGATATTAACCCTTTTTCACATACGCCAATTCTGCATTAATCAAACTTAGTGTTCTTTGCAACAGCATCAGTTAGCTGTTCAAATGCCCTTCCATTCAATGGTGGTCTTGCTCCATTACAACCACTTTTTGGACTTTTCTTTCCTGTTCTGGAATGATTTATCAACTCCTCATTTGTAAAGAACCTTGAAACAAGATATTTAAGTTTTTCTTTATCGGTTTTCATTCCATTAACTTTCAGTTCATTATATTTTCTCTCAACCAGATCACCGGTACTTTCAGTTTCACATTGTTTTTCGTCAAGATCATTGTCAGTTAAAGTGTCTACTTTCTTTCCTGTGTCCACATCCACTTTTTTTATGACTAGGTCTACGTTCTTTTCCGTGTCCTGGTCCACTTTATTGGTGTCTTTTTTCTGTACTGTGTCTATGTCTTTCTCAAAACGTTCTTCTAGTTTTCTTATCTTTCTCCTCATATATTTTACATCCTCTTCCAGTTTGCGTATTCTTCTTTCACTGAAAATAAAAAATTGATCACAGCTCATGTTAATTGTTGTTGTAATTGTAACTAGTGCATAAACTCTTTAGTGCATAAACTCTTAAATATGTGTAACATAATGAGCATGCCATGTCCGAATCACTTCTGTTGCCGGTAGGAAATCCCGAACTAATATTCATTTTTTTCTCTGGCTAACGTTTCATAACACATTCAAAGAAATGGACGTTATGTACATGTTCGCATAATTGTTATATACAAATCAAGATATTTGCGAACTAAGGGTCAATAAGGGCCTGAATCACCATCATCGCACCGAGATTCATAATTGGGGACATTATCACAAGTTAAGTTTTCTCCTTTCACATCCTTTGAAGTTATTAATAATTCAAATTTAAACACCCTACATTGTCACATTGCCAAAGAAGATTAATGGTGGAAATTATACACAAAGATGTGGGCAATATTATTGATGCAAGACAACAGGACAATTGCACAGTATTGTAACATAATAACAACTTTTTATGCAGAGGTTTCAAGACCCCTTTTCGCTAGTTGCAGCTCATAATAGTAATACCTCTTGGATTCCTTTAAGATGTTTACAGGAGAGTCTGGACTGTCTGTGGAGGTACTTCCCATTGTCACAACTGAAAATACAGTATCATTTCATAAATAATGAAAAATGACAAAAATTTGGTCACCCAGTCTAAAGAAATTATCACCACTGTGACGAGAATACCCCCGTTCGCACATAAGGGGCCAGAACTCCGCCAAATATTTGTGTATTGTAATCAAAATCGGACTTCACTTGTATTTCATCATGATATACCTGTTTTACAAAAATAAATTCAATCCATTATTCCATTTAAGAGTTATGGAAGTGCATGGACGTACAGACAAACGTACAAGGCGACTCCTATATACCCCCTCCTCCAGGACAAACTGTATTATTTCAGCAGCATTCTGACTAGCTAGATCCCAACCATAGTAATTCTGAAATTAAAAATATTTTTTTATTTTTTTAAAGTTATTAGGTCATATATCTCTGTAAATACACCAAACAAAGTACTTTAACCCTTTCACACATACAATAAATCTACACCAAACAAAGTACTTTAAACCCTTTACCACATACAATAAATCTACAGCAGACAACTTTGAAATTATCAAGTCCAAATTCAAGAAAATCACTATAAAAGTTGAAATCATTTTAGCAAATGGAGAAATTGCTCATCTTGGGCAATCTTGCAACAATTATTTCAAAAAGCATGTTCTGCAGAGGCATCAGAAAGCGAAATTCTGGGGGAAAGGGTTAAACCTACATACAGATGTATTATATTGCATCTGCAGCAGACATTGTTTGAAAACATTCTGGCAAAGAATCAATAATGAGCAATTTCTCCTTTTGAACAATGTTCAATAGGTTCATATATTATAGAGCTATGCCATGCGTTTGCCTACATAATTTCAAAGTCATCTGCTACAAATGTGATCTATGTTGAGAAAGGATAAATTATCATTTTGGGACAAATCTTATTCTCAAACCTTTACCTGATCTAGAGATGACAAATGAAGAGATGCTGAAGAGTTCGAACTTTGCAAGTTAACGCTTTCCTTCATGTTCCTTGAAGTCATGAACATTATTTAAAAATCTCTATAAATGAAAGAATAATTATTGAAAAGAGTTAAAAACATTGTGGACACAAGAGAAATTGATCTCCATTATGAGCAATTTCTCCTATTGCCACAATATTTTCAAATGACATCTGCTGCAATAGGGTAAGGGTTAAAGGTTGATAACTCCAAAATATATGCAGCCATAGGGGCCTGGCACACTATTAACCCTTTCCCACATGTATACAACAAATCTTCAGCAGACGACTTTAAAAATGCCTACTCAAAAATATGTAAAAAATCTCTATTATTATAGGTATAACTAGAACTATCATTGAAGATGATAAATACCCCCAAAACAGCACCTTGATTCAAAATATGGCTTCCGACCGACCAACAAAAGGGCCATAACTCTGTAAAATTACATGCAATTGTAAGACCTGTAGGGTATGCACATCTCCTCTTGGTATAAAAGCTTCATGTAAAATTTTATTGAATTCCACCCAGTGGTTTGTAAAAAATAGGTGGGACAAAATATGGCTTACTTAATAAGTAAAAGGGCCATAACTCTGTAAAATAACATGCAATTGTAACCCCTTTAGGATATACACATCTCCTCTTGGTATAGAAGCTTCATGTAAAATTGTATTGAATTCCACCCAGTGGTTTGTAAGAAATAGGCCGGACAAAATATGGCTTACATAATAAGTAAAAGGGCCATAACTCTGTAAAATAACATGCAATTGTAACCCCTTTAGGATATGCACATCTCCTCTTGGTATAGAAGCTTCATGTAAATTTTTTATTGAATTCCACCCAGTGGTTTGTAAGAAATAGGTCGGACAAAATATGGCTTACTTAATAAGTAAAAGGGCCATAACTCTGTAAAATAACATGCAATTGTAACCCCTTTAGAATATGCACATCTCCTCTTGGTATAGAAGCTTCATGTAAAATTTTATTGAATTGCACCCCGTGGTTTGTAAGAAATAGGCCGGACAAAATATGGCTTACTTAATAAGTAAAAGGGCCATAACTCTGTAAAATAACATGCAATTGTAATCCCTTTAGGATATGCACATCTCCTCTTGGTATAGAAGCTTCAGGTAAAATTGTATTGAATTCCACCCAGTGGATTGTAAGAAATAGGCCGGACAAAATATGGCTTACTTAATAAGTAAAAGGGCCATAACTCTGTAAAATAACATGCAATTGTAACCCCTTTACGATATGCACATCTCCTCTTGGTATAGAAGCTTCATGTACAATTTTATTGAATTCCACCCAGTGGTTTGTAAGAAATAGGCCGGACAAAATATGGCTTACTTAATAAGTAAAATGGCCATAATTAATAAGTAAAAGGGCCATAACTCTGTAAAATAACATGCAATTGTAACCCCTTTAGGATATGCACATCTCCTCTTGGTATAGAAGCTTCATGTACAATTTTATTGAATTCCACCCAGTGGTTTGTATGAAATAGGCCGGACAAAATATGGCTTACTTAATATGTAAAATGGCCATAACTCTGTAAAATAAGATGCAATTGTAACCCCTTTAGGATATGCACATCTCCTCTTGGTATAGAAGCTTCATGTAAAATTTTATTGAATTCCACCCAGTGGTTTGTATGAAATAGGCCGGACAAAATATGGCTTCCGGCCTACCGACCGACCAACCAACCAACCGACCGACACAGTGACTCCTATATACCCCCCCAAAACTTTGTTTTTTGGGGGTATAATTACTGAAAAATGTTGAAAACTTTGTGATAAAAGGAGAAATTGCTCATTTTGAGCAATTTCTCCTTTGTCACAATGTTTTCAAGATGCAGATGCATCAAAACGTGTCTACAGGTGGGGAAAATGTTTAACAAAAAAATGTACATGTATGTTCTATTATATATATATACAAGGGCTCTAACTTTCTTGTAAGCCAGATTTGATCCATGTTTGCATTTTAGTCAGATACTGAATAAACAACAACGATCGAATAAAGCCCCTATGCGCCAGCATGTAGCCGAATATCTACCCTGAACACTGGTCACAAGGATTATATCCCGAAACGATCAGTTTACAAACAACAGACTTAAAATCACAACACTAACAGTACAATTTGACAGATCGGACACAATATTGAATAAAGTTGAAAACATTGTGGTAAAAGGAGAAATTGCTCATTATGTGCAATTTCTTCTTTTCCCACAATAGGTTCAAAAGTTGTTTGCTGCAGAGTTGTCTATAT
Organism: Serripes groenlandicus; assembly: GCA_031761405.1. Classification (NCBI taxonomy): domain Eukaryota; kingdom Metazoa; phylum Mollusca; class Bivalvia; order Cardiida; family Cardiidae; genus Serripes; species Serripes groenlandicus. The sequence continues at coordinate 4,118,959 of JASEVX010000012.1, read as the reverse complement.
ATGGGAAAGTGTTGATTATTAATTTTCCCTTCTATTACAAGATTAGCTTGTATATGAGAGAGTGTTAATTATTTAATTTTCCCTTCTACTACAAGATTTGCGTGTATATGAGAAAGTGTTAATTATTAATTTCCCCTTCTACTACAAGATTAGCCTGTTGTGCCTATGTGAGATGTATGTGAGAAAGGGTAATAATGATGTGGTATGGTTAAAGTTTAGGGAACATACCTGAGGTTGTCCATTGGTAGACCCAGGGTAAAATCGGACGGACGGATACGAATGGACACCTGCATTTTGACACAGCGCTCTCTCTTGAGTACAGTCTACTTTACCAGCTTTCGCAGTACCTTCCAAATCCTGATATAAATAAATTGTACATGTGAGTTGTAATCAACATTGTTCTTTGATGGTCATCTCAAAGGTAATTGCAAAAAACATGAACACGAAGTTTAATAGCCCTTTCTCCATTAATTAAAAACAATTCTCATGCATCTGCAGCAGATGTCCTTGAAAACATTAAAGGAAAAGGAAAAATTTGTCCTTACCCTAAGATAGTTTCAAATCTACAGTGAAATTAAACTTCTAGTTGAATTATTATTCTTCTCTTTACCATAGAGATATTTTCAAATACGAGGACAATTCAAATATCATAGCAAGTAAACTATAACAAGAGGGCAAGTTAGCCTTAAATCATTCACTTGAGTAATGATAGTACTTCAAATATTTTACCAGGTAAATCATAACAAGAGATGTTTGTCAAACATTGGGGTCATCTACTGGTCACCCCCCAGCCTCCATGTAAAGTTTGAAGGCCATGGGTGCAGGCAATGTCGAGTTATCACTCGGACAAGATTTTCAGGTTCAAGGTCACTGTGACCTTGACTTTTGACCCAATGACCTGGGGATCATCTACTGGTCAGGCCAAGCCTCCATGTCAAGTTTGAGGACCATAGGTCCAGGCAGGCATTGTTGAGTTATTACTCGGACAAGCTTTGGTCTACCGACAGACGAACCGACATACCGACCGACCGACATGTGCAAAGTAATATACCCCTCTTTTTTCGAAAAGGGGGCATAAGAAGAGGGTTTAATTGATTAATTGGGGTTCTAAATCTTTCACCTGAGTGATGGTATCGTAAGAAATGCCTAATTGCTTATATATTGGGGATTTTTCTATTTTATCAAGAGTAGGAATGAAGCTGCAAGGAGTTGACACTTTAAATGAAATAGCTAATTTGTCACAGACATTTGTAATAAGGAGGTAATGCATATGTCTCCAGGAAGCCTACATCGAGCGTGATTAATATAAGGTTTAAGCTTGTTTCGCAATTGATGTAAAATAAATAAATTTAAACTAAATCTTTGAACAATTTTGAAAGAGGACAACAAAAGTAAATTATCTTGAAATCAGACTTTCATAAGAATGATATTTTAAAGTTTTAGTATCTCTGTCCCTTTTCTGATGCTGACTTGCCACCATGTTTTCAAACAATCAATATGGCTAGAACATGATTTTCTTTGTAAAGGGTCACAAATGGAACATTTATACAAAATTATCTTGGAATTAGACAAGTGGTTCAGAGGTGAACATTTTTAAAGTTTGGTCCTTTTCTCCCGTTTCTGATGCCACAGCAACCAAAGTTCTACATAGAATTTAAATCTTCGAACATCTTTTAAAGAGGACAAGTTGGCATTTCTGAACAGTGAAGGTTAAGATGAGACTGTTCATCTTCACTGTCTTATCATAATCTACACGAGTTGGCAGAAGCTTCCAACAATCCTATGTAAGAAATCTGTGAACAGATTATATCTGAATCTATACTGTTCGTAAAGCCAACTTGTAAAGTTGTTGTTTTTTTCAATAAGGAATGCAATACATTATCATCTAGGAAAATCTAAAAGTACGTTGTATATGAACAGTTTGACTTACATTTGCTACTTTTTCGAACTCAGGTTTGAAGGCCTGACAGGGGCCACACCAGGGGGCATAAAAGTCTACAACCCAAGGTTCTTCACTAGGAGCTACTTTGTTTGAAAATTTCTGCCATGTTAGCGTCTCCACTTTGGTGGGTAAAAAGTCGTAGGCCCAGACTCTAAGAGACTCTGTGTCTCTATGCCAACCATTGTATGCACTGAAAAGAGGGGCAAACAAATAAAATGTAAATAGTGTAGGATCAGATCAGCTTGTGCAAATGCTGATATGCTGAGTTTATCAAAATCTTCACAATTTACCAGAAGTTTATCAAAAGCCATTTTAAAGGATATGCTAGAAGTGTAGATCTAGATCAGACTGTATGAATGCACAATTTGATTTGGATCATCACAATGGATCATCACAATTTGCATTGGCAAGTTCGTACCTTTCTGAATGGAAAGGCTCGAACATTTATAATTTACCACAAATACAAGGGACATACATGTACAATCAATAGTATATGTGATAATACATTCACTATGATACTAGAATCACTATGATGTATGATTATACAATCTCTTTGGATATGTGATACAACAATCACTATGATATGTGATACTACAATCACTAAGATATGTGATACTATGATATATGATAATACACTCACTATGATATGTGATAATATATTCACTAGGATGTGTGATACAACCATCACTAGGATGTGTGATACAACCATCACTAGGATGTGTGCTAAAACAATCACTATGATATATGATAATAATTTCACTATGATATGTGATAATACAATCACTATGATATGTGATACTACACTCACTAGGATATGTGATAATATAATCACTATTATACATGATAATACAATCACTAGGATAATGCTAATGATATGTGATATTACAATCACTATCATGTATGATATAAAATCACTAGGATATGTGATAATACAGTCACTAGCATGTGATATTATAAAATCACTAGGATATGTGTTAAGGATGATATGTGATAATACAATCACTATCATGTATGATATAAAATCACTAGGATATGTGATAATACAGTCACTAGCATGTGATATTATAAAATCACTAGGATATGTGTTAAGGATGATATGTGATAATACAATCACTAGGATATGTGATAATACAATCACTAGCATGTGAAATAATACAATCACTAGCATATGTAAAATAATACAATCACTAGCATTATGTGATAATACAATCACTAGGATATGTGATAATATAATCACTAGGATATGTGATAATACAATCATTAGCATGTGTGCTAATACAATCACTAGCAAATGAGATAATAAAATCACTAGCATTTGAGATAATACAATCACTAGGATATGTGAAATACAATCACTAGCATGTGTGATAATACAATCACTAGCAAATGAGATAATACAATCACTAGGATATGTGAAAATACAATCACTAGAATGTGTGATAATACAATAAATAGGATATGTGATTAACCAATCACAAGGATATTTGATAATACACTCACTAGGATATGTGATAATACACTCACTATAATATGTGATAATACACTCACTAGGATCAACCAATCACAATGATATGTGATAATACAATCACTAGGATATGTGATAAAACAATCACTATGATATGTGATAATACACTCATTAGGATATGTGATAATACAATCACTAGGATATGTGATAATACAATCACTATAATGTGTGATAATACAATAACTAGGATATGTGATCAACCAATCACAAGGATATGTGATAATACAATAACTAGGATATGTGATCAACCAATCACAAGGATATGTGAGAATACAATTACTAGGATATGAGATCAACCAACCACAAGGAAATGTGATAATACAATTACTTTAGTTACTGTAAATTTACTGATATGACACTCCTCTAGACTGTGCTGGATAAAGTTGTATGGTGGGGTAGGAGCTAACCTGTTGTTGTTGACATAGACTCGAGTGTTCTACACAGTCTACCATGCCCACACGGATATTCTTCGTATCCTTCAGCCTCTGGAAAGAAGAAATAAAATATATCTGCAGACCACTTTGAAAAGATGAAGAAAAGAATGGAACATGTTTATGAATGATGATTTGTTTGTTTTTATGATGTTTTAAGTCGCTCTTTCAACAATTTTTCAGTTATAACAAGGTGTTTCCTGGGTAATTTACCAATACTACTGGTCCAATTATCCTGACACGAGCGAGTCAGTCGTCATGCTTACCGCACAGCCCTGAGCACCAAGGAGGGAAAGCCATAATTACCATTTTTAAAGTCTATTGTATGATCTGACCGGCAATTGCCGCAATCTAATTGAGATTATTTTTTACTTAGATAAGTAATCCTGATTCTCACCAAGCAAACTGAAAACAATTTTATTATGAATTCTCTAAATTCATAAAGTAACAACAAATATCATCAATTTAGTAGGAATTTTCTCAATTCATATCATCAACTTCATAACTTATCTATAAATGTTTGCAAAAATGAGCCATAGTGATCTAATAGTCTGTACCTTAGCCAATCTTCTCCATTCGGGCGCCAGCTGCATACAGGGTCCACACCATGGGGCGTAAAAATCGACCATCCATATTTCCTCATCGCTCTTTTGAAGGACATTACGACGGAATGAGTTGTAGTCAAAAATAACAACTGGTGGGTTTAACGTGTCCTACAAGGAAATAAAAACAAGTTGGGAGTTAGACAAACATTTGTCGACCCTTGGATGACAGCCCTCGGCATTACTGAGTGAGGTCTCATCTTACGGACCCTTCGCATTACTAACTGAGCCCTTGGCACTACTAACTATGCCCTCTTACTAATTGAGCCCTTGTCAGTACTTGCTTAGCCCTTGTCATTACTTACTGAGCCCTTGGCATTACTAACTATGCCCTCTTACTAATTGAGCCCTTGTCAGTACTTGCTTAGCCCTTGTCATTACTTACTGAGCCCTTGTCATTACTTACTGAGCCCTTGTCATTACTTACTGAGCCCTTGGCATTACTAACTATGCCCTCTTACTAATTGAGCCCTTGTCATTAATTGCTTAGCCCTTGTCATTACTGACTGAGCCCTTGGCATTACTTACTGAGCCCTTGGCATTACTAACTATGCCCTCTTACTTATTGATCCCTTGTCATTACTTGCTTAGCCCTTTTCATTACTGACTGAGCCCTTGGCATTACTTACTGAGCCCTTGGCATTACTAACTATGCCCTCTTACTTATTGAGCCCTTGTCATTACTTGCTTAGCCCTTGTCATTACTGACTGAGCCCTTGGCATTACTTACTGAGCCCTTGGCATTACTTACTGAGCCCTTGGCATTACTTACTGAGCCCTTGGCATTACTAACTATGCCCTCTTACTAATTGAGCCCTTGTCATTACTTGCTTAGCCCTTGTCATTACTGACTGAGCCCTTGTCATTACTTACTGAGCCCTTGGCATTACTAACTATGCCCTCTTACTTATTGAGCCCTTGGCATTACTTGCTTAGCCCTTGTCATTACTGACTGAGCACTTGGCATTACTTACTGAGCCCTTGGCTTTACTAGCTACGCCCTCTTATTTATTGAGCCCTTGTCATTACTTGCTTAGCCCTTGTCATTACTGACTGAGCCCTTGGCATTAACTTACTGAGCCTTTGGCATAACTGAATGAGCCCTCTTACTAACTGAGCCCTTGGCATTACTAACTGAGCCCTTGTTATCCCTGATTGAGCCCTTGTCATTACTTACTAAGCCCTTGACAATATTTAATGAGCCCTTGACATTACTTACTGAGCCCTTGACATTACTGACTGAGCCCTTGGCATTACTTACTGAGCCCTTGGCATTACTAACTATGCCCTCTTACTTATTGAGCCCTTGTCATTACTTGCTTAGCCCTTGTCATTACTGACTGAGCCCTTGGCATTAACTTACTGAGCCTTTGGCATAACTGAATGAGCCCTCTTACTAACTGAGCCCTTGGCATTACTAACTGAGCCCTTGTCATTAATTACTAAGCCCTTGACAATACTTAATACTTAATGAGCCCTTGACATTACTTACTGAGCCCTTGACATTACTTACTGGGCCCTTGTCATTACTTACGGAGTCCTTGTCATTACTTACTGAGCCCTTGTCATTACTTATGGAGTCCTTGTCATTACTGACTGAGCCCTTGTCATTACTGACTGAGCCCTTGGCATTACTAACTATGCCCTCTTACAAATTGAGCCCTTGTCATTACTTGTTAGCCCTTGTCATTACTTGCTTAGCCCTTGTCATTACTGACTGAGCCCTTGGCATTACTTACTGAGCCCTGGGCATTACTAACTATGCCCTGTTACTTATTGAGCCCTTGTCATTACTTGCTTAGCCCTTGTCATTACTGACTGAGCCCTTGGCATTAACTTACTGAGCCTTTGGCATAACTGAATGAGCCCTCTTACTAACTGAGCCCTTGGCATTACTAACTGAGCCCTTGTTATCCCTGATTGAGCCCTTGTCATTACTTACTAAGCCCTTGACAATATTTAATGAGCCCTTGACATTACTTACTGAGCCCTTGACATTACTGACTGAGCCCTTGGCATTACTTACTGAGCCCTTGGCATTACTAACTATGCCCTCTTACTTATTGAGCCCTTGTCATTACTTGCTTAGCCCTTGTCATTACTGACTGAGCCCTTGGCATTAACTTACTGAGCCTTTGGCATAACTGAATGAGCCCTCTTACTAACTGAGCCCTTGGCATTACTAACTGAGCCCTTGTCATTAATTACTAAGCCCTTGACAATACTTAATACTTAATGAGCCCTTGACATTACTTACTGAGCCCTTGACATTACTTACTGGGCCCTTGTCATTACTTACGGAGTCCTTGTCATTACTTACTGAGCCCTTGTCATTACTTATGGAGTCCTTGTCATTACTGACTGAGCCCTTGTCATTACTGACTGAGCCCTTGGCATTACTAACTATGCCCTCTTACAAATTGAGCCCTTGTCATTACTTGTTAGCCCTTGTCATTACTTGCTTAGCCCTTGTCATTACTGACTGAGCCCTTGGCATTACTTACTGAGCCCTGGGCATTACTAACTATGCCCTGTTACTTATTGAGCCCTTGTCATTACTTGCTTAGCCCTTGTCATTACTGACTGAGCCCTTGCCATTAACTTACTGAGCCTTTGGCATAACTGAATGAGCCCTCTTACTAACTGAGCCCTTGGCATTACTAACTGAGCCCTTGTTATCCCTGATTGAGCCCTTGTCATTAATTACTAAGCCCTTGACAATACTTAAAGAGCCCTTGACATTACTTACTGAGCCCTTGTCATTACTTACGGAGTCCTTGTCATTACTGACTGAGCCCTTGTCATTACTGACTGAGCCCTTGTCATTACTAACTGAGCCCTGTCATTACTAACTGAGACCTTATCATTACTAACTGAGCCCTTTGCATTACTAACTGAGATCTTATCATTTTTAACTGACCCCTTATCATTACTAACTGAGCCCTTTGCATTACTAACTGAGACTTTGTCTTTACTACATGAGACCTTATCATTACTATCTGATTTTATTTTTCTACAGTTTATTATTTTATTTAATTCATTCAATGATTATATCCCATTCTATCATCAATGTTTAACACTTACCCTCATATAGACGCTTTCTGACGCCTCTACAGCAGACAGCTTTTTGAAAACATAGTGACAAAAGAAGAAATTGCTCAGAACGAGCAATTTCTCCTTTTGCCACAATGTTTTCCACTTTTAGTCATAGGTTATCAATTTAATTAGAGAGGTTTTCTATTTTTTGACAAAATATGTTCAAAGTCTTCTGCTGCAGAATTGTTGTATGTGGGAAAGGGTTAACACTTACCCAGGTTTATTTTAAATGGTATCTGAAGATTCCTTTTGAATATCAATAAAGTATGAAAATGATGAGTGAATATCTATAAAGTATAAACACTTATAGCAGGGAACATGATGAGTGAATATCAATAAAGTATAAACACTTATAGCAGGGAACATGATGAGTGAATATCAATAAAGTATAAACACTTATAGCAGGGAACATGATGAGTGAATATCAATAAAGTATAAACACTTACAGCAGGGAACATGATGAGTGAATATAAATAAAGTATAAACACTTACAGCAGGGAACATGATGAGTGAATATCAATAAAGTATAAACACTTATAGCAGGGAACATGATGAGTGAATATCAATAAAGTATAACACTTACAGCAGGGTACATGATGAGTGAATATCAATAAAGTATATACTCTTACAGCAGGGTACATGATGAGTGAATATAAATAAAGTATAACACTTACAGCAGGATACATGATGAGTCGACCAATCAGTATGGCTTGAACAATTTTTATAGAGGGTCACCCAAGGAACATTTCTACCAAATTATATTTGAATCTGACAGGCAGATTCGGAGGAGAAGATTTTTAACGTTTGGACATTTTGACCCCTTTCTGATGCCGCAGCAACCAAAGTTCTCATTGGAATTTTAATCATTGAACAATTTTGAAAGAGGACCACCAAAGGAACATTCTTGTGATGTTTTGTGGAAATTGGTCTATTGGAATGGTAGGAGTTGGTTGTCATTTGTAGCTAAAAGTTCAATTTACCCCTTTTGTGAAGACGCCTGGTTGCTATGATTGTGTAACCAATCAAAACGGCTTAATCAAATTAAATAGAGGATCATTACAGTAAGATTCATATTATATTTTCTTAAAATCAGACAAGCACTTTCATAAAAATTTAATTTTCAAATATTGTCATTTTGCCCCTTTTTTGATGCCGCCTGACTGCCATGTTTTTCGCCCAATCAGTATTGCTTGAACAATTTTTATAGAGGGTCACCCAAGGAACATTTCTACCAAATTATATTTGAATCTGACAGGCAGATTCGGAGGAGAAGATTTTTAAAGTTTGGACATTTTGTCCGCTTTCTGATGCCGCAGCAACCAAAGTTCTCATTGGAATTTTAATCTTTGAACAATTTTGAAAGAGGACCACCAAAGGAACATTCCTGTGATGTTTTGTGGAAATTGGTCTATTGGAATGGTAGGAGTTGGTTGTCATTTGTAGCTAAAAGTTCAATTTACCCCTTTTGTGATGACGCCTGGTTGCTATGATTGTGTACCAATCAAAACGGCTTAAACAAATTAAATAGAGGATCATTACAGTAAGATTCGTATTATATTTTCTTAAAATCAGACAAGCACTTTCATAAAAATGGAATTTTCAAATTTTGTCATTTTGCCCCTTTTGTGATGCCGCCTGACTGCCATGTTTTTCGCCCAATCAGTATGGCTTGAACAATTTTTATAGAGGGTCACCCAAATTATATTTGAATCTGACAGGCAGATTCGGAGGAGAAGATTTTTAAAGTTTGGACATTTTGTCCCCTTTCTGATGCCGCAGCAACCAAAGTTCTCAATGGAATTTAAATCTTTGAACAATTTTGAAAGAGGCCAACCAGAGGAACAGTCCTGTGATGTTTCACGGAAATTGTCTTTGGAGTTTGGGAGGAGATGATGTTTAAAGCTAAATGTTAACGCCGGATGACGGACGACGGACGACGGACAAAAAGTGATCAGAATAGCTCACCTTGAGCCTTCGGCTCAGGTGATCTAAAAATACAACAAACACTTTGACTAGGGATTAAAGTGAACATTTCTACCTGTTGTGTAAAAATACAACAAACGCTATAACTAGGGGTTTTCTCAAACCAAAAAATGGTTTCAATATAAATTTACATTTTGTTATTTTTGCACAAGCAAATTGTTATACTTTTATATATAATGAAGTTACTTTGTGTTATATTTTATACTTAAATTTCTAAATTATGTATACAACTTTATGGATTAAAACTTTACATTGTGTACGTTTACTTTGTATAATGTGCATACTGTTTAGCTTGTTGTGAAACGTATTTAACTGATCCCTGGGCAGTCAAGACAAATTGTCCATTTTGAAAAAACAGAGGGCAGCACGAAAAATTTACAAATTTTCATTTCCTGTAAGCTTGGCATGACAATATACGGAGGTATTCAGCACAGCTGAATCCCCCGCATAAAAAGACAAATCCCAACCTGTTCTATTGTATGAGCATCAACAACATACCCCCACTTAAAAAATATATCAAAGTATTATACATTATTAAAAGAAGTAATTACATGACAAGAGGTCCATGATGGCCCTGGATCGCTCACCTTATTTATGTTTTGTGATTGGTTATGTCAAGCACATTAGAGGCTCAGCAGTGCTCCATTGCTATCGATTTGGAAAAGTGTTATGAAGTTCTAAGTAATAAAGACTTTTGGACAAGAAGATTTTTAAAGTTTTAACAATGCACATATAAGGCAAAAAAAACTTCGCCCCCCTGGCGGCCATGTTTTTCAACGGATCGGACATATTTGAACAATCTTGGTAGAGGCATCCTCGGTACCCAGGCTATTCATAACATATATAATACCCTGGGCAAATTAGCTAGCGAAACTTCATAAAGCGTGCACCACGATTTTCTCCGTATCTACGAGGGGTGTTCGGAAAGTTTCGAGACAAGTGCCGTAACTTTTTTTTTTAAATACTTGTACACAATTCTTTAAACATACATAGCTCTCTATACCTTCTATTCATATTTCAGAAGCAAAATGACAAAGTTTAAAAATAAGACGCTAGTTATTATCACCATAGCAACGTTATGTAAACGTGAGCGGGCAACTAAATGTATAATAATTGCAGAAATATTTGTCGTAATATTGGACACAATACACATGTACTTTCCGAACACCCCTCGTACTGTACATTGCCTAAAATTTATTTTATGGAACCAATCAATCGACCGGATTTCACCTCATGAATTATTCATGATTACGAAGTTTCGCTAGCCAATTTGCCCAGGGTATCATATATGTTATGAATAACCTGGGTACCGAGGATGGGTAGAGGGTGCCAAAAGGAACATTTGTGCAAAATAATTTCCAAATCGGGCTAATACTTTTGGACAAGAATATTTTTAAAGTTTTAACAATGCACATATAAGGAAAACAAGCTCCGCCCCCTGGCGGCCATGTATTTCAACGGATAGGAAATATTTGAACAATCTTGGTAAAGGGTGCCCCAAGGAACATTTGCGCAAAATAATTTTCAAATCAGGCCTGTACTTTTGGACAAGAAGATTTTTAAATATTTAACAATGCACATATAAGGAAAACAAGCCCTTGGCGGCCATGTTTTTCAACGGATCGGAAATATAAAGAACAATCTTGGTAAAGGGTGCCCCAAGGAACATTTGTGCAAAATAATTTGTTTTAACAATGCACATATAAGGAAAACAAGTTTCGCCCCCTGGCGGCCAAGTTTTTCAACGGATTGGAAATATTTTACAATATTGGTAAAGGGTGCCCCAAGGAACATTTGTGCAAAATAATTTTCAAATCGGGCCTGTACTTTTGGACAAGAAGATTTTTAAAGTTTTAACAATGCACATATAAGGAAAATAAGCTCCGCCCCATGGCGGCCATGTTTTTTCAACGGATCGGAAATATTTGAAAAATCTTGGTAGAGGGTACCCCAAGGACAATTTGTGCAATATAATTTTACAATCGAAACTTTTGGACAAGAAGATTTTTTTAAGATTTGTCAATTTTCCCCTTTTCTGATGCCGCAGCAACCAAAGTTCTACTTAGAATTAAATTCTTTGAACGACTTTGAAAGAGGACCACCTAAGGACCATTCCTGTGAAGTTATTTTGAAATCTGTCGATTGGTTTAGTAGGAGAAGTCATTTGTAGGAAATTGTTAACAGACGACGACGACGACGACGACGGACGCCGGAAGGTGAGTGATCACAAAAGCTCACATTGCACTTCGTGCTTATAGGTGAGTTAAAAAAGCGTCCATACGTGGGAATATTGACAAATCTGTAGAACAAATCCATGAATTTCAACGTATTTGACCCTTACAGAATATTGCATCTTATTTCAATGAAAAGGCATGACAATTATGTCATTTGACCCTCAGAATTAATTTAGTGTTCTACCTGATACGTCAGTGGTACTGGGTCGAATCTACACATCTTGCAGAACGGAAGGTTGGACAACAACACATTAAATTCCTCTTAACTTCGTCCTTCCTTCCAACTGTCATTTTCACGGTCTCATCAAAATGTCGATAAACATATGTGACACTTAGTGTTTGTACATGCGTTTGCTTCACAAACATTACCCACACAAAGTATGATTATAACAACATTAAATTCATTTTTATTTGTTTGGAACAAACAAATTTATTAGCTACAATTCTGAAGCCATACGTCTTATGGAAAACTTCCTAAATTTCATACGCGTGAAAGTAGTAATCAATACTTGCTCTTACTTTTCAAATGTATCACGATTTTTGAAATAATGATATATTTATATCGTCTTTGTTTTCTTATGTGGTTCTTATATTCAAAGAGAATTTGGAAATAAAATGAAACATTGTATTTTAAAACATGAACGCGGAGAGATTTATACATCTCAATGAGTGAACTGCTACAGGGAGAACTATTTCCGATTTAAGCTCCAGATACGGTATTTGAATTTTCAATCACGCATTGAAAATGTAGATAAAAACAGAATTGAAAATATTTTATTTGTGCTTTGTCGGCCATATAAATATAGTATAAAGAATTAAAAAAACAAATATGTGCGTCATAAAATGCATTTAAAATGAGAGTAACACATTTGCAGAGAAATCGTGATCGTCGAATTCTATTTATAAATACAACGGTATGGGGGGAGGGTCTAAAGTGCGGACGCGATCTGCGGACAAATACATTATAGAGGGAAAATGCGGACAAATGCAATATAGAGGGAAAATGCGGACGCTATAGAATATAGAGCAAATCTGCGGACGCTATGATTTGTTGTAAAAAATGTTTAATTAAAGATGGGCAAATGTGTATAATTTGTTACTTATGATCATATCCGGGGTTTTCTTTGTAAATATATAATGTGTTTGATTGCTTTTATCAGTGATATAGACTAAACCAAAAATCGAGATCATGCTGAAATGGAATCTCTTTGTAAAGTGTTTTAACGACTTTCCTCTTTATATCATATCTATAGATAGCAATAACGAGAATTGATGGATTGATTTTCCGACAAGAAAATGTCTTTTGACGCATCTGCAGCGGACGAAATTTGAAAACATTGCAAGAATAGAATAGGTTGCTAGTAACTAGCCATAGGTTTTGCTTCAAGTATTGGATGGAGTTATCTTGTATACATTATTTACTTTCGGTTTACTCGGTTTTTATCGTGTTCCGCTTGTATCAGCCTAGAAGATGCCGTGCCGAGATTTTGAGCATCTCAAATCTTAAGTTGTATGGTCCTGCACACTCTGTAAGTTAATAGCTTTCAGCTACAAGTTAAAACATGTATTTTTCTTCTTGAATGCCATATCGTATATCTTCTTTGCATAATCTTAGATAGTTGATTTAGCGTGCAAATTCAGCGTAAGCATGGGACTAAAAATGGAATGGCGCGGTGTCTTCTTTCTGACGTCACGTGGCTCTATTTTTAGTAGGTATTCCCTGCACTTTTAGGTTGTCCTCAATGATACGTGTTAAGAGATATATTTTCTTCGTGCGGTTTAATTAATGTGAATGAATATTATTATTTCTTATTTGCGTATGGTTTGAAGAGTTTTAATAGATGAGATCAGCTTATTGTGATTTATCAGTTTGTGCACCGTTTGCATAGGTTGTATTGTGCAGTTAGTGTTGTCCCTGATCATGCACCATGATGGGGCTTCACTGTTTGTCACACATTTTGTACACCTTAATTTTGTAGGTGTTTTTTGTCTTTGATCATGTAGGTCCACATTAGTAAGTCAATATTATACATGTATGTAGACTTAGTCAATCTTATACATGTATGTGGACTTGTTTTCTTGGTAAGCGGTGCAGAACCTGATGGATTGCAATGTAATGTTTTGACAGTGAATATAATAGTTGTTTGTTTGCTTTTAGGATTTTACCGTCAATAAAGAACTATGGTAAACTATCTGTGGACTTCTGTTTATGGTCTATATGGCAGAATAGTAAAATCAGAGTAATCTATGGCAGTTTGGACAGCTGAACCAGCACCTACGTCTTATAAAAGCCAAATCGCGTTAGCATGGCCGAGGAGGAACCACGAATACGGACCTTGACCGAAAAGGGTTTAGATCATTATGAAGAAACGCGGTTGAAAATATACCAGAAAGTGCAAACGTCCTATGATCTACTTAGTGGTTTATTGGAAGAGACAAATGTAGACCTGGAGAACCAGGAGGTCACAAAAGTGTTCTCGGACAGACTCCGTAGTGCACACGCCACATATTCAACGGTTTCAACAGAATTTGCAGACTTTTTGTCAAGAAGTAAACCTGAAAGTAGTTTATCAGAGCTCGATGAGTTGGACAGAGAGGCGAAGTTGATAGGAGATCGCGTATGCATAGCTATGCAAAGGATAAGTGACATTATTGGGACCTCAGAGGCTGCCGCTTCTGTAAGATCAAAGTTATCTCGCGCTTCAAAGAAGTCAAATTCTCACGCGTCATTTTCTTCAAGTTCTCGCGCTCGCGCGGAAGCAGCACGCATTCGGTTAGAGTATGCCAAGAAAGAAGCAGAGCTGTTGAAGAAAAAGCACTCATTGAGGAAGAACGTCAATTTGCAGTGGCAAGAGCGTCAAGGGTTAAACAGGAAGTTAGTGCGGACATAACTGTTTTGAAGGTAGAGAGTGACGTCGCTGCCGCAGAAATGGAAGCATCTTATGTAGATGAAGCTGATGGTGTGTCGGTCACTCAACGTGCGAGAAATATCTACTTTAACTTACCTTATCAAGCTGCCAGTGAAAGATCGCAAGATTATATAGATAATTTACCTGCAGTGCCTAATGTTGAGACAGCCGGGACGCAAACTAGACTTCCAGAATATGCTTTTACCAATCCAAATAGACAATTAGAGTGTGATGATATTAGTGTTGAAAGTTCAGACTCTGAGACTTACCTCAAACAGTGTCCTAGTGAAGCGAAGCAGGCAAGCGTTTGTGAACGTCAAGATACACGTCAAGATTCACGTCTGGCAAGTATTTGTGAACGTCAAGATACACGTCAAGATTCACGTCTTAAAAATTCAGACACTGATGTTTTGACTAGTTTCCTGTTGCGGAAAGATATTATGCCACAAAGATTGAAAAAGTTTAACGAGAAACCGCAATCCTTCGGCGTATGGAAAGCTACCTTCAAAAGTGTGATGAAGGAACTAAAAGTAACACCCGTAGAAGAGATCGATTTGTTAGTTAACAATTTGGGACAAGAATCACAAATTTGGGCTGAAAGCCTACATGCATCGAACGCTTCGAATCCGGAAAGAGGCTTAGAGCTCATCTGGGAGAGATTAGAGAACTGTTATGGATCGCCGGAGATAGTTGAAGCTTCGCTGAAATCGAGACTTGAAAAGTTCCTCCAGTTGTCTAATAAAGACAATAAACGTCTATATGAACTCAGTGACCTTTTGCTCGAAGTGTGTTCAGTTAAAGCGGATCCTAAATTTGCCACTCAGTTCGCTGCCTACGACTCTTCATCTGGTGTCAATGCAATGGTGTGTAAGCTGCCATATAATCTTCAGCAAAAGTGGATTTCGCAGGCTGCGAAGTACAAGAAGGAACATAAAGTGACATTTCCACCCTTTTCAGTATTTGTAGAGTTTGTGCGAGACGCAAGTAAAATTCGTAATGACCCAGCATTTCAGTGGGATAATCAAGTGGCAGAAGTGTACCCAAAAACGGAACAGAGACAGAACTCTTCGGTAAACGCTCGTGTAGTAAATCGTAAAACTGACATCCAGGTTAACAGTGAAAACAGTGACGACAAGTTGGAAAGTAGTCAGCTCACACGATGTCCCATACACATATCTGGACACAGTTTAAAAGAGTGTTACATTTTCGCGAACAAGACATGGGAAGATCGGCGAAAGCTGCTGAAAGAAAAGGGTATATGCTACAAATGCATTTCTTCCAGTAATCACGTGTCCACTAACTGTCCAGTGACGGTCACCTGTGAAATATGTATGAAGAAAAATCATCTTACGGTCATGCATCGAGATGGAACTGAGCATAATGTGCGTAATTCAGCTGTGCCTGCATCTGAGCGATATAAAGTGACAGTATCTTCAAAATGTACTTCTCTCTGTGGCCAAGGCTTTAAGGGCAGATCCTGCGGGAAAATTGTCTTGGTTGACGTACATTACAATGGTCAAGAAAATACAGAACGTGTGTACGCTATTTTAGACGATCAAAGTAATCGCTCATTAATAAGCACTGAACTCTGTGACAAAATGAACGTCTCCGGTGAATCAGCAGAGTACACACTGTCCTCATGTTCGGGTAGTAGCGCCATGGCGGGGAGACGCGCTGCTGGCCTGACTGTGTTGTCTACAGATGCTTCAGTGCCTGCTAGCTTTGAATTACCCATATTGATTGAATGTCAGGCCATTCCGCAAGATATCTCAGAGATACCGACACCAGAAGTCGCACATAACTTTCCTCACCTAAATAAGATTGCTTCCTCGATTTCTCCATTAGAACAGGGTGTTGGCATACATCTGCTGATTGGCAGAGACTTACCTGCAGCCCACCATGTGATGGATCAAATAACAGGGCCCAGAAACTTACCCTTCGCCTTACGACTTCCTTTAGGCTGGGTTATCATTGGTGAAGTGTGTCTTGGGAAGGTTCATCGGCCAGATTCCGTGCATACTTACTTGACCAACATAGTCAAGGACTGTCGAGCTACAATCTTTCAACCATGCATGTCTTACCTGACAGTGAAGGAACAAGACTTCATTGGTAGGGACGTTTTCCAAAGATCTCCTGACGATAAAAAAGTTGGCCTGTCAGCTGAGGATAGAGACTTTATCAAGATCATGGATCAGAGTTTTGTGAAAGACGCTTCCGGACTGTGGACAGCACCTTCGCCTTTCAAGACATCAAGGCCTGCACTGCCAGATAACAAATCTCAGGCATTTAAACGTGCAATCCTGTTGAAGAAAAGCTTGGAAAGGAATCCAAAGAAGTGTGAGCATCTCGTCCAGTTCATGGAGAAGATTTTCCGTAGTGGCGCAGCAGAGAGGGCTCCAGACTCAACTGAAAATGGCAAAGAGAAATGGTATCTGCCACTATTTGGGGTGTACCATCCCAATAAACCAAACCAAATACGAGGAGTGTTTGACTCGTCAGCTACCTTTAAAGGCCAGTCTTTAAATGACCTGTTGCTCTCAGGACCAAACCTGACCAACAGTCTGCTTGGTGTGTTGCTTCGTTTCCGCAGAGACAAGTATGCCATATCTGCAGATATAGAGCAGATGTTCTACAGATTCCTTGTGAATACTGAAGATAGAAACTTCCTACGCTTCTTCTGGTTTGAAAACAACAACCCAGAGCAGCCACTGACTGTTTTCCGCATGCGTGTCCATGTCTTTGGAAACAAGCCTTCCCCGGCCGTGGCTACATATAGCCTTCGTAAGACAGTAGAGAAAGCTGACACAGATGTGGAGAAGTTTGTCGCAAGGGACTTTTATGTTGATGACGCTTTGGCATCCAGACCGTCAAGTGAAAGCGCAATTAGCCTGTTGGAACGCACAAAGAAAGCCCTGCAAGATAATGGTCAAATTCATCTGCACAAGATTGCCTCGAGTGACTCTGAGATTATGAACCACTTTCCAAGGGAGGACCGAATGGTAACCTATACCTGTCCTATTTGCGAGATGGTGCTACTATTGTGCGACGAAGGTCAGGACTGTGCAAACTAACTGTAAACTAGAGTTACATCAATATAAGTGCGTTAAGGACACTTCAACATGACATTTAAGTGCGTTAAGGACACTTTATCGTGAATTTCTATGCATACATAGGACACATTAGATTGATATCTTTATGCGATTAGGACACGTATCTCTATTGGTTGAATCATCAATCAATATTAGTGGAACAGGACACTAAACTTCGTTATGAAGTTCTATGGTTCGATATTAGGACTGATATTATCATTTGGTAGAACTTTATGTCTTACAGACGTGCAAGAATACATAACTATAGGTCACATCTTGTTTCGTTAGATATGACTTCGTAAATTAAGGCGTTATATCTTTCGATATAAGACGGGGAGTGTTCTGGCCAGTTTAGCATTTCACTTTCATATGGTCAAAGGGAAGTAACCTTTGTCTTATTAGTTGTTGGAAATTGAATGGAGTTATCTTGTATACATTATTTGCTTTCGGTTTACTCGGTTTTTATCGTGTTCCGCTTGTATCAGCCTAGAAGATGCCGTGCCGAGATTTTGAGCATCTAAAATCTTAAGTTGTATGGTCCTGCACACTCTGTAAGTTAATAGCTTTCAGCTACGCTACAAGTTAAAACATGTATTTTTCTTCTTGAATGCCATATCGTATATCTTCTTTGCATAATCTTAGATAGTTGATTTAGCGTGCAAATTCAGCGTAAGCATGGGACTAAAAATGGAATGGCGCGGTGTCTTCTTTCTGACGTCACGTGGCTCTATTTTTAGTAGGTATTCCCTGCACTTTTAGGTTGTCCTCAATGATACGTGTTAAGAGATATATTTTCTTCGTGTGGTTTAATTAATGTGAATGAATATTATTATTTCTTATTTGCGTATGGTTTGAAGAGTTTTAATAGATGAGATCAGCTTATTGTGATTTATCAGTTTGTGCACCGTTTGCATAGGTTGTATTGTGCAGTTAGTGTTGTCCCTGATCATGCACCATGATGGAGCTTCACTGTTTGTCACACATTTTGTAGGTGTTTTTTGTCTTTGATCATGTAGGTCCACATTAGTAAGTCAATATTATACATGTATGTAGACTTAGTCAATCTTATACATGTATGTGGACTTGTTTTCTTGGTAAGCGGTGCAGAACCTGATGGATTGCAATGTAATGTTTTGACAGTGAATATAATAGTTGTTTGTTTGCTTTTAGGATTTTACCGTCAATAAAGAACTATGGTAAACTATCTGTGGACTTCTGTTTATGGTCTATATGGCAGAATAGTTATTGTGATCTCCTTTTGTCCGGCGTCTGTCGTCCGTCAACATCTTCTCCTCAGTAACGTGTGGGTCAATTGGGATGAAACTTCACAGAAGCATCCTCTCATTGACCTCACCAGAATTCCTTCAAATGTTTGTGATTTATGCAGAAGTATGGTATCCATGGCAACGAAAATAAAAAAACTTTAAAATTCTTCTTCTACCAAACTGGTTGGCAGATTTTCAAATTATTTTAAAGAAGTGTTCCTTGGCCGCCAGGGAGCGGGGCTTTTTTGCCTTATATGGCTATATTGTAAACTCAAAAAAATCTTCTCCTCCAAAAGTGTCAGGCCGATTTTCAAATAATGTTGTAAAAGTGTTCCTAGGGTAACCTTCTATCAGATTCCTTCCAGCCAAGTTGATTGGTCGAAAAACATGGCCGCCATCGGTCGGGGCTTTTTTGCCTAATATGGCTATAGTAAAAACTTGAAAAATCTTCTCCTCCGAAAGTGTTTGGCCAATTTTCAATTCTTTTTGTAGAAATGTTCATTGGGAGACAATCTATCAGATTCCTCCAATCCATGTTAATTGGTCGAAAAACATGGCCGCCAGGGGGCAGGGCTATTTGGCCTTATATGGCTATAGTGAAAACTTGAAAAATCTCTTGTTAAGCAGGAAGCTTTTGAGTAAGATTTTAGAAAACCCTTGGTCAATTGTGATTTTTTTTGTAACAAAAATTGGTAAATACTTAGATGAGTGAGTCGGGGCCATAATGGTTATCCATTTGTTTTACATGTCTTTTGAAACTTGGAAATTAAATATAATATTCACATGTATGTCTCATGATTTATTTTTATAGACAACTAAAATGGCATTTAATTTTAACGGATGCGTCATTTATTCTGTTACCCGAAGTTGTAATATTTATAAACAATGCATTGTTTATAAATCACACATCTATGCAAAGGCAAATGTTTGAACAGTTTTATGTACCCAAACAAATGCAGTGCCTTCAGCGCTTTGATTCTTGTCCGGTATATGCGTATTTAACTATTTTTGGCAAATCTACCTCGCCGATAAAGTTTATTTCTCCATCGTCGGCCATGTTTGTTCACCGAGCGACGTCACGGAACGTGGGGAAAAACCTTTTTGTACTATATTTACCTACAACGGACAATTTTCCGACTGGCGGAAATATATACGTATCGGAAGGTTACAAGTGATCACGGTGAAAGGCGAATTTTACCGAAGGCATTACAGATCCGATAACTTAATTCTAAAAGTATTGTTTATCAGAGTTCTTTTCTTAATTTGTTTCAAGCCAAATAAACATTTAATACCTCCTATATCTTATCATTTAAATATGTAATATTAGGATTTGGTCATCTTTCGAAATGTTCACCTCGTGTCAAGGTCGAGTTGTAGTGACATAGTGCATGATTCATTCCACTGCATTCGAGAAAAAAAAGAAGAAGAAAAGTTTTTGTGGTGAAAAGATCCAAAGTAAATTTTAAAAAAACCCACCTATTTAGCTTATCAGAGAGCAGGCTGCTACCACACCCTTTCTTTGTGTGTATGTGACGGAACAGGAATGTAGGACATTTAAATACATTCCTTTCGTAACAGGAATGTAAATCAAACAAGAGTTGTCGGAGGACAATATAGCTCGCCTATCAGGGATAACGTCTATCAGGGCCTACTTCAGAACAGTTATAGCATGGGTATAAAGTCCAAAATCCAAAAGTGGAATAATTCAGTTGAAATTGAATTTACAAAAGAAAGACAAGAATTACGCGTAATTAAATGTCTCACTGTGTCCCCTGCTTTGACTATCAAGGCAAGTGTAAAAGACAAAAAGTAAACAAAACTCTTACATTGAGCTAAACACAATTATTTTTAAACAAGAAATAATAAAAAAAAAAAAAAAAAAAATACAAGAAATTTAAAAAAAAAATTGAGCTGAACACAAAGTTCTAAAATTCAAGAAAAAAAATAAAAAATAAAAAAATAATGCTCAAAGTTAAAAAATACAAGAAAATTAAAAAAAAAATGAAATTAATCCAACAAAATATGAAGAAGCTATGCCCAATTTTCAAAATCCAGCAAAAAACAAATGTTTTACCCCAAAAAATATGAAAGCCCTAGAACCAGTACTTATTGAGAAAAAAAAAAATCGAAACTTTAACGTTGAGCTAAACGCAAAATGGAAAAATACAAGAAAAGAAAAAGAAAAAAATCCAAATGTTTGAAAAAAATCCATTCCAGAGTTATGGGACTTGACATACAAGGTCCCCTAATGACCCTTAATAAGTGTGTGAAGTTTGAAAGCAACAGCATACACAGTGTCTGAGAAAAGGCCTTGCACGCAAAGGTTTGACCAAATTTCTAAGTCCAAAAAGGGGCACAATTCAGTCAAAACCATTCCAGAGTTATGGGACTTGACATACAAGGTCCCCTAATGATCCTGAATAAGTGTGTGAAGTTTCAAAGCAACAGCATACACAGTGTCTGAGGAAAGGCCTTGCACGCAAAGGTTTGACCAAAATTCTAAGTCGAAAAAGGGGCACAATTCAGTCAAAATCCATTCCAGAGTTATGGGACTTGACATACAAGGTCCCCTAATGACCCTGAATAAGTGTGTGAAATTTGAAAGCAACAGCATACACAGTGTCTGAGAAAAGGCCTTGCACGCAAAGGTTTGACCAAATTTCTAAGTCCAAAAAGGGGCACAATTCAGTCAAAATCCATTCCAGAGTTATGGGACTTGACATACAAGGTCCCCTAATGATCCTGAATAAGTGTGTGAAGTTTCAAAGCAACAGCATACACAGTGTCTGAGGAAAGGCCTTACACGCAAAGGTTTGAACAAAATTCTAAGTCGAAAAAGGGGCACAATTCAGTCAAAATCCATTCCAGAGTTATGGGACTTGACATACAAGGTCCCCTAATGACCCTGAATAAGTGTGTGAAGTTTGAAAGCAACAGCATACACAGTGTCTGAGAAAAGGCCTTGCACGCAAAGGTTTGACCAAATTTCTAAGTCCAAAAAGGGGCACAATTCAGTCAAAATCCATTCCAGAGTTATGGGACTTGACATACAAGGTCCCCTAATGATCCTGAATAAGTGTGTGAAGTTTCAAAGCAACAGCATACACAGTGTCTGAGAAAAGGCCTTGCACGCAAAGGTTTGACCAAAATTCTAAGTCAAAAAAGGGGCACAATTCAGTCAAAATACATTCCAGAGTTATGGGACTTGACATACAAGGTCCCCTAATGATCCTGAATAAGTGTGTGAAGTTTGAAAGCAACAGCATACACAGTGTCTGAGAAAAGGCCTTGCACGCAAAGGTTTGACCAAATTTCTAAGTCCAAAAAGGGGCACAATTCAGTCAAAATCCATTCCAGAGTTATGGGACTTGACATACAAGGTCCCCTAATGATCCTGAATAAGTGTGTGAAGTTTCAAAGCAACTGCATACACAGTGTCTGAGAAAAGGCCTTGCACGCAAAGGTTTGACCAAGCTGGCAACGCGGACGCCAACGCCAACACCAACGCCAACGCCAACGCCAACGCCGGGGTGATAACATAAGCTCCCCTATTTCTTCGAATAGGCGAGCTAAAAATGAAATAACTTAATAAAATATGATTAATATCTGATTGATTTTTGATATACATTTGCTCAGTATACTATTAAAATAAATGCACTATATATATTTCTGATTTAGGCATTACGTGGACCATACTTTATTTTTGGTATTATGTGGACATTTTGTATATTGTTTGTTTTTGACCTTCTTATATAACTAATATATTTTTTGATAAGTATTAACACTTACCATTACTATATTTTGTGTTTTTTTTTAATAAAATGTTTATTTAAAAATATACAAAAAAATGGTCCACTTAATATTTGTTAACTCTATTGCATACTTTAAGTAGACCAGTATATATTTATGTTTATTACATGCCTGTACATTTTCCGGTGGAAATACATACCGATTGACATGCGCAGATTAAAATTCCGTATCTATATGCGGTGTAAATACAAGATTGTGACGTCAGACAGTGCAGAGACTACTTTCAGCGAGGTTCCCGTTTTTAATCTGCGCTACGTAGTAAAATATGCAGACAACCAGTACTATGTGGGAAACTCGTATCTATTTTTAGAAACGAAATCCTCACGTCAAATTAAATAAAAACCTGCAAATAAATATTGTATTCGTCATTTCCTCCCTCAAAACAATGAAAGTGACTTCCATAGCTTATATATGTTATTGTTTTTGTAATATTTATTAAGATAACGCGTTAAAATTCGAGATCCATCGTCATTTTAGCTTTCGTCTGCAATGCTATAATGATAACATGTCAGGCTGAGTGAAAAACTCCTACGAATTTGAACATGTCGGATAGTTTCAAAAGTGAAATGGATTTGGACTTCCTAAATTTAAGTCAAATGGGCTATTTTGATGTTGTAGAAGCACCTAATGATTTTTTTGACAGTGACACTGAATTCGAAGAAATAGAGGTTCCAGATGGCTGTTTAAACATTGCTTATGGAGAGATGAATGAAGTTGCCAATTCACATGTAACAAATGTTAATCCTGTTAAAGACTTTGATGTCATTGAAGCTGTCCAGTATCATCCAACAGCTAGTGCCCCACATTCAAAGACTCCAACATTTGTTTCTATAAATGGGGGCATTTATAGCTCTGATTTCAAATATTTGGTATGGTCGAGTCCGGGATCAAACATTCTACCCCAAATGCAAGAAGCTGACACTTTTACACTAGACCATTGAGGCAGTTAATGTACAATAAAGATAAAATGGCATAAACCATACCGTTTTCCTGCAACAACGGCTGTCTTTAAGAGAGATACTTATCCACACTATTCCAATTATGTGTACAGAAACATAAACCTATCCAGTTATCATCAACCTCACATGTTTGTTCAATGTTTCAAAATAATATAATAAGTAGTCAAAAACGTTAAAACATGAATTTGAATACGAAACTGAACCCAGACATTCATGAATCCAGCATATATATATGCAGGTCAAAAGTTGAAAAATTGTTTTAAATAACTACTAAAATATGTTCAATAACAATAAAGATTTTATAAAAATCTGAAAAATACATCAAAAAGTTTGGAGTTAATCTTTCCCCTGAGTGTGGAGTTACCATTTCACCATATATATGACAAAACTGCTGCAGAAAGCTTTGAAATGAATGCCAGTCACCCTGACACCCAGTTATACCGACACCCTGTTAAGCCAACACTAGATCGTCGACCCGACACCCTATAATAATTTCATGTGTGAAATTCGGTCGTTCCGACACCTCCCTATATTTTACCGTATAAGTGAATAATTATTGAAATTTAACTTCTCTTTTTCTTCCTTGAATTGACGAGTGACTGAATGTGATATATTTATTATTTTCTCGTAATCTTGATTGAGTCTAAAACTTTGAAAAGGTAACACCAAACGTAGATGTTATTCTCCGTAGTTCTTCTTTCCCACAATGTTGATTGTTATAGAGTCAAAAAGACGGAAAATGTTACATACTGAAATAAGAATCTGTAATGTCGAAATTTATGAAGAGTAGAATGCTTGTAAGAAAGGAGCCGTCGCTATTTCATAAACGACTTCTTTTTTTCTTTCTTCAATTGACGAGTGACTGAATGTGATATAGTTAATCTATTCTCGTAATCTTGATTGAGTCTAAAACTTTGGAAAGGTTACAACAAACGTTGATATTATTCGTCGTAGTTCTATAGAATCAAACATATGGAAAATGTTACATACCAAAAAATGAACCGGTAATGTCGACATTTATGAAGAGTAGAATTTTTGTAAGAAAGGAGCCGTCGCTATTTCATAAACGATTTCTCTTTTTCTTTCTTGAATTGACGAGTGTAGTATAACAATACTACTTTTTAAATGAGGTGTCGTCTCGCCTCAATTTTTGTCATGGGATGTCGGCTCATCTCAAAAAGGTGTCGGCTTAACCAAAAAGGTGTCATCTTAAATGGGTGTCGGATATCTAGGTGTCGGGTCATCTGGTTACCCTTTGAAATGATCTACATAAAAACAGAAAATCTATCTAAATGTAGTTAAAATTACTGAAAAACGATGAAAAGATTGTGGTTAGAGGATATATTGTTATTTTTTAGCAATTTCACCTTTAGTCAGTGTTTTCAAAAGTAGTATTTAGAGATAGAAAATTATTTCTGCAAAAATAAATATTTTGAAAAGAAAGGAAATCAGAATGAAAATCATTTGTATTTAATTTTATGAGTGTAGATATTACTTTTTCACAATATCCTTTTTTTTCTTCAAATTTTAGATATCTCCGAGAACAAAAATACCCGTACAGCATAGTAAATGATAAGGAATTCTCAACATCAAGGCAAGTTTTAGGATCCAAAAGGAAAGAACTGAAAGGCAAGGGAAAAGGGAACCGCCCAAACAGAGCAGAGCCTTTAACATTTGAGGAGAGGGAAGATATGAGAAAAAAAGGCCTTACAGGAACGGATTCCCCTAAAAAACTTTTAAATTTGTTGTGGCTCAATAATACCATGTTATTTGGTCTTCGAGGGGGAAACGAGAATAGACAGTTACGGTGGGGTGACATTAAGCTTAAAAGAAGTCAAAGTGGGAGAGAATACATTGAATATAATGAACGGATAACAAAAACAAGAACGGGTGAAACAACCACTGAAGTTCGAGCTTTCAATCCAAAGCAATTTCGTTGCTCATGCAACAGTAGAAACATGCCCAGTATATGCCTATAAAATGTTTACAAAACATAGGCCAGTTCAAGATTGTCAACCAGAATCCCCATTCTATTTGGCAATCAATCATTTAAGAAAAGTAGGCTCAGAGAAATGGTTTAAAAGCCAACCTCTTGGAGTTAACACCCTAAACACATTAATGAAAGTTATGGCCACTGACTGTGGGCTGCAAGGTAAAAAAAACTAACCACAGTGCAAGAAAAACGACCTGCACTGAGCTATTACATGGTGGAATTGCACCAACAACAATACAGCAGTTAAGTGCCCATAGAAATGTGCAGAGTGTAAATAATTACGCAAATGCATCTCTTGAAATGCAAGCACAAATGTCAGACATGATCTCCCACAACCCTAATCCTCCCCAGATTAACAACATATCTCATACAAAACAGACACAGGGTCAAAGGATGTTGGAGATTTCGTCTAACTACCATTTCGTCTAACTGATACTATAGAGTAAACGGGGTAGAGATTTCGTCTAACTTATAAACAAGAAGGATTATTATGTCTTATGTGTAGTATATAGTTAGAAGTTAAATATTATAATTGTTTATAAGCTCAGTTAATAAATTTGACTTACCATTTATGTCCAATATATTCCAATGTGTTCTTATATTAATAAAATGTTGTTATTCATTTCAGAACAGTATAGAATATGATTTGTAACCTCCGTCCAGATGTACTGTACGAAACATGAAAAAACCCATATGTCTATATGATGTTTATATTTATTCTAATGTTATTTGTTATAACATTTACAATTATATAGTTTATTGCACTTAACTTAGATTATATAGTTTATTGCACTTAACTTAGATTATATAGTTTATTGCACTTTATTTCAATTAACTGTTTATTATCGACTTTGTGTAAATGATTGACGGCATATTTCTAATTGTGTTGTGGTGTAATTAATTATTAAAAAATAAAGGTTTTCTATTAAATGGATAGATCTAATCGGCTTTAATCAAACATGTTTAATGCTAATTAAAAACAACTTGTGAAAACGGTAAGATTGATTATTTTCTCTCTCTCTCTCTTAATGTGTATAGAGTCGAAAGTCGTCTACCTTATTGTCCTGTACCCGTTATGTCGATATATATTAATATTAGAAATATTGTAAGAACCCTCGATTATTTTTAACGACTTCCCTTTTTCCTATAATGATTCAAGATGACTGACTGAATGTGATATAGTTATTCTATTCCCGTAATCTTGATTGAGCCGAATGCTTGGGAAATTATTCTCAGTAGTTCTTCTTTTCCCGCGATGTTGATATAACTATTCTATTCCCGTAATTTTGATTGAGTTGAAAGCTTAGAAGAGGTATAATTCATGTAAGAAAAGGAGCAATCGTTAATTTTTAACGACTTCTATTTTTCTTCATTGAATTGACGAGTGACTGAACGTGATATAACTAATCTATTCCCGTAATATTTTGATTAATTTGAAAGAGGTATAATTCATGTAAGAAAAGGAGTCATCGTTAATTTTTAACGACTTCTATTTTTCTTCTTTGAATTGACGATTGACTGAACGTGATATAACTATTCTAATTTTTATTGAGTTGAAAGCTTGGAAAAAGTATAAGTCATGTAAGGAAAGGAGCCATCGATATAATTATTCTATTCCTGTAATCTTTGAATTTCCCATAAAATTTTGGGAAAATAATTGAAAACATTTAGGACAAGTATTGAATTTACTGTAAATTATCAATGAAATTATAACAAATACATATTACAATTACGAATTAAAACCATAAAATGTTAAAACTAATTGAAATTGTTTGTTGTCATTTACTATAATCGGTCAATTAACACCTTACTATAACACCTTCATATCGATATAGATTACATTGTACTATATACGATAAGTTAGACGAAATCTCTACCCCGTTTACTCTATAGTATCAGTTAGACGAAATGGTAGTTAGACGAAATCTCCAGAATCCGGGTCAAACACTTACCAGTAACTGTCAATCCCTTGAAACCGGGTCTTGGTCAGCAAAATCCGTGGTACATTCCAAAATACATAACAAATCCGACATCGAATTGTATTCACAAAACACTGGTCAACTTTTTCAAAATGCTCGACTTTCAAACTGTCAAATCACCATTATAAACAAAACTTTGAAAACCGACAACACTTCTCCACCAGTGTCAAAACGCCGTAGAATAATAGACTCAGACAGCGACTGAATTCATGGCCGTTAAACGCGTGTCAGTCTTTTTATTCCTGATGTTGTTAATGTTTCACTGTTTTAACTTTGAATTTAAATCCAAGTGCTCAACTATGTACATGTTTCACTGTGTATGTACTGTTTGATGATGATATTGGGCGGGGCATACGTAATGGGATATACTATGGGGCGTGGCCTAATCATTGTAGTAATATTCATCCGCCATTCATAATTTTTATTTCACGTTTAATAAAATGTAATCCCAATAAAAGATGAATTGAACTGTATATTTGTTACTTTGTGTTGCTCTTCATAAATTTTAGGTATGTAATAAAAGGAATATTATGTTGCGGGACCGATAAATGGGTTCGTATTCCACGACGCGTAGCGTGGGAAAATCCATATCTTACTCGACCTTCGGTCTCGTAAGATATCGATTTTTCCACGCTACTTGTCGTGGAATACGAACCCATTTATCGGTCCCGCAACATAATATTCCGTATGTATAGATACAGCATTAAGATGACCAGCAATAACACCCCCCCCCCCCCCCAAAACAAATATTATTGAATTTTGATTTTGAATTTCTTGATGACCTTCTTACATAGGGACATTCCTCTCTAGGATGTGTGCTCGGGACAATTACTCAATGGAGATAGATACCAAAGTTATTACCATGATGTTACTATTAATAAGCATCATGATATGTAATGATGCTGGCGGCAATCTTGGACGCCATCTTGAAAAAAAGCACTTTCCGGAAGTTGGATTTTTAAAGATTTTTTTTTGCATTTCATACATTCCCTGATTACTCATTGATAGTTTAACATACTTAATTTGCTCCCTTGACCCATAACACCTATAGTTTGACACCAAAATTACTAGTCTACGGTATGTAGTAAATGATTTATAGTCTTTTTAGGGAATTGGCGGCCATCTTTGATGCCATTTTGTCGGCCATTTTGAATTTCTTGATGACCTTCTCACATAGGGACATTCCTCTCTAGGACTCGTGTGTGCTCGAGACAATTACTCAATGGAGAAAGATACCAAATTTATTACCATGGTGTTACTATTAATAAGCATCATGATATGTAATGATGCTGGCGGCCATCTTGGACGCCATTTGAAAAAAAGCACTTTCCGGAAATCGGATTTTGAAAGAATTTTTTTTTGTCAATAACTATACCGAATAGTAGTCAAAACCCTTTGAAAAAAAATATTATTTTTTTTTGGGGGGGGGGGGGGGGGGGGGGTTATTGCTGGTCATTTTAATGCTGTATCTATACACATAAATATATACTGCTCTACTTAAAGTATGCAATAGAGTTAACAAATATTAAGTGGACCATTTTTTGTGTATATTTTTAGATAAACATTTTATTAAAAAAAAACACAAAATATAGTAATGGTAAGTGTTAATACTTATTAAAAAATATATTAGTTATATAAGAAGGTCAAAAACAAACAATATACAAAATGTCCACATAATGCCAAATATAAAGTATGGTCCACGTAATGCCTAAATCAGAAATATATATATATAGGACGATGGACTGTTATGTGGGAAGATGTTTTGAGGAGTACTTGTGCGCGAATTTCCCATTGATAGGTGAAGTGGTGGTCATGGGATAACTAAAATACTATTGAAAACGACGGAAAATTACCACTAATTAGACCCGTTATGTGGTAAGAATGCAGGTGAAGTGGTTGCCTTAGTGTAACTGAAATACTATTGCTATTTGAAACCACTAATAACAACTTGGTCTGTGTCTAATTACCCAACATTTTGATGTACATGTATCGCCTCGGTGGTGTAGTGGAACAGTGAAATCTGAGATCGCAGCTTCGGCTTGTACTTTGAGGTAAGGGTTTTATAAACGACATCACCTTTGCCGAAATCAGTAGTATATTCCTGACCAGTATGTAGTATTACTAATGAACTCAAATGATGTATCTGTTAAAAAAGACCTATGCAAATATATTGATGAGTCGTTTAATCTTCGCATATCACTGCCATATATTATAGCTACTATATGTATATATGTATATGCTCTTCCTGCTGCAGTCAGTAATCGTATTATTTGATGAGATGATACACTTAATATGACGGATGTGTGCGATTTTAAAAGTCTTCAGCTGCATAGGGTGTCTTCATCATGGAAAATGTTTGAGGAACAGCTTTTCAGTACGTACCTATTTACCTAAAAACAAATGAATACGTATAACAAGAACGACTTGCTTCTAAGAAAAAAGAATATCTGTTTGTGTCATTTCACATTTCTCATGTTTCGGACACGACTATATTTCGTTTCAATGAACCTACCTTAAATAAACGGTTTCTACGAAAAGAACTGCAGCTAATAAGAATACTGATAGACGTTTGATACACCCCAAAGGCAACCCAGCGAAAACAAGTTGTTGCTAAACAAAGGCGCTCTGTATGATCAAACAGTTCATATTTCAGTGTCATTCTCATGTTTAGGATACGACTTTTTTTAAATTTAGATAAATGATAAAGATTGAATACACAACAATGTTTAGGTGCATAGCGCACCACCGTAACAATACTCCGACGGGCTCTCCTGACGAAACCACATCAATCCTCAACAAAGATTCATATCAGCCTGTGTAGACGCACAGTTTGATCAGACAGTTTACGTTCGAAACAGATAATCGACGGACTTTAAGCTTACTTTATAAGACGTCCGGATTACTGAACTTACCGAAAGTTACAGTTATGATTATAATTTATAACAGATTTTCTCGTGCTTAGGCACACGCAGTCTATTTTTACTTTAGCATGAACCGCGTCAGGCAACTTGGGGCCTTATTGACATTCCGACGTGAAATGATTTTAGATCACATTTACGTACAGCTAGTTGGTCAAGGCTTCTATATTTTTTTTATCAAAAGTTACATTAATAAAATCATTGCCTCTGCAGCAAACGACTCTGAAAACTTTTTGACAAAAGGAGAAATAACTTTTTTCCACAATGATTTCAACTATTCTAAAACTAAACGTTTATAGAAAGAGACTTTCCAATTTGTCCACCACAAGTTTTCAAAGTATTCAGCGACAGATTTGTTGTATGTTGGAAAGTTCGTATGTCTATACAACATTTTGGCCAAAAGTGAAGTCACTGGTGAGACGGTGCACTAAGAGCCAAAATCGATAGACACGGCTCATGTGTTTTAACTCCGTGAACAGTGGGCCGTATCAAATAGATAAAATTACATATATATTGGGTTACAGGATTGTGTTTATGTCATTGGCAGGCAGGTGCTGTTTGTCCCTTTCCTTTATACTGTCCACAACTGACTTGTCTACATCAGACGGTGTGGAAAATGTCTATAATTGAAACATTGTTACCTAATCAAGTTGAAGTATTGTGGGAAAACTTGTTCGTTTTGAGCAAATTCATCTTTTGTCACATTGTTTTCAATTGTCGTCTGTTGCAAAGGTGTCAGAAAGCCTTTGTTTGTTTGTTGAAGAGGGTTAAAACCGTGATGATATATTAGTAATTGTCATTTTCTTGGAATGTTATATTATGTATCCTTGACAGACTGATGTTATTTAAGCCTTTGCAACACATCTGCAACAGACGACAATGCAAACATTTAGACACACATATTGACACTCTGTACCTATAAAAGTATAATTGTTGAATAGAGTTTAAAAAAATGTGGCAATGGGAGATATTGCTAATCTCGAGCACTTTCTCCTATTGCCACAATAAGTTCAAAAATTCTTTGCTGCAGAGGCGTCAGTGAGCGTCTGTTTGTGCGAAGGGTATTAACCCTTACCTTTATATAGTCGACAATTGACGTGTCTAAAGCAGGCGGTATGATATATAAAATATATCCTATGGCTAGTTCTCGTTAAGCAGCCAATACGTACAGGGTTTAGGCTAAGGTGTATTTACGAATGATATGAAAGCTGCTAATCAAAAATACATTGTTTTATAATATTTGTGTAAAATCGTATCACAAACCACTGGTCAATGGGACGCCTTTCCACATTTAATTTACCGTTTCACACATACATACGCTTTATGGTGCCTCTGCAGCAGACGATTTATTTCAAAGTTTTGAGGCAAATGGAAAAACTGTTGAAACTTAGCATTTATTGTCGCAATGTTTTAAACTTTATTCAATAATCAAACGATCTTTGCTGGAGGTTTATCATATTGTAAACCAGATTTCATTTGTTGTAGATTTCGTGTATGTTGCAATAGGTTGAATATTTAAAGGCTGCTGTCTGTCACAGGGTTAGCGGCAGCGGTCCAGATCCGAGGGATGTACGTATATTCAAATCAAGAGGTTTTAAGTTAGAATCGAGGATCTACTTGATCTAACTCCATTCTATGTAGCGACTGGAAAACCATTTGCTAATCGGTATCAAGGTATTTGCCCATTTATCTGCAATGGTGACCCAGATGTTACACAATTGCAGCAGACGACTTTGAACCCAATTTGACATCAACATGGGAACCCTATGTAAATAAAAATATATTTACTACATAGAGTTGAAAACAAATGCGCCACAATGCTTCCAAAAGTCGTTTGCTACATATGCGTCAGAAAGTGTCTGCAGGTGGGAACATGTTAAGGCGAAACACATAACATTGCGTCACACCATCTGATCAAAGCCTATTTAAGCTTAATGATTTCTGCACAATCCTTATTAAAGTCAATATGATATGTTTTATAATATAAATGTAAATACGACTAAATAAAATAGTGATAAAACTACGGTTAGATACATATACTTATTTTTCCTCCAGTCAAGATGTTAAGCTTACAACTTCCAAACGCATTTATCGTATTAAGCAGTTGTTCTCCCTCAGATGGAAACAAAACCCTTGTGTGTGATTTATATGTCTTCCCAAATATACCATGTATAGACAAAATATACACTCTCCTCGCTCAGATGGAAAACTATGAGTGTGTGTTTTATTTGCCTTCCTAAATATGCTATACATAGACAAAATAGACACTGTCCTCGCTCAGATTGAAAACACTTTACAATAGGATATAATGCAAAGAAGAGTTATATGTTCACTTGAGACTAAACATTCGTCAGAACACTGATGTATGAGGGTAGACAAGTACATCTTCACTTCATATGTAAATGAAATATAGTATAGGTTCGCCAATCGACATGATTGTTGATATTACTTGTATAAAAATTAAGGAAATTAAAACGTCTCTAACAAGCTCACAATGTAACCCTTTGCGCCATAGCGATGAATATTGCCAACAGTTAATAACCTATGCGAAACGTTGAGTTTTCATCCAGATTGAGGACTATACACTGTTGGGACTGATCTTAACTGTTTGACATTCAGATTGGTTTTATTTTAGCAAGGATTGTTAAGCAAAAACCATATGATGCAAAATATTACAGAAGATATTTAAGCAGATAATATTAGTGTAGCGTGCAAGCAGACAAACATTCGCCAGTTGATAAGATTATTAAACCTCACTAAAAGATCCTTTTTAAATTAAAACGTCTCTAAAACAACTCAAATTCTCTTATTCTCGCTAAAGTCAGAAATTGCCAGCCATTGATAACCAATTTTCAGTTTGCATCCATATGGAACGCCTTTACTGCCTTAGTATGTTGTATTGTATTATACGCAGTACACTTTCATGTATACGAGGTACATATTTCAGTTGACATGGTACTTGTTCATGATATGCAGTGAATTTTCTAAAATTGTGTTAGTGCAGTAGAATAACCATTATATGTTGTGCAAACAACGTCATATGCTATACAAACCACATATGCAGTCGATACGTGTGGAGCTATTTTGATTGTATACAGTAGTTGTACCTTTATATGCTGTGTATTTCCATTGTGGTTGATCATACTTTTCGGCATCCTCCGGTAATTTACGGAAAATACAGCGGTTGACAGATAGAGATTAACATTATTACCGTCGAGTCCACTTTAAAAAACAATCTATAGTCGAAGTGTACACATTTTCAGAATTTACGAGGTGTAGAATGCCGTCAATGAAGACGCACGTTGAGGCCTGAAGTAGACAATTCCTGAAATCATTTCGGCAAAAGGATAAGTTGCTCATCTTGAGAAATTTTTCAATTTGCCACAATGAGTTCAACGGAATTATTTTTCGGAAAATTACGAGTATGACAGATAGATCGCTGAACAAATCAAGAAATAGAAGTGTACACGAGGAGCAGATTGACTGAAATGCTGAAAATAAAATGTTTTCAAATCAGATCTCGAAATATCTTCAGCTGTAATTATGTAACCCTTCCCCACATAAAACAAATCTTCAGCGAACGAGTTTGACAACATTAAAGCAAAATTATGAAAATCTGGATAAATGAAAGTACAATTTTAGAACAGATTATAAAACAATTATGACATAAGCAGAATTGCTAATTAAAACCACTATTTCCATTTACCACACTGTTTTCATATTCAATTCCACATCTGCATACACGCGAGAAAGCATCTGATAATGGTATTTTTTTTTAATTCCTCTTAGGAATTGATTGATTAATTGGGATTTTACGCCGTTCATTTATATTACGGGGGCCGGTTCACCTACTCATGTGTTTCCTTTCTCACACTAGTACTCCGCACAACATTCTCTCTATGCAACCGGCTGCCTTTCCTCCTATACTGTTAGACAATTGGTGGAAGACGAATGACACTTGTTGGAATGACTGTTGTCAAACCTCGGAATGAATGTTTGCCAAGCTGGGGTTCGAACTCACAATCCCTGCTGTATATTTGTTGTATACCGGATTGGGTTAAGGACAATCCGATCATCTTGACGTTAACATAATATCATATATTTGTGTTGAGTCGTCTCTTTTAAAACATCTGAGGACAACTGTTATAAGGTCTATACATTTTGAATTTCAATTACATTGTTTGGGGTTTAACGCCATTTTCAACAATGTTTCAGTTATATCACGTCGGCCAGTTCACCTACTCGAGTGTTTCCTAGCGTTCTCTCACACGTACTCCACGCAGCAAACTGTTCAAGCAACTTGCTGCTTTTCCACATAGACTGTTAGCTCATAGTTCAATCACAATGCAGATTTGAAAACATGTTTGGAACAATAAGTTTTGGTAAAAAATAGTTATTTTACCGTGATTGCAAAACAAGCTTCCATCTTACATTGATCAAGCTCGATATGTGCATGTTGGAATGTTTTGTTAATGTAGATGTTATCGAAATATTCAAATGGTTTTGATTGATATTGAAAAAAAGTATCCTATACAATCCAAACTATAAGTAAAATAATGCGATATATGAAAGAGATCCTTAGCTAGAATCAAGGTTTATCTAATTGAATACACTCAATACGTTCAATATACTCACCCTGCTAGAATAAACTGGTAAAGAGTATATACAAATATATCAATATAAAATACGCTTTATCATCACAACATAAATAGGTCATACAATATGGAGCAATGCTTAACCTGGGTGCTTTCTGTGACATTTCCCAATATTGTATGATGCATTAAATCGATTGAAAGTTATTGAATGACTCAAAAACAGCTTCTTGTGTGAATCTCCCAAAATCATCGAATTTTAACTTTGATGGCGCAATAATGGTAGGTCGTTCATGTACAAATACTTAAAATGAATAGGGTAGAAAAGGTATTATCTGCAATAATCAATTGACAGTGAAAAACATTAAAATATATTGCCTTGGTCTTCAACTACTTAATTGGAATCACATAAGTTGTATAAACATGCGCATAGTTTTCTAATATATGGCAACTGGAAATGAATACGTTCATCTGGAATTCGTCAAAACACTTATGTATGAGGGAAATAGATACTGATTCACTAAGTTTATGACTAAATACATTTAAGATTCGACATTCGTATTTAACCTTACGAATATTTTGGACAGTAATACGTCTTTTATCAAACCCACATCGGTTTCAGGATGATCTTATATTCACACTGTTTGACACCCAGATCGATTCTTTCTCAGTTTCTATAAATAGTTATCAAGAGCATTGTATGCAATACTAAAAGCAGACGAAAAATATCAAGTTTTGACATTCGATATCATGTGAAGGGTGTATAAAAATAAATATTTCTCACATACAGTCAATCTTCAGGAGACGACTATGTAATCATATAAGCAAAGCTTCATAAACTATCTATGAATTAAAGTAATATTACTGACATCTGTTGGAAACACAGTTTACGCTATAAATACATATAGTCTGCAAACATTAGTTAATTTAACTGCAATAGGTTTCATTTTTTTTTTTTTTTTTCATTTTTTCTTATTTACTTTCGTGTTTAGAAAGCAACCAGTGTAAACACAATATTTAATATCATAAAGATATCTTACTGAATTAAAGACATTTTTCAGTAATAGCGTTGATTGGGGGTCTTGCGCCATTTACAACAATTGTTCAGTTATATGACGGAGATCAGTTCCCCATCCCATAGGTTTTCATGGCTTTCGCACACCAGCATTCCATACAACATTATGTATAAGCAACTGGCTTTCTGCGCGACCTTATCTCACTGTGGACAGTTTGTCAATAAGACGTAGAAGAAACTTTTATAAAGCTGTATCCATTTGGATACTTATCAGACAAGCGTTGTACCACATGTATAATCATTACGTTAACGTTTGTTTTCCTGGAGCTCCTGAAAAACGTTCATTATCTTGAACGAGTCATTGCTTTTTCATGATGAATTATTGCACACTATTGACTGATGGCTTACCGAACACTACATTTATTTTTTGCTGTCTAATTTTCTTTCGATATTTAAAAACTGTTTGGTTTGCCTGAGAATATAACATTAATATCACAATAAGTATCCGAGTAAACCGTAACGGGTTTATATATTTATTTATATGAAGGTCATAGTTTTTCAAACACCCCTTGTACATCAAACTTATCCTTTCCAACGTGCATATGTATTTGCAATAACCAGAGAAGAATACTCCAGAAGACACAAGGGGGAATTGATAATGCCGAAACGTTTTTAATAACTTTATTCCATAAGTAAACGTTATTTATAGATATTGTCCATAGCATTGTCACTATGTTCCCAGTGTCGCCTACTGTAGATTGATTGTATAAGGGATTGGGTGAAGTACAATCCAATTACCTTCATATATTTGTGCTAATTCGTCTCTTTTAAAAAACATCTGAGAACAACAGTTATAAGGTCTATATTTTGGGAAACAGGGAGAACATTTTTTTAGTTATTTTTGAATTTAAGTATTATTATTGGCATCAGTTAAAAACACAGAACATGTATACGCAATTTCTTCTTTTGACACAATGTTTTCAAAAATTGCAGAAGTGCAAAATATGTCTCGTGTGTGAAAGGTTTAACGTATGACTTGTATATCATTCTTTACTCTATTTTTTTTTTCAACTCTATTAACTGTTAGTTGTTGTACACTTACACTGTACATTGATATTTCTACAAGGATTATACAGTGATATAATCTCAGACCCTATACTAATTGAGAACAACTTTATGGAGGGAAGGATGTCTTTAAGATAATACCAATGAGAAAGGCAAACTACGTTTATTGAGCTGACCACTGCGGTGAAGGGTTTTACAATCCATACCATGAAGCTATTTAACGGCACGTATAGCCCTTTCCATGAGCAGCACTCGACTTTTGTGAAAAGTCGGCCGTATTATACAGATGAAATTACAAGGAGATTGGGTTACAGGATGTGTTTATGTCCTAGACAGGCAGGTGCTGTTTGTCCCTTTCCATTATACTGTCCACAACTGGCGTGTCTATAGCAGACGGGTGTGAAAAATGACTGTAAATGAAATATTGTTACCTAATCAAGTTGAAATAGTATGGGAAAAGGAGAACTTGCTCGTTTTCAGCAATTCCATCTTTTGACACAATGTTTTCAATTGTCGTCTGCTGCAAATGCGTCAGATAGCGTTTGTATGTGACAAAGGGTTCAAGCCGTGATACTGTTCTAGTAATGGTCATTTTCTTAGAATGCTGATATGTGTCACTCTCGGACCTGGACATGACTATGTTTAATTTCTTTTTGTTCAAACATATTTCAAAAGTCGTCTGCTGCAAATACCTGAACAACGTCTGCATTTAAGAAAGCCAGAGCCATATAAGATAGAAGAAATTACAAAGAGACTGTGTTTTATGATGTATCCTTGATAAACTGATGTTATTTGACCATTTCCCACACGAAGCACATCTGCAGTAGATGACTAGGCAAACATCTAGGCAAAAATATTGACAATCTGTATTATAGTATAATTGTTTAATAGAGTTTAAACAATGTGGCAATGGGAGATATTGCTCATAGCGAGCAATTTCTCCCTTTGCCACAATGTTTTCAAAAAGCATCTGCTGCAGTAGGAAAGGGTTAACCCTTGCTTTTAAAAGTCGACATTTGACGTGTCTACAGTAGACGGTATTATAAACCCTGTATAGGGACAAACACGAGATATTGCTTTAGATGAACAAGTTCTCCCTAATCCACGATGGTTTTACGTATGTATAAAAACACGTCTTCAAAGCTTCCAAATAATAACATTCAGTATTGCCTGATGTATTTATAAGGAATTCAACGTGTCCGACTTGTTAAGCGTCGGGGAGCGTTTGAGTGCCTTTGGACAAGACACAATGTTTAGCCTAGAACTTGTTTGTTTGCCCAGAGATCATGAATATGTGAACTGTCGACGCGATATAAATGGAATAATGTTGAAAACATCATATAAACCCAATAAAACGACGGTTTCACATCTGTATAAAAACACCTCTTCAACTCATCCAGATAATTACATTCAGTTTTGTCTAAGGTATGTATTAAGTTACTAAACATTAACATTTTTTTGTCATACTGAATGAAATCCGTGAAATAATATATGGAGAACATAATTAACTCAACATTCCGTTTTCTTAAATTATAGTTATGAAAATAATAAAACTTTTGAAAGATGACAAATGCTATTGTCGATATTGAACGTCTTCTTATGAAATTATGTGCTGACAGAGTGATGAACATTATTACGCTGATTTGCATCACTATCGGGTCATTTCCCTATTCTAGATTATGTAAAATATTTCTCTTTTGTCTATCTGTTTCAAATTTCATCTGCTGCAGGTGCCTAAAATATATCCCAGGGCTGTTTTCTCGTTAAACAGCTAATATGTACAGGTTTAAGGCTAAGGTGTATTTACAAATGATATGAAAGCTGCTAAACGAAAAAACATTGTTTTATAATATTTATGTAAAATCGTATCACCAACCACTTGTCAATCGGACGTCTTTCTGCATTTAATTTACGCTTTCCCACACACAGACGCATTATGGTGCCTCTACATAAGTTGTGTGGCAAATGGAGAAACTGCTGAAACTTGGCATTTTTTGTCAGAATGTTTTAAACTCTATTCATAATCAAAATATCTTAGAGGTTTGCCATATTGTAAGCCAGATGTTTTCGACGTCAACTGTCGTAGATGTCTTGTATATTGGAATAAAGTGAATATTTGAAGGCTGCTGTCTGTCACAGCGGCACCAATCCAGATCCGAGGGATGTTCTTATCCTCCAATTAAGAGGTTTTAAGTTTAAATCCAGGATCTACTTGAGCTAACTCTATTCCATTTGCTGATCAGTATTAAGGTTTTTCCCCATTTACCTGCAATGGTGACTCCCTTCCCAGATGTAACAAAATTACGGCATACGATTTTGAATCCAATATGGCACTAAAGTAGGAAACCTATGTAAATAAAAACATATTTACTACATAGGGTTGGAAACAGTGTGGCAAATGCGCCACAATGCTTCCAAAAGTCGTTTGCTTCATATGCGTCAGAAAGCATCTACAGGTGGCAAAGGGTTAAGGCAAAACACATGACATTGCGATCCACCATCTGATCAAAGCCTATATATAAGCTTAATGAGTTCTGAACCATCCTTTTTAAAGTCAATATGATATGATTGATATGTAAATACTACTGAATACAATATTGTTTAAACCAAGGTTAGATACATATACTTATTTGTCATCCAGTCAAGATGTTAAGCTTACAACTTTCAAAGACATTTATCGTATTAAGCAGTTGTCCTTACTTAGATGGAAAACGTTTGAGTGTGAGTTATACGTCTTTCCAAAGATGCCATACGTACCCAAAATATACACTATCCTCGCTCAGATGGTAAACTATGAGTGTGTGTTTTATTTGTCTTCCTTAAGATGCTAGACAAGTACGTCTTTACCTACTATGTAAATTATTATCGTAAGGTTCGCCAGTGGATTTGATTGTTGAACCTTACTTGTATTAACACTAAACAGAACGAAACCTACAAAATGTTGCAACTGATCCGACATCTAAACTGTTTAACATTTAGATTGGTTTTATTTAGTAAGCATTTTTATGGAAAATCATATGATGCTACGTGGTTGCAGACGACCATTGAGCAGATAACATTAATGTAGCGTGCAAAGCAGACAAAGATTTGCCAGTGGATATGATTATTAAACCTTACTAATAGATCCATTTTAAATTAAAACGTCTCTAAACAAACTCATAACTTCTCTTATGCTCGCTAACGCTAGATGTCGCCAACCATTGATAACCAATGTCCAGTTTGCATCCAGATCGGACCATATAACAAGTTTTGGCTGATATGTGATCCACACTGTTTGACACCCGGATTAAGTCTATTTCAGCATTTTAAACGAGTTTTTAGGGAGTGAAGTAACCCACAATAAAGCAGACGAAAAATAACACGTGTTGACATTCGATATTATTAGAATAATGCATAATATGAATCCTTCCCACATACAGTCAATCTTTAGCAGACGACTATGAAATCATATAAGCAAAGTATGTTGACTTTGTTTGAATTAAAATTTACTTATGCACATAAGTTGACAAATTGTGGTACAGGGAAAAGATACTCATTATGAGCGGTTACTTCTTTTGATACATTGTATGACCTAATGATTAAAGACAATTTTTTGCCATATTTGCCAAGTTGTTTTCATAGTCATCTGCTGCATATTTAGGATATATGGGAAAAGGTTAACAGAACATTGCACATGCGCATCACGAGGGTACTATCGACCATTGCCATTTTGAATAGTCGTTTACAAACAAGATTGAAAGACTTTGATACGTAGTGGAACAGTAGCTACAACACTGAAGATTCATATACCGAAAACAACGAAGTAAGAATTTATTATTATCATATTCTATAGTGTTAATACATGTACGAGGTGTGTTCAAAAAGTACGTGGACTTTTTCAATAATTTGAAAACTTTCGGCGTGATTTCAATTAAATTTTACCTCCATTTATCAAAATATGTGCCGCATTGATCTATGTAGGAATTCCATATTTTGTATAAAAAACGATCACTATGGAAACATTCGCAGTTGCCAGGTAACACGCACCCGGAGCACGCCAAATCATAATGCTTTTAACTCATTTCATTTAATACATTTTAAAAGATAAAATTATCCTACTTTCGCGAAATTTCACCTGCTGATTACGTGACGTTATGGACAACGGTTTATACCGTTAAATGACGTCATTTCCATTTTTCTTTGAAACAATAACAACTTTAATAACAAGCGTCGGCTGGGAACGCACGTAAAATGTCGTTATCCGAAAACACGGAAATCCGCGTAGTCATTAAATTTTGCGCGAATTTGAGCAAAACACCAACGGAAACCATGAACATGTTAGAAGAATCCAAACATAAACCACGGGTCTGCAGATCTTTAGTTTTTAAATGGCATAACTTGTTTCGTGAAGGAAGAGAATCAGTAGAAGATGACCCTAGAATAGGACGAAAACCAAAAATTAATGCAGCGTTAACGTCATCCGTTAAAGAAATTATTGATGGAGATCGGCGCCTTAC
Organism: Serripes groenlandicus; assembly: GCA_031761405.1. Lineage (NCBI taxonomy): Eukaryota > Metazoa > Mollusca > Bivalvia > Cardiida > Cardiidae > Serripes > Serripes groenlandicus. The sequence continues at coordinate 4,077,056 of JASEVX010000012.1, read as the reverse complement.
TGTCCGAGATATATCACAGAAGATCGATATAATTGTCGGGACGGTTCACACCATTTTAACAGACAAATTTGGAATGAATAAAGTCTCTGCTAGATGGATCCCGCGAATATTATCAGCAGATCAGATTAGTCACTGAAACGTTATCCAAAAACGTAACGTCGTTGACGTTATCGGACTGCTCCGGGTAAGCATCACCTGTATATTTGTTAGCGCTGTTGCTACTAAACAGAATATGATAACACCACGAAATTTGGAAATCATACAGCGGAAAAGTTACTTGTCATAGCAATATACGTTTTATTCTTGTGCACTATTTAATAATTGAAATATTACAAAAGTCCACGTACTTTTTGAACACACCTCGTATGCCTGCATTGTTAAATAATAAATACGTAGAGTTATTTCAAATGCATTAGACTTCAATATGTTAACTTTTCATTTTTCCTTATTACTTCCGTGTTTAGAAATTACGGGGGCCAGTTCACCAACCCATGTCTTTCCTGGCTTTCTCATACCATCACTCAACACAACATTATTTCCAAGCAGCTGCTATTCTATATTGTGGAAGCACATTTGCAAAATGTGTAGATACAGGTCATCCCGCGTATCTGCGCAACCTGATCTGGCTATGCACTGTTCGTCAATAAGTCGTAGATGAATTTTTTAATACATTATCCATTTGGATTCTTAGCAGACAGGCGTTGCTCCACATGAACAATCATTTTTTTCCTGGAGTACCTGATAAAAAAGTCATTGCCTTAAACGAGTCATTGCTTGTTTAATGATAAATGATTACAACCTATCGAATAATGGCTTACCGAACACTACATCCCTTTTTGCAATCGATTTCGATACAAACGTTTTGGTTTGCCTGAGAATATAACAGTAATGACAAACAAAAAAGGATCCGAAAAAACCGTTAAGGGTTTATATATTTATAAATATTTAGTTCATAATTTTAAAAAAAGCATTGAACAATATATTTACCCTTTCCCACTTGCATATCTTTTTGAAACACCCACAGAATAATTCTTTTGAAAACAAAAGTGACTATAGAAGGAATTGATGAACTATTTCTCAATAAGCCGCAAACTTTATTTATTAACTAAAAGTTCATGTATAGCGAGTGTCCCTATTATTGACATTTGTTCTCAAAGCTGTCTGCTGTAATGTGTTGTATACTGGATTGGATTAAGGGCAATCCGATCACCTTTAAAATCAACATAATCTCATATATTCGCGTTAAATCGTTTCTTTTAAAACATCTGATGACAACAATTACAAGGTCTATACTTTTGTAAATCTTCAATTACAATGCAGAGTTGAAAACATTTTGGGTAACTGGAAACGGGGAGAAATTGATATTGTTGAACAATTGTTTAAGATAACACATGTTTATTTTACAGTGATTGCAAAACAAGCATTCAGCCTCCATTGGTCAAGCTCGATGTATACATGCTAGAATGGTTTATTAATATAGGTGTTATCAAATAATTCAAATGGTATTGATTGATATTGAAAAAAAGTATCCTATACAATTCAAACTATAAGTTAAAGGATGCGATATTTGAAAAAGTTCCTGAGCTAGAATCAAGGTTTATCTAACTGAATACACTCAATACATTTAATATATCCACCTTGCTAAAATATACTGGTACAGATCATATAAAACTAGATCAATATAAAATACGCTTTACCATCACAAAATAAATAGGTCATACAATATGAATCAATGCTTAACCTGGAAGCTTTCTGGGCAATTTCCCAGTATTGTATGATGTATTAAACCGATTGAAAGATATTGAATGACTTAAAAACAGCTTCTGGTGTGAATCTCCCGAAATCAACGAATTTTGATGGCGCTATTAGTGTAGGTCGTTACTGTTTATCTATTTTTTGGAGAAAATACGTACGTATTAACAAATACTTAAAATTAACAAGGTAAAAATGTATTATCTGCAATAATCAATTGACAGTGAAAATCATTAATATATGATGCCTTGGTCTTTAACTACACAATTTGAATCACATAAGTTGTATATACATGCGCATAGTTTTTTCTAAAAAGGAAACTGGAAATGAATACGTTCATCTGGAACTAACAATTCGTCAAAACACTTATGTATGAGGAAAATAGATACTGATTCACTAAGTTGATGACTAAATACATTTAAGATTCGTCATTCGTATTTAACCTTAAGAATATTTTGGACAGTAATACGTCTTTAATCAAACCCACATCGTATTTAAGATGATCTGATATTCATACTGTTTGACACTCAGATCGATTCTTTCTCAGCTTCTATAAATAGTTATCAAGAGCATTATAGGCAATACTAAAAGCAGACGAAAAATATCAAGTTTTGACATTCGATATCATGTGAAGGGAGTATAAAAATAAATATTTCTCCCGTACAGTCAATCTTCAGGAGACGACTATGTAATCATATTATTGACATCTGTTGGAAACACAGTTTACGCTATAAATACACATATCCTGCAAACATTTAGTTAATATAAATAACTGCAATAGGTTTCAATATTTTTTTCTTTTCAATCTTTTCTTATTTACTTCACTTCCGTGTTTAGAAAGCAACCAGTGTTAACACAAACTTTAATATCACTTTCAAAAATTGCAGAAGCAATCTACTTGTGTGAAAGGTTTCACGTATGACTTGTATATCATTCTTCACCCTCATTTATTTTCTTCAACGCTATTAACTGTTAGTTGTTGTACAATGTACATTGATATTTCAATAAAGCATATTCGAGTCCAGTTTTAGAAGGATTATACAGTGATATAATCTGAGACCACTTTGCTAATTGAGAAACACTCTATGGAGGGAAGGATGTCCCTTAAGATAATACGAATGAAAACGGCAAAATACGTTTATTGTACTGACCACTGCGGTGAAGGCTTTTACAATCAATACCATGTAGCTATTTAATGGCACGATTTAGCCCTTTCCATCTGCAGCAGTCGACTTTTGTGAAAAGTCGGCCGTATTACATAGATGAAATTAAATAGAGATTGGGTAACAGGATGTGTGTTATGTCCTAGGCAGGCAGGTGCGGTTTGTCCTTTACCATTATACTGTTCACAACTACGTGTCTACAGCAGACGGGTGTGAAAAATGACTATAAATGAAACATTGTTACATAATCAAGTTGAAATATTGTGGGAAAAGGAGAACTTGCTCGTTTAGGGAAATTTCATCTTTTGTCATATTGTTTTCAATTGTCGTCTGCTGCAAAGGCGCCATTAAGCGTTTGTATGTGGAAAAGGATTAAAGCCGTGATGATGTTCTAGAAATGGTCATTGTTTTGTTATGATGGTATATTTAATCCTGGATTTAATGATACACAAAATATAAGTTGATATGATGATTTTAATTCATAGATGCTGGGCGGATATACATTTGGATACACAATGCATTCTGGTTATAGACATGAATATATTTAGACTAGCAATAGAACAATATAACATCTCCCTTCTTTTAAATGTTATACAATTAACGAAACATATAACATTACATAATCAATACGATTCCAAAATAAAACATTTTTCAATAAAATCACATGTATTCTGTGGCAAGTCTTTAATCAATGAACAGTTCTTATCTACGCTGGAATTTCGATGTACTACAGTATAGCAAAGTTTACTTTCTCCAGTTATCACTAGAGTATAATGAATTTGGTTTTTACAGTGCGACCGTATCGGGTTACATATGGCTGGGAGGTAGATTGGTTAACGATTTGTTTATTGTTTTCATCTAGAGGTTGCTGTGGGGAAATTTGTGATTTTGATGTGTAATTGTCTAAAGCGGGTCGATCAGGTGTTTCTTGCTGTAGAACAATATTCGGCATATTTTCTGTGATGTCGAGGTTTTCATTTGTGGGCAGTAAAAAGCGTCTGTTTCTACGATATATTGCACCATTCTGTGTTTGTACAGAATATGATCTGTTCTCGTGTTTGTCAAGAATAACAGCTGGTAACCATTTACCTTTCATTTGAAATCTAACTGATTGACCTGTTTTGAGGGATTTCAAGGGTTTAGCTGTTTTATCATAGTTTTGTTTTTGAATCAAGCGAGAGTTAAATAACTTGGTTTGGATTTCTTTTGAATCAACAACTTTCGGGTTAAGGTGTTTATGTGTTGTAGGCAATATTGATCTTAAACGCCTACTCATGAGTAATTGAGACGGGGAATACCCACATTCCAAAGGGGTATTTCTATACTCAAGTATAGCCATGTAAGGATCTCTATTATCACTTATGGCTTTGCGAAGGATACGTTTGACCGTTTTTACTGTGACCTCCGAAAGACCATTTGATTGCGCGTAGAGAGGACTTGAAGTGGTATGATCGAATCCCCACTCCTTTGCAAACTTTGCAAACTGATCCGATGAATATTGTGGACCATTATCACTGATAATTTTGTGTGCAATTCCATGTCTCGCAAGATGTGATTTAAGTTTGCGGATTATTGTCACGCTTTTCGTGTCTGGTAGTTTGTCTATTGTTGACGATGTGTTGGTCACAGGACGGACCCAATTAGAAATGGACACAAACTTACGTAATCTTCTTTCAAGAGCTAGAGAGAAAGGTATACGTTTCAATCCTGACAAATGTGTATTTGGTGTGCAAGAAGTTTCATATTTTGGTCACATATTGAGCTCAGACGGAATCAAGCCTGATCCTGAGAAGGTTAAAGCTATTGAGAAAATGGCAGCACCATTATGCAAATCTGAGTTAGAGACTATACTTGGTATGGTTAACTATCTTACTAAATTCGCACCAAACTTGGCAGAGGTTACACACCCTCTCAGATCGCTTCTTAAGAAAGACGTAGACTTTTTATGGGACAAACCACTGGAGCAAGCGTTCAAACAGGTCAAAGAAATAATTACTAAGAGCCCTGTGTTGACATATTTTGACCCTAAAAAGCCGTTGACATTACAGGTAGACTCGAGCCAGGCAGGTATCGGAGCTGTTATGTTGCAAGATAACAAGCCTATTGCTTATGCGTCAAAATCATTGACAAAGACGGAGCAAAATTATGCAATGATAGAAAAGGAGACATTGGCCATAGTATTTGGATGCAAAAGGTTTCATTCTTATACGTATGGTAGACACGTGTATGTCCAATCTGACCATAAACCTATAGAGGCCATAATGAAAAAGCCTTTATCTGCTGCCCCGTTACGACTGCAACGCATGTTATTACAGCTACAGAAGTATGACATTGAGGTCAAACATTTAAGTGGGAAAAGTATTCCAGTTGCGGATACTCGTTCAAGACACTACCTTACAGATACATACCCAGACTTGTCTGACGGACTTGATGTCCATATACATACTATATCTAGTTTAAACATGTCCGACCAACGACTACAAAGTGTCAAAGATGCGACAGACACAGATTCACAGTTTTGTACTCTTAAACGAGTCATACGTGACGGATGGCCAGACTTACGGAAAGACTGTATAGCCAGTGTTATTGAATACTGGAACCACAGAGACGAACTGTCTGTAATTGACGACATCATCTTTAAAGGTGAGAAAATAGTTATTCCACATAGTTTGCGTAAATCAATGATTGAAGTCGTGCGTATATGTCACATGGGTGTTGATAAATGCACGAAACGTGCACGTGACGTGATGTTTTGGCCAGGTATGACAAAAAGTATCACTGAATATGTCTTAGAGTGTGAAACATGCCTCACACATAGAAGTTCAAACGCGAAAGAACCTTTAAAACCACACCCAGTACCTGACCATGCTTGGCAAGTTATTGGTACAGACATTTTTACGCTTGACAACGTAGACTACTTAGTCACGGTTGACTATTATAGTCGATTCTTCGAATTAGACTAGCAATAGAACAATATAACATCTCCAGGATATAAACGTATACCTTTCTCTCTAGCTCTTGAAAGAAGATTACGTAAGTTTGTGTCCATTTCTAATTGTGTCCGTCCTGTGACCAACACATCGTCAACAATAGCCGAAACACCAGGTAAACCCTCGATTGCCTCGTCTATTTTCTGTTGGAACACGTCTTGTGAACAATTCAAACCAAACGGTAATCGCAAATAGCGATATCGACCAAATGGTGTATTAAAAGTCGTCAAGTAAGATGATTGGTTATTTAACTTAACACTCCAATATCCTGACTTAGCATCTAGGACACTAAAATATTTTGCACCTGAAAGCTGTGAAGCAACGTCTTCTAACGTCTTCATAGGATAATACGGTCTACGTATTGCCTCATTGAGGGCTTTAGGGTCAAGACATATGCGTAGCTTACCCGTCTTTGGCTTCTCAATGACAACTAGTGAGTTAACCCAGTCGGTTGCTTCTGTCACTTTTGTAATTATGTCATTTTTGACCATACTGTCAAGCTCGTCTTTCAGTTTGTCACGTAATGCTAGTGGTACCCGTCTTGGTGGATTGATCACTGGCACTGCATTTTCTTTAAGATGTATTGAACAAGTTCCAGTAAACAGTCCTACACCCTTAAAAAGATCAGCATAGTCACTGACTATGTTCTGTTGCGTACTGTCAATAGCGTATGTAAGTTTAATCAATTCAAGTTCAATTGAAGTACCCAAACTTAATAATGGCTGTGTGTTTGACTCGACAACATAAAACGTCGCATTAATATATCTACTTTTGTAGGTACACGACAAGTCTACAGTACCGACTACATTTAATGTATTGCCTGTATAAGAGGTCAGTGTGTGATCTGTAGCTGATAGCGGACCGTGTAACTTGAGCTGCTTATAATGGCTAGTAGGTAAAATATTTACCATAGAGCCAGTGTCTATTTTAAAACTTATGGAATGTTGGGATGGGCCGACCAACAACTTGGCATGCGCTTGTGAAACCATATTATTACCTGACTTTTTAACAGTGTCAACATAGAATGAGTCTTCATCAGAAGATAATTCCTCTTTTAAATTTAGTTCAAGCACAGGTTTGCTACCAAAATCCTTTTTTGCGCGGCAGCAAGACATGTAGTGGTTCCATTTTTTACAATAATGGCACTGTTTCCCTTGTGCGGGACACTTGGACTGTCGGCTATGAGAGTTCCCACAATTTCCACATTCCTTGTTGCCTTGAGCATGTTGGTGAGGCTGTTTAGAAGTGTTTTGAGCATGTTGTCGATACTACTTAGAAGGATAACCCTTTGTCCTGGCTCCTTGTTTGCGAATAGCAAATGCCTGTTGTTGAAGGTTGTCATCTCCGGTGGCTGCCATTGTTTTGAGTTGCTCTCTGGAGTATTCGAAATTTTGAGCAATTTGTATTGCTTTATCCAGAGTAAGCTTCTCTCCCTCGTTTATCAGTTTTTCTCTGATTTTTGATGACGAAGTGCCAAATACCACCCGATCTCTTATCATCTCGTCCGTTTCCGCAAAGTTGCATTCTGTTGCGGCTAATCGAAGTTTTGTGACAAAAACTTCAATAGAGTCACTTGCTTGTGTAATGTTGTTAAACTTGAAACGAGCGAAAATTGGATTGAGTTTGGGCTGCACATATGTTTTGAACCTGTCCGTGTATGTAACAAGTTGTTTGGCTTGTTCGGCTGAAATGCCTTGCCAAGTCTGATGCACATCGCGACCTTTCTCGCCTATCCAAAGAAGTAAATACGAAATCTGTTCTTCCTCGCTTTTTGCTTTAAGCGGTCCCGAGAAAATAAGTTCAGCATGTCTTTTGAATTTATCCCATGCTTGTGGTAAGTTACTGCTATCCCAGTCCATTTTCGGGATTGAGACTCCATACATCTCCATGGCGTGTTGTTTGGAATGTTAAACAAATATTTTCCTTTGAAAATGATTCTAACGTTTAAATTCACACTAGTAAGGAATATTGATCACCTAATTCCACAATTGGTTTACTTCTGACACCATGTTTTGTTATGATGGTATATTTAATCCTGGATTTAATGATACACAAAATATAAGTTGATATGATGATGTTTAATTCATAGATGCTGGGCGGATATACATTTGGATACACAATGCATTCTGGTTATAGACATGAATATATTTAGACTAGCAATAGAACAATATAACAGTCATTTTCTTAGAATGCTGATATGTGTCACTCTCGAATCTGTTTCCTGGACATGAGTATGTTTAATTTCTTTTTGTTCAAACATATTTCAAAAGTCGTCTACTGCAGATACCTGAACAACGTCTGCATTTAAGAAAGCCAGAGCCATATACGATAGAAGAAATTACAAAGAGACTGGGTTATATGATGTATCCTTAATAGACTGATGTTATTTGACCATTTCATACACACAACACATCTGCAGTAGATGACTGCAAATATCTAGGCAAAAATATTGACACTCTGTATAATTGTTTAATAGAGTTAAAACAATTTTGCAATGGGAGATATTGCTCATCTCGAGCAATTTCTCATTTTGCCACAATGTTTTCAAAACGCCTCTGCTGCAGAGGCGTCAGAGAGCGTCTGTGTGTGGGAAAGGGTAAACCCTTGCCTTTATATAGTCGACAATTGACGTGTCTACAGCAGGCGGTATTATGAAACATGTGTAGGGAAAAACACGAGAAATTGTTCTAGATGAACAAGTTCTCCTTAATCCACGTGTCCGACTTGTTAAGCGTCGGGGAGCGTTGGAGTGCTTTTATGCAAGGCACATTTCCTGGCCTAGAACTTGTTTGTTTGCCCAGGGAACATGAATATGCGAACTGTCGCCGCGATATAACTGGAATAATGTTGAAAACGGCATATAAACCCAATAAAACAACGGTTTCACATCTGTATAAAAATACGTCTTCAATGCATCCAGATAATTACATTCAGTTTACCTATGGTGTGTATCAAGTTCCTTAACATTAACATACATTTTGTCATTCTGAATTACATCCGTGAAATAATATATGGAGTACGTAATTAACTCAACATTCCGTTTTCTTAAATTATAGTTATGAAAATAGTGTAACTTTTGAAAGATGACAAATGCTATCGTCGATATTGGACATCGAATATTCTTCTTATGAAATTCTGTGCTGACAGGGTGGTAAACATTAGTGCGCTAATTCTAATTACTATCGGGTCATTTCCCTATTCTAGATTATGTAAAATATTTCTCTTTTGTATACCTGTTTAAAATTTCGTCTGCTGCAGATGCCTAGAATATATCCTAGGGCTGTTTTCTCGTTAAACAGCTACTATGTACAGGTTTTAGGCTAAGTTGTATTGCGAAAGGAGCCGAGCTCTCATGGATATCTAACTACTGTATAAGTTTGATTGAGATACAATTAAAACTGAAGACTTTATTGCGTTCACAAGCTCTATTATAACCTGGCTGGTTTGCAAAAGGAACCAAGCTCTTATGGATACCTAACTACTGTGTAGGTTTGGTGAAGATCAGATAGTAAATGGAGCCTCTATTGTGTTCACAAGCTCTATTTTAGCAATTTTGACAATTCCAAGGGCCATAATCCAATCTTGCATGGGCGGATCTGGCTGCTTTGCGAAAGGAACCGAGCTCTCATGGATATCTAACTACTGTATAAGTTTGATTGAGATACAATCAAAACTGAAGACTGTATCGCGTTCACAAGTAATTGTTTACGGACGGACGCACGGACGGACGCACGGACGGACGAAGGACACCACACCACGGCATAAGCTCTTCTGGCCTTTGGCCAGTAGAGCTAAAAATCAGATTTCTTTTTCTTCAATAATTTATGACAAATTTAAAATATATATTATAAATAACCTTGTCCAATGTACATGTAAGTACAATATATCTGCAGCAGACTCGTCAACACCTCAAAGGCATCTAAGTTTATCCTTTCCCACATACAGCAAATCTGTAGCAGACCAGTTTGAAGACAATTAGTAAAATAAAATTGAAAATCTCTATGTATGAAGGTATTATAACTGAAAATAGTTGAGAACATTGTGAAGAGTAAGTCTGGTTTCAATGAGATTGAAATTACCCCTAATATAAGAAAGTATAAATATATAAAAGTGTTGAAAACATTGTGGCAAAAGGAGAAATTGATCGTTTTGAGCAACTTATTCTTTTGTCACTATGTTTTCAAAAGAAGTCTGCTGCAGAGGCATCAGAAAGCTTCTATATGTGGGAAAGGGTTATATAACATCAATTAAATGAATCAAAATATTACTTCTCATAAGAAACCATTGATAATAAAGCTAATCATAGAGTCATTTATTTTGTTTTTGAGAAAATGTATGACTTTTTAGCATTTCTGAACAGTATTGTTCAAATCTGTCTGGTTTTCTGCTCAAATCAGAATCTACACAAATTGAGCAATTTCTCTTGTCGCCACAATATTTTCAAAAGTTGTCTGCTGCAAATGCATTGAAATTGTCTAAATATTTGAAAAAGTTCAAATAGATGGAATATAACCATGTTTTCCTAATATTTACTTATTTCCAATAATAAATGAAAAATGGAGCCAAAAGTAGAAAGCACAGTGATCATTCATCTTGGAAAATTTTCCAGGCTGAAAAAAATAGAAGTATAAAAATAAAATATGTTGGTGTTTTACAATTGTAAACTGTAGGCATTTTAACCCTTTTTTAGGAGAAATTTGCACACAATAATTGCCACAATGATTGCAAAACGCATGAACAGTTATCAGCATATGAAAAGGCAAAATAAAACTGCTGAAATGATTGAAGGCAAAGGATAGCCTGCTCATGTTATAAAATCCCCTCCTTTCTCATGTTTTCAGAAGTTGGTAGCTGCAAAAGTTAATGAAAATCATTTGAAAAATCAGATCAAATTTCATTCTAGTATGTGTTTGAATTAGTATTCGGAGATTTATCTGCTTAAAAACAAACATCAGTATAATTGAGTCTTAAAACAAGACACAAAACAAGAGCTGTCCAGAAGACAGCTCGCTCGACTATGCCAACGCTTATTAGCTACTGAGATATGGACTATAATGCAGTTGCGTGCAAAACATTAACCAGAATTTCTTAAAAGGGGATAATTTTCATTATATGCAGAAGAGATTTATATAATTTAATTATTTTCATAAAAGGTATGATAGTTACGAAGGGCTGTATAAAGTTTCAATACAATGCATTAACTAGTTACTAAGATATGGACTAATAATGTAGTTGTAAGCAAAACTTTAACCAGAATTTCTAAGTAAAAAAAGGGCCATAATTTGCATTAAATGCAGGAGTGTGTTATACTTTTCAATTAATTAAATAGGTGTGATGGTTGGGAAGCGTTGTATAAAGTTTCAATGCAATGCATTAAGCAATTACTGAGATATGGACCCTTAATGTAGTTTACCCATAACTTGTATATAAAACAAGAGGACCATGATGGTCCTATATCGCTCGCCTGATTTAATCAAACTTAAAAAGTTTTCAGTGTTCTTTCCCCTATATGAGTCTATGAACAAGAGGACCATGATGGTCCTATATCGCTCACCTGATTTAATCAAATTTAAAAAGTTTTCTTTCCACTATATGAGTCTATGAAAAACAAGGGGATGGGTCATTTTTGACCCCAGGGCTATAATTTGAACAATCTTGGATGAGGTCCACTAGATGATGCTACATACAAAATATCAAAGGCCAGGCCCCTCTTCTTTTTTACAGTTTTCCCCCTAAATGAGTCTATGTAAAACAAGGGACCCCCGGGATGGGGTCATTTTTGAACCCATGGCTATACTTTAAACAATCTTGGTAGAGGTCCACTAGATGATGCTACATACCAAATATCAAAGGTTGGGCCCTCTTCTTTTAGACAAGAAGATTTTTAAAATAGAATTCTCTATGAGTCTATGGAGAACAGGTGACCCCCGGGAGGGGTCATTTTTGACCCCAGGGTTATAATCTGAACAATCTTGGTAGTGGTCCACAATGATGCTACATACCAAATATCAAAGGCCTTGGCCTTCTACTTTTAGACAAGAAAATCTTTAAAGTTTTTTCCGTATATGAGTCTACGAAAAATAAGTGACCCCCAGAGTGGGGTCATTTTGACCCCAGGGCTATAATTTGAACAAGCTTGGTAGAGGTCCACTAGATGATGCTACATACCAAATATCTTTTAGACAAGAAGAGTTTTTAAGTTTTTTCCCTATATGAGTCTATGTAAAACAAGTGACCCCTGGGGAGGGGTATATTTTGACCTCAGGGCTATAGTTTGAACAATCTTGGTAAAGGTCCACTAGATGATGCTACATACCAAATATCAAAGGCATGGGCCTTCTACTTATAGACAAGAAGATTTTTAAAGTTTTTCCCCTATATGAGTCCATGTTAAACAAGTGACCCCCGGGGAGGGGTCATTTTTGACCCCAGGGCTATAATTTGAACAATCTTGGTAGAGGTTCACTAGATGATGATACATATCAAATATCAAAGGCATGGGCCTTCTACTTTCAGACAAGAAGATTTTTTAAGTTTTGGTTAATTTCCCCTTTTTTTTTACTTATAGACAAGAAGCTTTTTAAAGATTTTCCCCTATATGAGTCCATGTTAAACAAGTGACCCCCGGGGAGGGGTCATTTTTGACCCCAGGGCTATAATTTGAACAATCTTGGTAGAGGTTCACTAGATGATGCTACATATCAAATATCAAAGGCATGGGCCTTCTACTTTTAGAAAAGAAGATTTTTAAAGTTTTTCCCCTATATTAGTCTATGTTAAACAAGTGACCCCCGGGGAGGGATCATTTTTGACCCCAGGGCTATAATTTGAACAATCTTGGTAGAGGTTCACTAGATGATGCTACATACCAAATATCAAAGGCATGGGCCCTCTACTTTCAGACAAGAAGATTTTTTAAGTTTTGGTTAATTTCCCCTTTTTTTGTTGCCGTGGCAGCCAAAGTTCTGCATGGAATAGAATTTTTTGAACATGTCTGAAAGAGATCCGGAACATTCCTGTAAAATTATTTTGAATTTGGTTAATTGGTGTAGAAGAAGTCATTTGTATGAAAATGTGAACGGACGGACGACGACGGACGGTGAGCGATCACAAAAGGTCACCTTGCACTTCGTGCATTGAGGAGCTAACAAGGGCCATAACTTGCATTAAATGCAGAATAGAGTTATCTTACTTAATAATTTGAAGAGATGCGGTAGTTGGGAAGAGTTGTATAAAAATTCAATGCAATGCATCATTGTGACAGCAAATGTAATAGTCTATAGTTGGGAAGGAGGTAAAACATGATGTATACTCCCTGTATATGTTTATCAACTAAAAATCTTTTATTTATTAGACAAAATTATTGTGTATAAATTGGCAGGTAAGTACTTCATGGTATTATTTAAATACACAATAAAAATGATGCTTGTCGGACTTCAAATTCATCCGTATCATCTGAACATATGATGCAAGTGTTTACGTGACCCAGTTATTACTACCTTGTTTTGAAGAGAACATGTGTTTTTCGCGGCAACAGCTAGCGATCTTAATTATGTTAGTTATTTATTTTGACATTTTATGAAAGACAAATACATACACCTATTGAAATGTAACCAATCATTCTTATTTGTCTTTGCATGTTTACACTGAAGCGATAATAGAATAGTTAGGTAAGTTACCATTAGCGGATCGCCACTTTGTTTCCATGACTGAGTCTGAAGGGTTTTCTCAAAATTTTATTTTCGACAATTTAGCCATTCCCAATGATGCTAGTGATTAAATTGGAAATCTATCAAATACAAATATGCAGTTAGATAAAACATAACTTGTACAATCACAGCAGAAGTTTTGACAGCTAAAATGTTGCTTGAGATGCCCCCCCCCCCCCCCCCCCCCCCCCCCCCCCCTGATATCAGAAAGTCACGTGATCCCCTATTGCTACAATTGATCCGTTAATGCATCAATAACTCAAACTGGTAAACAACGGTCTGTACAGCTGCTTCTGCACTAAAACTGAAAAAGTGTGTCAATTTAATGGAAAATGATTTTACTTGTGGACTATAAACAAACAAGTTCCGAAACATTGACCGTTTCTTTTATGCACTACTTTGTTTCGTTACTGATCCGTTAAGGGTAACTTGACTGTATGTTCTAAACACAACCTATACACAAGTTATTAAATTTGTGATTTTATTTCAACACAAACGTACATTTAAAAACAATTCTCAGATGACATTTGTGTGGCTGCTGGTAGCTAGTCGAATGTCGTCGTCTTTTGACTAACCAGTGTGTTTTCGATCATTGAAATACTCCGACTCGGATTTGTATGTCGAGAAAACACCACGGCACCACACAAAAACTCCATAATTGGTAATTCAGTCGAGACGAAAATGGTTTTGAGTCGACGGATTTCGTTCTGATCGCCGCCATATTTGCGACTTTTCACCGACCCGAAAAGTACGACTATCTTAGCTACGATAGTTTGATAAAACGGTTATCGGACGTAATTCCGTACTTACGCCCAAACTTACGACAATCTTAGTTAAGACCGAGTTACGACTGTTGATAAAACGGGCCCCAGGAAGGGAATGACTGACCCAAAGTTGAATATTCAGGGCTTAGCGCATCTCAGTGACCATAGTTATATATAAATAATGCACTGATTAGTTGATTGACTGTATTAATTCACTGATAGGATATTGTGTGTGTGAAAGTATTGTACAAACATTTACCAACCAACCCCAAATTTTCCACATTTTACAGCTATATTTGTAGTATATGACTGTCTAATAACCATATTTGGTCATATTTATTTATCAACAGTTCAAAAGATAGTGCCATACATAAGAAAACTTCAGCTTTGTTTACCTTTAAATCTAGGTCAGTATGACACAGTCAGGGTGGAAATTTAACACGCATTCTGACGTACCTAATAACTGAATGCCCACATGAGCCCCCTGTCCACTCCAGGCAACCAGTTTCTACATTTACTATGCATTTTGAGTGTAGTCGGTCTCGTACTGTATTCCAGAAGTTGTCCATTATTACAGACGATACAAAAGTGACCTTTCATAATTTGACCCGAAAATGCTTTAGGTCACAATACACCAAATAAATTCCTTCTTTGTTTACATGTAAATCAACCAGCTTCAACCCTCGTTTGTCACATTTTCTAAGCGTTTCCCTTGTAGAACACCATATATCATTGAAAAGAGATACTTCTTACCTAAAATAATCCATAGAAAAAGCGGGGTCATGCATTATGCAAGAAAGAACTCGCTCTGTGAAGATGGGGACCGTCCTTTTTACCACAATCCAGCTAGGCTGTAACTGGGTTTCCACATACTCTACTTTCACTTTCACACAAGGTCAAAATACCTCAAATGATCAAATAAAACAGTTCCAGTTCATCCTTTACATATTTACAAAGAATTTACACCCATTGTCACATATCCAATGCAGTCTGGGCCAGATGTACAACCATTTCTAGGCAAACAAAGTTTTGTTTACGCACTACTGTAGATCAAAGGGGCCCGCGGATGTATTTAGCGTAATTTGACCTTTTGCAAAAGTTTTATCCGATGATGAATGGGACTATATAATGACAAGGGGATTCTAAGTGGACATTAACTTTCTTTTCAATATCTAAATTTAGTGTCTATTGCGCTCATAAAACATGTCAATTCTGTCTGTGACGTAAATTTTATAGTAAACAAACCAAAATCGCAACTTCTTGTTGATGAATCGTGCAATGATCTTTTGGCACTCATTGGAGTATTTCAGTACAAGTTATTACGCATAAAAAAAATCTGATAATGTGTTTGTCACAGTATGTTTGATTACCTGTTATGTATGTAACACCGATAATTTTACATCTGACATATGTGTTTCGCATGTTGATTGACCGCTGTACACAAGCAGATTACAGATCATGAGGGTGGGCATTGACGGCATTTCAAAGGGGACAACTGATTAAAGCTGTTTATAGTGTATAATTGGTTGGGGTGGATATAAAGTGACCATTTAAAGCCATCGACCACAAGTGACCGCTTGTATACAGTAAAACTTGCATTAGGCAGCCAATGAAGTATATATTTAGTATTCATTCCATCAGGCTGGGGGCTATTTTGCCTTGCATGGCTATAGAGAAAACTAAAAGAAATCTTCTCCGACGAAAGTGAAAGGCCGATTTTCAAAGAAAATGCAGAAATGTTCCTTAAGTGACCCATCAGAGTCCTTTAAGCCATGTTGATTGGTTGAAAAACATGGCTGCCACAGGTCGGGGCTATTTTGCCTTATATAGCTATAATGAACAATTTAAAAAAAATCTTCTCCAAAAGTGGCGGGCATATTTTCAATTAATTTTGTACGGTGACCCTCTATCAGATTTCACCAAGCCATGTTGATTGGTAGAAAACTATAGCCGCCATGGGCCGGGGCGTATATGGCTAAAGTAAAAAAAATAAAATCAGGTGAGCAATCCAGGGCCATCATGGCCCTCTTCTTTTACTTTTAATGGTGATGGGACAATATAATGACTAGGAGAGCTCTTTTTTAGTGGATATTAACTTTTGTTTCAATATCCAAACTTACTGTCTAGCGGTAGGCAAAAGCTCATTAAACTTTTGAATTTTGTCCATTTTGCCCTTGAAGTGGTTGGCGCAGTAGATGTAATAGAGTAATCACTTTTCCATCAACTAAAACTGCAACGTCTCGATAAGGAACCATGAATGTTTATATAAAGCTGATCATGTCATCTGGGATTATGCTGATCATGTGACCGGTGTGTACACACTTAGTTACGTCATATGACCTGCTGAACACGACTATTTGCAACCCTGCTTCATGCAAGAGTTACAAAATGGCGGAGGGTGACAATTCTGGATACTGGTGTGTAAATAATCCTAAAATACGAACCTGATTTGGATATTTTCACTTAATGTTTATCAGTTGGAAGATTGTTATTGTCTGTTTGACCTTGTCCATTTTGCCTGCACAGACGGTGTAACATGTAATCGCCATTCCCAAATCGCAATTTCTCGATAATGAGCTGTACAATGATTAGCTGATAACGTCATATGTGACTTGCTGATCATGTGACCAGTTTGTTCATTGATAATTGGCTTGTCGAAATTGAACGATGACTACTGATCATTCAATCGAATAATTCCACATAATAATATCTAGAACAGTTGAGAAGGGAGTTAACTATCTGATGCGTTGCCGATAAAGATGGGTTTTCCCATCTACAAATGGCCGATTCAGTCCGATTTCATATTTTCATAGTTGAAAGAATTGAAGCGGAAAATTAACAAGAGCTGTCGGAGTACAGCGCGCTCGACTATACCACTGCTTTTTAAGTTACAGAGATATGGAGTCCAAAAAGGGTCATAAGACTCATAACTTGCATTTAAAGCTGGATAGATTTATCATACTTGATTGTTTACATAGATGTGATGGTTGGGAAGGGCTGTATAAAGTTTCTATGCAATGCATTAAGTAATTACTAAGAGTCTCTTAATGTAGTTGCATGCACAACTTTAACCAGAAAAAAGGAAAATAACTTTCATAAAATGCAGGATAGAGTTATTTAACTTGAAAATCAACATAGGTGCAATAGTTGGGAAGGGTTGTATAAAGTTTCAAAGCAATGCATCAAGTAAATACTAGGATATCGACTTTTGATTTAGTTGCATGCAAAATTTTAACCAAGTTTCTAGGTAAAGAAAGTGCCATAATTTGCTCTGGGTCGAGTTACCATTCTTGATTGTTAACATAGGTGTGATGGTTGGGAAGGAGTGTATATAAATTCAATACAATCTATCAAGTAGTTACCAAGATATGGTCTCTAAATGTAGTTGCACACACAACTTTAACCAGAATTTGTAAGTTAAAAAAGGGCTATTACTTACATAAAATGCAGGTCATAGAGTGATCCAACTTAATAATCAACATAGGTGTGATAGTTGGGTAGGGCTGTATAAAGTTTCAATGCAATAAATACTGAGATATAAACTCTTAATTTAATTGCATGCACAACTTTAACCAGACTTTCCAGTACAAAAAGGGTCATAACTTGCATTAAATGCAGGATAAAGTTATCTAACTGGATAATCTACAAAGATGTGATAGTGGGGTAGGGTTGAAGAAAGTTCTAATGCAATGAATCAAGTAAATACTGAGATATATGGACTCTTAATGTAGTTGCACGCAAAATCTTAACCAGAATTTCTAAGTCAAAAAAGGGCAATAACTTGCATAAAGAGGTATCTAACTTGATAATCTACAAAGGTGTGATAGTGGGGGTAGGGTGTAGAGAGTTTCAATGCAATGAATTAAGTAAATACTGAGATATGGACTCTTAATTTAGTTGCACGCAAGATCTTAACCAGAATTTCTAAATAAAGAAATTGCCATAACTTGCATAAAATACAAGATAGAGTTATCTAACTTGATACTCAACATAGGTGCAATAGTGGGTAAGGGTGGTAGAAAGTTTCAATGCAATGCATCAAGTAAATACAGAGATATGGACTTAGTTGCACGTAAAACCTTAAACAAGGTGTGACGCGGACGCCAACGCCAGGGTGAGTAGTATAGCTCTCATATTCTTTGAATAGTCGAGCTAAAAAGGCAACAACAAACAGAGAAATAGAGAAGTGTCTTATTTGTTCATGTTAATTGTACATGCATGTACCCTTGAACATCAGAAATGTTGCATGCATGCTGATTATTTAATGTGTTTCACGCAATGCGTTGAATGAATGGGCATGCTGCATTTAGAGAAAATTTAATATTGCAGAAATTCATACCTTTAAAAATCCACATTTCTGCAAACCAGCCTTCAACTGAAACAGTAATAATGGTTGAATTGATATAATACATATATCTAATCCAGGTAGCAACGCAGGCTGTCAATTCAGGGGTTGTGAGTTTGAATCCCAGCTCGGCCAACTTTCTTTCCGACGTTTGACACAAATCAATGCATCATTTGTCTTTCACCAATGGGCTAAGTCTATGTGAAAAAGCAGCCAGTTGCTTGGGAAGATTGTTGTGTGGAGTACTTGTGCGAGAAAACCAGAAAACACATTATGTAGTTACGGTGAACTGGCCGCGGCCCGGCGTGATATGACTGAGATAATGTTAAAAACGGCTTTAAAGCCCAATCAATCAATAATTAGGATTAAACGCAGATGTTTGCATGAGGTCAACATATTTACAATCTAAATAGGGACATAGATAAGAGGGATAAGCAACTCCACCTGTACATCTGTTATCTGGTTAAAATATCACATGCATGATGGAGGAATAAAATTGTCCACATTTTCACAATTTGTAGCAAATAAAACCTTGAAGTCAAAATTACAGATACAAATATTTAATATTAATTGATCATTTTTTCACAAATTGTTAACATTATTAATAACAAATAATAAAAACACTTGATTTTCCATGTTTCTTTATATCAATCAACTTATAAAGTTCTAAGCTGTAACCCCAAAATTTATAAAATGGGCCTCAACTTTTGGAACACATCGGGTTTGCCGGTCCCCAAGAAATGGTTGTAAAGTATTGTTAAGGATACACTATAGGGGCGTACATCACCAATTGATACAAACACCTGTGACACACAATCATTGATCAGTATTATTATTTTTATTTCATTTTTAAGCATTCCGAACTGGTTTCTTATTGATTACAAAAGCAGAAAACATCAATAAATCAAAATATTTTGTGGGTGGGGTAAATAAATTATTGATCAATAAAAAGCAAGTTTATAATGAAATAAATTGTTATAATTATGTAACCTCTTGTTTAGTATGACTATGAATAAGTTAAAAATACATTATTGGGTTGAACAATGTGACGGAATTCTTATCAAACCTATTTCTGTATTTCACTATTTGGCTCGTTGTGAAAATAAATTCCACTTTTTCATTGATCAGTAGACGAAGCTTCCAGGAAAAAATAAGCCAGCGGAAACACCGATATATGCGGAAGATTATAATGCTAATAATTAAGAAATAGAACTGGTTCTTATTAGGAGTAAAACAAACCATGCATGGATATATTTAATGTTAAATTTATTCTTACCATTCGCTTCCCGTATGGCATTGCCGCCATCTTGGATGAACTTGACAACAGTTTTAAAAGTTGTTAACATTCAAATTATATGTGGTACTAAAAATACACATTCTTTCATTTATCTTTAAAATCAATATTTTCTCGCATATATTGAAACTTATAAACACAATTTAAGAATAAAATAATAACAAATATTCATATATAGCCATTCTTTGTTTTAAATCGACATTTTGTGCTGTCCACACAATGCCTATAATAATAGACTCGTAAATATACGCGAGGTATTAAAACAATTCACAATTTTCGCAGATCGCGTGTCAAATCAACGTGAAACAAATTAAAAACCCTTTGACTGTTTATGATTCATAATAAGAATTTGTATTAACGAAAAAAAATCTTATATTTGGCGTTTATAAGATCATGAAATATTGCGTGGACCAAAAAATGTCCACGCAACCCAGCGGTCCACGCAATGCTAGTTATAAAGTACAACCGGTCCACGTTACGTCTGGAATAGGTATATATATATATATATAGTTGCGATTACAAAAGGTGTATGCGTTATTGTGTATTTTCCTATTAAAGGGTTGAGAGTGTTTAGTTGCACACAAAAAAGATACATGTATAAATTTAATGTACACATATATTTATACATATGCACCCAGACTACACCGCGAGGATCGAGGAGCTCTCATCATGGTCCGAAACTGTTATTTTCATGTACAACACAATATTTACATATGTACAAAGTACTGTTCTTTTTATATACGAATAACAATATTTTACACTATAAATTTCCCCCACCCTTTCCAAAAACACCGACACTTTAGTAGTCCCATCCGCATATTTGTCGTTACAGGCTTCTAATGCTTTTCTACAATAGTTTATAGTATTTTTTCATGTATTTACCCGTTTCAAAATCAAGGACAAACCCTTCTACAGAACATTCCCTCACCTTAAAGTAGTCAGTAGACTGTGTAACACCTGAGCATAGTTACATTAATATTGAGATGTTATACAGTCATACTCATATCAAACTCAACTCAATTTTATTCAGACGTTTTTGAGATATAATTTGCAATATTCATTTAAAAATAATAAGTTAATAAAACGAGAGAAAAAGAAGGCCATGAAGTTGATAAATATTTTGTACGTATGTTTCTATAATTCAAACAAACAAAATAATGATTTTCAATACAATTAATACGGTATTGTTTGCCGTCGTTGGATATTAATTGGTATACTCAATTTATATCTACACAATGTTCATCGTCTACAAAGGTTCCGTCCTTGAATGCCGACTTTTTGATATAATTATATATATCTTACCATAACATAATCTTCTTTTGTCCTTCTGCTCATAAGACAGAAGAGCATAGGGACCTGCTTCATCTGTTCACACTTTTTGATGAAGGCGTGGATAGACATCATCTGCCCAGAACGTTTGAACGGCTCACCAAGTATCTAATTGATTGATTGGGGTTTAAAGCCGTTTTCAGCAATTTTTCAGTCATATCACGGCGACCAGTTCACTTACTCGTGCGTTTCCTGGTTTTCCCACACCAGTACACCAAATAACATACTTTCCAAGCAACTGGCTACTGTTCCACTTAGACTGTTAAACAGCCCATTGGTGAAAGACGAATGACGCAGGTCACAGTGACTTTTATCAAACGTCGGAAAGAATATTGGCCGAGCTGGGATTCGAACTCACAACCCCTGGATTGACAGCCCGCGTCGCTACCGACTGAGCTACCGGGACTCGGCACCAAGTATCTGAATTAAGCAATTCATTGTAGCCAAAGGAAAAACAACTCCAATATCTCCTTTTGCTACAGTATTTACAAAAAGAATGTACTATCCATTTGTTGACTGTTGCAGATTTGTTGAGTATTTTAAAGCGGGGATTCTATGAATAGGAATAGAATATCAGTTGAGCACACACCACTTAGTAACATACATTATTGAATTCATCCAAATTGGTGGCATTATAATTTAAGCTGCTACATATGCCTACTTATTTATTTTATCAAATTTGTCATTATAATCGAAGCTGCTATGTATGTCCACATATTTAGTTCATCAAATTTGTCATTATAATCGAAGCTGCTATGTATGTCCACATATTTAGTTCATCAAATTTGTCATTATAATCGAAGCTGCTATGTATGTCCACTTATTTCTACTTCATGACAACTTAGCCAGATCGTGATATAAAGTACAAGCATTTTGCTTCATCACATTTCCTATTACTACTTACATCTTCAATAGTTTGGTGGACTTTTCCCCCAGAAATATATGACGTGTACATATATGACGTATAAAGTCTAGTGTGGGTGGAGCTATCTCTCTGTCTCGACATGGTCTGCACACAAAACTCACACCACCTAACTTTACAGCTTCTCTATACGCTGACTGGGATATGCCTGTCAAACAAACATGATTTAGAGTAAAAGGAAGCTCTCATAACTATATAGCCTTTTCAAAGTATTTACCGCTCTCTTTATTTTTACAAATATGCGATTTATACTATTCTTTATAACGTCTGATCTTAATCAACAGTTAATAACTCGTAATATAATTGCTTCTTTAATACTTGAAATATAATATGAAAATATCGTTTTTCACCCGTAAAAGAACGATAAATAAATACCCGCCATCGAGATATTATGATGTAAATAATGAAGTATGATACTTGACAACCAACATGAAATCCAATTTGAAAATATGGCATGAAATTTACCTTTCATATACAAACGTTTTTCACCCGAAAAGAACGATAAATCACCCGCCATCGAAATAATATGTAAGTAATATGTAAGTAATGATACTCGACAATATATCAACAAAGAACCCATATAATTACCTATATATATGTATAATATCTTTTATTACCTAATTGATATGGCATCTTAGAATTGTTTATATTTTACTAAACATACTTTGGTGAATTACGTAAAACGTATCAATGTATTTCAATCGTAAATCGCTGCATTCAATAAGTACTATTCCATAAATTGTTTCTTAACAACACAATCAAAGGCTTTAGTAAAGTCTAAAACAGCGCAGAATAATTCTAATTTAGAATACAATATTATCAAATATACATGTATTCATATACATATTCTAGAATTATCTCTTAAAAAGATGTTTATTCAATTTTCCACAATGTTTTATATAAGCATTATTTACATTTTTTAGATGAGCGAAGGATTTAATGAATATACAGAAATGTATATATTCAATATTCCACAATAATCTCGTTAAAATATATATTAAATCTTCCTCAATAATCTCGTTAAAATAAAAATTATATATATATATATTCTATTTTACACAATAATCCCGTTAAGTAAATATTTTATTAAAGTGACATGTGTACATGTAACATGGTATATACAATTATAGAAATTTAAACGAAACACCCGGTCCAATGGACCTATAAGTCACCTATACAATAGTTAGTAATATAATTTTCACGTGAAATTAATTTGGCATTACTAACATCAACAATAAATAAATAATAAATGTCAAACATTTGCATAATAAAACATGGATTGGAATGAGACTAGTTATATAATGCATTTCTTCTTCTCGTATAAGATTTAACAATGTATTTAGCTACTTTTCTAGGAACGTTTCTGATAAGTTTATCCGCATCACTCAAAACATTAAACTGTATATTACAAAATTGATCATTAAAAACGTCTGCTCTAATATCATTGTAAAATGTACACTGAGTTAAAAAATGTATTTCATCTTCAATTTGTTGTTGATTACAAAATATATAATTATATTATATATTCAATTTCCACAAGAATCCCATTAAAATTCCAAGGTCCGTAAGCGATAATGAGCTGTGTAAAGGCCAAGGGTCCGCAAGCGATACTTTTAAGACAAATAGGCTAATGAGCTGTTTAAAGGCCAGTGGTCCGCAAGCAATACTTTGAAGACAAATAGCCTAATGAGCTGTTTAAAGGCCAGGGGTCCGCAAACGATACTTCTAAGACAAATAGCCGGATTAGCTGTTTAGTTTAATTTAGTTTAAACTTATTTATTTTACATCGTTTGCGAAACAAGCCTTTGGCTTAGATTAATCAAGATCGATGTCTGCTTTCTGGAGACTTAACCAGTACTCGCGCCGTTTGTGTGGACAAATTCCAAAGTCAGGCCCCGCTCAGCACGGGACTCGAACCAGGGACCTTTGATGTGAGCGGCCGACGCTCTACCTCTGCACCACTGTCTTCACAGGGTCTGCAAGCGATACTTTTCAAACAAAACGCCTAATGAGCTGTCCAGGGTCCGCAAGCGATACTTTTAAGACAAATAGCCTAATGGGCTGTTTAAAGGCCAGGGGTCCGCAAGCGATACTTCTAAGACAAATAGCCTATGAGCTGTTTAAAGTCCGTAAGCGATACTTTTAAGACAAATAGCCTAATGAGCTGTTCAAAGGCCATAGAGGGCTCCGCAAGCGATACTTCTAAGACAAATAGCCGGATTAATTGTTTAGTTTAATTTAGTTTAAACTTATTTATTTTACATCGATTGCGAAACAAGCCTTTGGCTTTGATTAATCATGCTCGATGTCTGCTTCCTGGACACTTCACCAGTACTCGCGCCGTTTGTGTGGACAAATCCCAAAGTCAGGACCCGCTCATCACGGAATTCGAACCAAGGACCTTTGATGTGAGAGGCCTACGCTCTACCTATGTACCACTGTCTTCCAAGGGTCTGCAAGCGATACTTTTCAAACAAAAAGCCTAACGAGCTGTTTAAAGTCCAGGGTCCGCAAGCGATACTTTTAAGACAAACAGCCTAATACGCTGTTTAAAGGCCAATGGTCCGCAAGAGATACTTCTAAGACAAATAGCCGGATTAACTGTTTAAAGCCCAGGGTCCGCGAACGATACTTTAAAGACAAATACCCTAATGAGCTGTTCAAGGGTCCGCAAGCGATACTTCTAAAATAAATAGCCGGATTAACTGTTTAAAGCCCAGGGTCCGCAAGCGATACTTTTAAGACAAATAGCCTAATTAGCTGTTTAAAGCCCAGGATCCGCAAGCGATACTTTTAAGACAAAAGTTTAAAGCCCAAGGGTCCGCAAACGATATTTTTAAGACAAATAGTCTAATGAACTGTTTAAAGTCCAGAGGTCCGCAAGCGATACTTTTAAGACAAATAGCCTAATGAGCTGTTTAAAACCCAGAGTCCGCAAGCGATACTTTTCAAACGAATAGCCTAATGAGCTGTTTAAAGTCCAGGGGTCCGCAAGCGATACTTTTAAGACAAAAAGCCTAATGCGCTGTGTAAACGCCAGGGGTCCACAAGCGATACTTTTAAGACAAATAGCATAATGAGCTGTTTAAAGCCCAAGGGTCCGCAAGCGATAATTTTAAGACAAATAGCATAATTAGCTGTTTAAAGCCCAAGAGTCCGCAAGCGATACTTTTAAGACAACAAATGTAATGAGCTGTTTAAAGCCCAGGGTCCGCAAGCGATACTTTTAAGACAAATACCCTAATGAGCTGTTTAAAGCCCAAGAGTCCGCAAGCGATACTTTTAAGACAAAAAATGTAATGAGCTGTTTAAAGCCCAGTGTCCGCAACCGATACTTTTAAGACAAATAGCCTAATGAGCTGTTTAAAGTCCAGCGTCCTCAAGCGATAATTTTGAGACAAAAAATGTAATGAGCTGTTTAAAGCCCTGGGTCCGCAAGCGATACTTTTAAGACAAATACCCTAATGAGCTGTTTAAAGCACAAGAGTCCGCAAGCGATACTTTTAAGACAAAAAATGTAATGAGCTGTTTAAAGCCCAGTTTCGGCAAGCGATACTTTTAAGACAAAAAATGTAATGAGCTGTTTAAAGCCCAGTGTCCGCAAGCGATACTTTTAAGACAAATGGCCTAATGAGCTGTTTAAAGTCCAGCGTCCTCAAGCGATACTTTTGAGACAAAAAGCCTAATGAGCTAGTTAAAGGCCATGAGTCCGCAAGCGATACTTTTAAGAAGAAAAGCCTAATGAGCTGTTTAAAGCCCAGGATCTGCAATCGATACTTTTAGGACAAATAGTCTAATGAGCTGTTTAAAGTCCAGGGGAGCCGCAAGCGATATTTTTAAGACAAATAGCCTAATGAGCTGTTTAAAGCTCCGGGTACGCAAGCGATACTTTTAAGACAAATAGCCTAATGAGCTGTTTAAAACCTCGACCAAGATTGTATAAATTATTTTCAGATTGGCTACAAGGGGGCTACAAGGGGGCTGGCATTATTTTCCTTGTATGAACAGTCATATCTTTGAAAGCTTGAAGTTCTATTAAAGCAGGTGTATGATATAAGACCATAATGGACCTCTTGTTACTTCAAAATAATCTTCTGCAAATTTGATCTAAGTTAAAGTTATATTGGACAGGTCGAGGAGGGGAGAATATAAGACAAATGTCACGGGCATCGAACACAAAGATCTATGTGGATAGAACGAGGGAGAATGATAGAAATGAACCAAGACAGATGTTGATACATGGAACAAAGGAACAGATTGGTATAGCTAAGGTATGTAAATATGATTATGATACATGGAACTAAGGAATTGATTGATTGGTATAGCTAAAGTATGTAAATATGATTATGATACATGGAACAAAGGGACAGATTGGTATAGCTAAAGTATGTAAATATGATTATGATACATGGAACTAAGAAATTGATTGGTATAGCTAAGGTATGTAAATATTTTAGCATAATTAGCTGTTTCCGCAAGCGATAATTTTAAGACAAGTATCCTAATAAGATGTTTAAAGGCCAGGGGTCCGCAAGCGATACTTTTAAGACAAAAATCCTAATGAGCTGTTTAAAGCCCAGGATCCGCAAGCGATACTTTTAAGACAGAAAGCCTAATGAGCTGTTTAAAGCCTGATGAGCAAGCGATACTTTTAAGACAACTAGCCAATAAGCTGTGTATAGGCCCAGGGTCCGCAAGCGATACTTTTAAGACAAATAATCTGATATGTGTATAAAGGCCAGGGGTCCGCAAGCGATACTTTTAAGACAATTAGCCTAATGATCTATTTAAAAGGCCAGGGGATTGCAAGTGATCCTTTTTAGACAATACCATGATACTATGTGTACACGGCAAGGGTCCACAAGCGATACTTTTAATACAAGTAGCCTTATGAGCTGTTTATAGTCCAGGGGTCCGCAAGCGATACTGTTAAGACAAATAATCTGATATGTGTTTATAGGCCAGGGGTCCGCAAGTGATACTTTTAAGACAAATAGCCTTATGAGCTGTTTAAAGGTAGGGGGTCAGCACGCGATACTTTTTAGATAATATCATATTGCGTTGTGTATAGGCCAGGGGTCAGCAAGCGATACTTTAAAGACAAAAAGCCTTATGGGCTGTTTAAAGGCCGGGGGTCCACCAAGCGATTATATGAGAGACAACAATCTTGATGAGTTGTTTTAAGGCCAGGGGTCCGCAAACGATACTTTTAAGACATATAGCCTAATGAGCTTTGTATAGGTCAAGGATGCGCAAGCGATACTTTTAAAACAAATACCCTAATATGTGATTAAAGGCCAGGGTACGCAAGTGATACTTTTAAGACAATTAGCCTAATGATCTATTTAAAACCCGATGAGCTGTGTATAGTTCCAGTGTCAGAAATTGATACTGTTTAGACAAATAATATGATTATGTGTTTAAAGGCCAGTGGTCTGCAATCGATACTTTTAAGACAAATAGCCTGATGAGCTGTTTAAAGGTAAGGGGTCCGCAAGCGATACTTTTTAGATAATATCGTATTGCATTTTGTATAGGCCAGGGGTCTGCAAGCGATACTTTAAAGACAAAAAGCCTTATGGGCTGTTTAAAGGCCGGGAGTCCCCTAAGCGATAAATCCTGATGAGCTGATTGATTGATGTTTTATGCAGCTTTCAACATGTTTTCAGTTATATCACGGCGTGTCCTGGGTAAGGGTTACAATTGATTGTTGTTTACGCCGCCTTCAAGATTGTTTTCAGTTATATCACGGCGTTTCCTGGGTAAGGGTTACAATTATTTGATTGCTTGGTGTTTTACGCAGTTTTCAACATGTTTTAAGTTATATCACGGCGTTTCCTGCGTAAGGGATACAATCGTTCTGATTGAATGGTCTTTTACGCAACTTTCAACATGTTTTAAGTTATATGACGGCGTACCCTGGGTAAGGGTTACAATTGTTATGATTGATTGGTGTTATTTTCATTTAAAATGTCTTCTTATTTTGGGTCTTATTGATTACACTACATTACTGGTATTTTGGTAGCAACTATATCTTCTGTCACAATATGAATTAAGGACTAATGCACTTATATGGAGATTATTGTACTTGTGTGATTGTGCAGAT
Source organism: Serripes groenlandicus (assembly GCA_031761405.1). Classification (NCBI taxonomy): domain Eukaryota; kingdom Metazoa; phylum Mollusca; class Bivalvia; order Cardiida; family Cardiidae; genus Serripes; species Serripes groenlandicus. Next base: position 4,048,682 of record JASEVX010000012.1, on the reverse strand, counting down.
GCTACATAGAAAGTTATAATTGTTAAAACATTTCATAGAATGTAAACATGATCATAAATATGTTTGTAACGTCTATTGTAATGTGTGGAATAAATCTATTTAGCGGTCCGGTCCAAAATTCCGCCTAACTCACTTTAATAAAAAAAAAGACCATTGTTTTCACTTGAACTACAAACTGAGGTTGTTTGTCATTCTAGAGCAGTGCATTTGCCTAAAATATAAACTTATCAGATAATACAGTTGCAAATCTAATGTCTCATATGTTTCTCTCATTTACTATATTAAGACATGACATTGACGTTAATTCAAAATCGTCGAATTTTAGTGGCTATAGATTTACATTTATAAACGTCTGTGTTCTTTATTCATAACTCCGGCTTGGCATGGCATTCGGCTGACGCAACTTGGCGAAACAGGAACTCTTGCAAGACGAAGTCAGTTTGAGGCACTTTCACCTGGCATGCATCAATCAACCGCCCAATCCATCTACCTCAAGCAATAAGAACGCCAAAACGAGGATGGGAGCCAATCTGTCGGACCAAGTCCGGCTGGGTTATGCAGCCGGCTGCCATATATCCGGGTGGAATCCAGCTAGCGTGACCGGAAGCCAGAGTGTTTCACTTTCACCTGACACATGTCAGGATGCCAGTTTAGCTCTCTAATTCGAGCAATATACAGCCGAAGTTGGAATGTAGACTTGGCCAAAATGCCAACTTCTTCTGAACATTGCAGCCTGCTTCCATAAAACCGGCTAGTGTGACTCGGAGCCAGAGTGTGGCACTTTCACCTGACACATGTCAGGATGCCAGTTAAACTCTCTCATTCGAACAGGACGTTCTGTATATATGTCTAACTGTGTAACTGTCAATCTGCCTGTATGTCAGGGGAAGTCCCAACTTTGATCCGTCCTGTTCGAATTAAAGAGTTTATCTTGCATACTGACATGTGTCAAGTGAAAGTGACACACTCTGGCTCCGAGTCACGCTATACATATTCCAACCGGATTTATGGCAGCCGGCAGCAAAACCTAGCCGGAGTTTGGCCGACAGAGTGGCCCCACCCTCGTTTCGACGTGACTATTGTTCGAGACAAATGGATAAGGCGGTTGATTGATGTATGCCAGGTGAAAGCGCCTCAATCTTTCTTCGTGCATGAGGTCCTGCTGCCATGCCAAACCGGAGTTGGGATTTCCCAATTAAGTACCGACTTTGCACCCGTCCTGTTCGAATTAGAGAGTTGAACTGGCATCCTGATATGTGCCAGGGTAAAGTACCACAATCTGGCTCCGAGTCGCACTAGCCTGATTCCACCGGATTTATTGCAGCTGGCTGCATTTTTCAGATGAAGTTGGCATTTTGACCAAGTCTACAGCCCAGCGCCGGGTGTAGATTTCTCGAATAAGAGAATTGGCTACAAAACCCAGCCGGAGTTTGGCCGTCTGGTTTTTTTAAAAATGAGTTAACCATGTATAGCGCCGACCGAATTGCTCCAATTAGGTTCGATTCTTCATTCGTGCAAGGCCTACGAGATTCAAATTTTAGTATTAAAATCAAGCCCATGTTAAAATGTTCGAACAATGTATTTGCACATAATGCATGTAGTTTAAGCTTTAGGATGACCAGAATAGTCAAAATTATGTTTTTCGGCTGGTAAGTACAGCCGTAGTAATAGGAAATAACCAGTGAGTTTTCGATCATCAAAATACTCTTGACTTGGAATTGTATGTCGAGAGAACACCACGGCACCGCAAAAAAAACCATGATTGGCTTATCTCCAGACGAAAATGGTGTTGAATTGACGGATTTTGTTTGGATCGCCGCCGTATGTGCGACTTTTCACCCAACTTTTCTCCCAAAAGTTATGGTTGTCTTTGCTACGATTTCTTGATAAAACGGTTATATCGGACTTACGTCCGAACTTACGACAATCTTAGTTAAGAGTTTAAGACCGAGTTATGACCGTTAATAAAACGAACATGTTTGCATTGGTATACAGTGGCCTTCTGATTTAGATATGACAAGCACCAAAGAGTATGTTAACTAGTCCACGACCTTTTACTAAAAAGGTATTTGTGATAGACCCCCCTTTCTGGAAATACCATATTGATCATTCAACTAAAAAATTATCCAAAGTAAGAACATAACAAAGTGCTATTAAGAAGTGAATTTATTAACGTTAGTGATCGGTCAACCTCGTCCAGTTATTATCCGTGAGATGCAGTAAGCCCCTTAACTATTTACTTTGTTATGGCAAATTTCTTTTGCTACATATGCATGTAGTATATTGTAGCAACATACCTGCCTTGTGGAGAATCCATCGGTTCCGCCGATATCGTGTTGGTGATAGATGCCCTTTTCAAAAAAAAAATCAGTTATATCATGATGGCAAGTACATATAACTTGTGTTCGACTATATTCCACGCACCATTTCCCCCATGCAACCGGCTATCTTACAGCATAGACTATTTAGTCCATTAGTGGAGGATGAATGACGCCACCAAATGGGCTCAAAAAGTATATGTGGGAAGGTGGCCAGTTGCTTGGGAAGAATGTTGTGTGGATGATATATTTTGCAGATACATGTAAATGCAAAATGTTTTTTCAGTTTCCATATAAAGTTATAGACAGCAGATGCCTTATGGAATATCGGACCGGTTTCATTATCCTATTAAATTATGTTGTTTACGTGGATAAGGCTAAATTGCATATTATATGTTACAATATAAGGTGATGATCTATATGGTACCAGTGGTAATTTTGAAATTATTCTGATCAAAGTGAGGGAAATGACGACCCGACATTTGGTGAACATATATCAGGTGACGATGATGAGATTGGTGATGACAATTGTCTTGGAGACAAATGTAGGATTGATAAGGACTGTAGTGGTGGGGAAGAGGAGATATGGAATGACGTCGATAAAGGTGGAAATGTGCCAAGGTGTTTAAAAAACGATTTTTGATCGGAAATTAAAAATTACCAGTAAAGAATGTATGTACAAATACACATATAACCGAGTGAAGGCCCGTAATAGTCGTAAAAGTGGTGCTCCATTATTTAGAGGTACTGCGAAATGCAAGTGCGCACCATGCTGTAGAAGTGCGAGTTTCATTACTGAAAAGGAACCTTTTAAACCATTTGAAGAGGGAGTAACAGTTTCAATTAATTAGCTGCCATACCAACAAAATATGTTATACGAAAAGCAGTTTCAAAAGAGATTCAAAAGGAACTAATCCACAAAGACTGTATTCAAGAGATAGTACTTCTGAAGGAGGCATGCAAAGATGATGATGGTTATCCCAATGGTCGATATGCCGGATACATACAGTACGTGGCGGTTGAACCTTTTACAATTTTTCTCTTTTGCCATGAACAAATACTCCTTCTTAGAAAAATGAGAAGACCAGACCAATACATTGATGCAACAGGAACTCTCATAAAATCATTTCCTCACCAGAAAAGACCTTATCTTTATAGTATTGTGGTCAAACCTGAAGCGAACCTTCCACCGGTTTGCGTTGCCGACATGGTCACAACTGACCACACCTAGCGTTCGCTTATTCACTTTTTCGAATTATTCAAACGGGTAGTTAATGAGTCGTCAAAGGTTCTATATCCAAGGAAAGTAGAGGTTGACTGGAGCTGGCCTCTGATAAACAGCAGCATGAAAACATTTAATGATATGAGTGTGAAACGGTACTTACATATTGCATGGAAATTAGTACAGCATAAATACCAAGATGATTCCATAGGGCAGTTAACAATCATACACATATGCGTGGCACACATGACAAAAACATTTAGCCGCTGTGCTCGTACAATTTCTGGGGGAAATAAGGAACTGTTCACGTTTTTGATGTTGGCTCATATAGGAAACAAAGTAATAAAACAGAAACTAAAATAAAAATAACTTTTATTGGTAATCTTTGTAACATGGTCCATCACAATTTATTAAAATAAAGTAAAAATATATCTATCACAAGAAGGCAACACAATATCTCCCTAGAAATTAAGCTGCTAATGCAACTACCTTTTATAACCTTTGTTCAAAGGCAACACTCCCCTGAAAATAATAATTTTAACCCTTTCCCACATACAAAAAAAAAGAGTATTGTAAGAAATCTTTGATTGAAGTTGGAAATATCGTGGTAAATCGAGCAAATTGTTCATCAGGAGCAATTTCTTCATTTGCCACAAAGTTTTGAAAAGTTGTCTGCTGCAGAGGCATCAGAAAAGCGTCTTTATTAGGGAAATGGTTAAACTAATAACTTTAGCATGAAAAAAGCTTATTTGTGGGGAAAACAGAAAAAGAAAAAAAAAAAACAGTACTTTCCCCAGAAAGTAACAACAAATGTCCTGTAGCACAACCAATATGTTTGCTATACATTTAAAATACAATGGTCATTACACCTCCTTGTATCTTTAATATTTTGTAATATTTTGTCAAAATATGACTTCATCCATAACTGTTCTGAAACAAGAAGCCAACTCTCTTGGCACATGACCTACAGTGTCAGATAAGAATAGTTGGCGTTTATCGTCAGTGACCATGTTGTGTAATTGGTTGTCAAAATGATCAAGTTCTGGAATCCAGACAAGACAGGCATTTTTAAATCAGTGGTTTATTTAGATATTTTGAAAATATTTTAGACGACCGTGGACCTCGCAGTACCTTTTCCTGTGGAGTCTGGTGAGGAGGTTTCTGACATGAGACGGATCTGGAGTTTACAGTCTCAGACGTAGAATCGAAACGAGAATGTAAAACCCAGCTTTCAGTTCATTCTTATATGCCATCCCAAAATAAATATTTAATAAAAAAGACTTGAATAAATGAATCATAACTTGATAAGTGATAATTATTAATTGAGTTTATAAAAATTATAATATTTAACTTCTAAGTATATATTACATATAAGACATAATAATCCTTCTTATTAAAATTTATAAGTTAGAAGAGATCTCTACCCCATTTACTCTATAGTATCAGTAAGATGGAATGGTAGTTGGATGAAATTGTAGTTAGACGAAATTTCTGACATCCAAAATAAGGAACATTGATCTGAAATGAAAATGATCATTTAGAAAAAATATGTTGAATTAAAATGTCATAGTAACAGTGCGATTAGATATTTTTTTAATTTATCGTGTGGATTATGTAAATTAGTATTTTTGAAATACATGTTTACGGTGATAATCGAAATAGAAAATGAAAGTAGGAATTGTTTTTCTTCATTCTTTGTCATGGCATGTAGCTGTTTGTGTCGCCAACCAAATTTATACGGAATAGCAAATTTAAAACAAGAAAGTTTTAAACCTAATAAATTATGTTTGAATAAGGTACTAACAGTCAATAGATAATTTATCTCCAAGCGTACTCCAAATCATTTAGACTTTTGGTTTATCGTTTTATCATCTGTCATTTATTGGTCAACCGAAGTCTAAACACTGTGCATAATTTCCATAGCATGTTTTATTGCAATGATGAATCCTCTAAGAGATGGATTAAAAAGGGATTAATAACAAAATGAAAAATGAGCATACGCGATGCTTTTTTTAGATCACCTTGAGCCTTTGATCACTATTCTGATCACTATTTGTCTGTCGTCCGTCGATAACTTTTAGCTTTAAACATCATCTCCTCCTAAACCACAGGACCAAATTCATCCAAACTTCAAAGGAATGTTCCTTTCGTGGCCCTCTTTCGAAATTGTTCAAAGATTTAAATTCCATTAAGAACTTTGGTTGCTGCGACAAAAATCTACTCCTCTGAATCTGAATGTCAGATTCCTATATAGTTTTGTAGAAATGTTCCTTGGGTGACCCTCTACAAAGACTGTTCAAGGCATACTGTTTGGTTGAAAAACATGGCAGTTAGAAGGCATCAGAAAAGGGGCAAAATGACAAAATTTGGAAATTCCATTTTTTAGGTCACCTGAGCTTTGCTCAAGGTGCGTTATTGTGATTGCCTTTTGTCCGGCGTCCGTCGTGCCTCGTGCGTCAACTTCTTTTCCTCAGTAACCAGTGGGTCAATTAGGATGAAACTTCACAGAAAGCATCCTCTCAATGACTTCACCAGATTTCCTTCAAATTTTTGGGATCCATGCCAACGAAATGAAAAAAACTTCAAAATTCTTCTTCTCCCAAACTGGTTGGCAGATTTTCAAATAATTTCGTAGAAATGTTCCATGGATGACCCTCTATCAGATTCCTTCAAGCCATGTTGATTGGTCAAAAAACATGGCAGCCAGGGGGGGGGCGGGGCTATTTTGCCTTATATGGCTATGGTGAAAACTTAAAAAATCTTCTCCTCCAAAAGTGTCAGGCCGATTTTCAAATAATTTTGTAGAAATGTTCCTAGGGTGACCCTCTATCAGATTCCTTCAAGCTAAGTTGATTGGTCGGAAACTATGGCCACCAGGGGGCGGGGCTTTTATAGCTAAAGTGAAAAAACCAAATCAGGTGAGCGATCCAGGGCCATCATGGCCCTCTTGTTTTAAGTTCTTATCTGATATTAAGAAAATTGAATAGGAATCCTACTTCAGTGATCCTCTACTTAATTTGTTCAAGCCATATTCATTGGTTACAAAATCATAGCAACCTCGCATCATCACAAAAGGGGTAAATTGAACTTTTAGCTACAAATGACAACTCCTACCATTCCACTGAAATAATTTCAACGTTACTTCACAGGAATGTTCCTTTGATGTTCCTCTTTCAAAATTGTTCAAAGACTTACATTCTGTGTACAACTTTTGTTGAAATTGAGAAAAATACCCAAACTTTAAAAACCTCCATCTCCACAATCCATTTGTCAGATTCCAAGATAATTTGGCCGAAATGTTCTTTGGGTGACTCTCTACAAAAACTGTTCAAGCCATATTGATTTCGTTGACAAACAGGGCAGCAAAGCGGCATCAGAAAAGGTTCAAAATGACAAAAATTTATAATTCCATTCTTATTAAAGTTCTTGTTAGATTTCAAGATACAAATGGCTTTTACTGATAAACTATTACTTTAACTAAGTGTCCACTCCTTGCAGTTTCATTTGAACTCCTGATAAAATTTTCACAGATATTTGCAGTTATATATTTGCTTCTAATTTACTATCATTCAGGTGATTTATTTAGGGCCATTCTGGCCCTTTTGTTTGAAGGACTACTTGAAGTGGAGGCTCTTTTAATACCGCCGAGCCCCGGTAGATCAGTCTGTATTGACACGGGCTGTCAATCCAGGGGTTGTTAGTTTGAACCCCCAGCTCAGCCGAAACTGACAAAAGTCACTGTGACAAGCATCATTCGTCTTTCACCAATGGGCTAACAGTCTATTTGGAAAAGCAGCCAGTTTCTTGGAAAGTGTGTTGTGTGGAGTACTGGTGTGAGCAAATCAGGAAACATATGAGTAAGTGAACTGGCCGTCGACTGAAAAATTGTTGAAAACAGCGTTAAACCCAAATCAGTCAATCAATCTGTTAGTACTAACACAGCATAGCCTCAGCATAGGGTTAAACTCAATATAGGAAGAATTTGCAACTATAGGTCAATAACATTAAGTTCACTCTGTATCTTTTATAAACGATAATACACATTTGGTAAAGAGAAACTTTATTATTTATAGATTTTTGTTCCTGAAAAAGACCTCCTCGATGGTGTAGTGGTAGAGTTCTGCCTCTCTGTGTTAGCTCGTGGGTTCGTTCCCCGGCCGGGTCATATCAAACACTTTAACAATGGTAGTAATGGCTGCCCTCCTTGGCACTCAGGGTTGTGGGGTTAGCATTACGACTGACTGGCTGGTGTCAATATAAATGGACCAGTAGTACTTTTTTAACCCTTTCCCTCATATAGACGCTTTCTGACGCCTCTCCAGCAGACGGCTATTTCAAAACATAGTGACAGAAGAAGAAATTGCACAAAATGTGCAATTTCTCCTTTTGACACAATGTTTTCCACTTTTAGTCATAGGTTATCCATTCAATTATAGAGGTTTTCTATTTTTTGACAAAATATGTTCAAAGTTGTCTGCTGCAGAATTGTCCTATGAGGGAAAGGGTTAAAGTGATGTAAAACACCAAACCATCAATCAATCCAAAAATGTGTGTAGACTGTGAAGCTAAACTTTTATTCCAACGTGTAATAGGTGAGATGATTGAACTTTGAAAGAGTTAATTCCACTCATTTATATCTCCTGACCAAAACTTACAACTAGACCTTCTATAAACATGCAACCTTATTAGTTTTTTGTTTCACCAGGCTGTTCATTTACTAAAAGCGTATTTCAAATATCAATGAAACCTTTTTTTTTTTCCTACATAAATTGCGCGTTACAATGTGCACATGCAAATCATGATTTTTTTTTTTTCTCATCTACAGTAAATTATGCTAATTTTGGGTAAATTAAGTTTTGCCTGCTGACAGTACTAGCCCAAGGTTAGATTCTGAATAAAATTCTAAAATGCCTATTATGTGACTCCACGAAAGAGCACATGCCATAGGAATGCTGGATACACAAATGTCGTAATGCCAGATGTAATTTGCATAACATTACTTCTTTTCTTCCAAAAGATTTTCTTACATCAATCTAGTGAAAACTGAATATTTTTTCATTTGTTTATTTTATTTGGCTTCAACAATCCCTAATCTTCAAAATAATTACCAACATACCAGAACCACCATCTTTCTTTACTTAGAGAGGATAGATTTTTAGCATGTTTGTTTTTCAAAGAAAGTCGGGGTATTGTGATACCCTGGGCATCGTAACAAATCTTTTACCTTACCTCATAACTCAAAAACTATTCTTGGTACACATGTTCCTAGGAACAATACACATGTCTAAAGCGAGTCACATAACTCGGGCTTGAATAATTATTCAGTAATGCCCCTTTTTCACCTTAGAAAAACGCAGACTGGTTTGTTCTTCAAGCAAAAAGAAGCAAGCACACCAATTTATCCCTTTCCCTCATACGACAATTCTGCAGCAGACGACTTTGAACATATTTTGTCAAAAAATGGAATATCTCTATAATTGAATGGATAACCTATGACTAAAAGTGGACGTTTTGTGCAATTTCTTCTTTTGTCACTATGTTTTCAAAAAGCCGTCTGCTGCAGAGGCGTCAGAAAGCGTCTATATGAGGGAAAGGGATAAGGGTATCATGTTGGGACGTCTTCATTGTCGTAACAATTGTGTCACAGAACTAAACAGGTTTTGAAGGTGGTTCTGTATTACTATAGGCTTAAATTCTTAAACCCCTGCAATTGCACTCAAAGGTATTTGTAATCTCAATGCATGGAAATAACAAAAAGAGTTGTTTTTGGTAGAATTCCCCATATCATGCAACCTATCTGAATAACCTGTATTCATGATTGTGCTAAAAGTTAAAAAGCTGCAAGCACTTGGGACTTTCTTCAACGTAATGACATTTAGGTACTAGACTAAGTGATTGCATTGAAACCTTATCGAACATCTCTGGGACAAATTTTATTGACGACTTCATGGTCCTCCAGGGTGTTTGAAATTCAGCAAGTTCTCCTCAGTAAATGGTCTGCTAGTGATCAAGCCTACATCAGACCATACATTACATTGATGTTAACCCTTTCCCACATATAGACGCTTTCTGACGCCTCTGCAGCAGACGGCTATTTGAAAACATAGTGACAAAAGAAGAAATTGCACAAAACGTGCAATTTCTCCTTTTGCCACAATGTTTTCCACTTTTTGTCATAGGTTATAAATCCATTCAATTATGGAGATTTTCTATGTTTTGACAAAATATGTTCAAAGTCGTCTGCTGCAGAATTGTCGTATGAGGGAAAGGGTTAAGAGTTCATTCATGCAAATGGTTGGCACACAAGATACTAAACCTACTTCATTAAAGTTACTGCAAATTTTGGGAGCATGGAATAATGAAATGTCATAGTTGTTGCATTTGAAATAAAAATTATTTGATATTTGATGTCCAGTTAGAACTTATCAAATGTGTAACTAACATACATTTCGAGGGATTGGCGTGAAACGGTTGTAACTAAAAACCTATTTTGAAAACCCTGGTTTAGGTGCAATTTTGACCCCTTTGTAAACAATGCAAATTTAGGGGCCATTGCTCAGAACGAGCAATGGCACCTAAATTTCCATTGTTTACCAAGAAAAATGATTTAACGATTATAAAGACTTTATGGCGAGGTGATTAACCTTGGTAAAAAAATAATAATTTTACTTTTTAGATACAACTGTTTCACGCCAAGCCCTCGAAATTTAGGTGTCTGATTAGAAGATTTGTTCAGTATTATATTCTAATGCTATTTAGTTATGAGCTAATAGTTATCCTGTTACTCTATCTTTAGTACAATATGCCCCAAAGTACAAGACCCGATATCTTATTTTGTTTAACCCTTTCCCTCATATAGATTCTTTCTGATGCCTCTGCAGCAGAAGGCGTTTTGAAAACAGAGTGACAAAAGAAGAAATTGCTCAAAACGAGACATAGGTTATCCATTCAATTATAGAGATTTTCTATTTTTTGACAAAATATATTCAAAGTCATCTGCTGCAGAATTGTCGTATGAGGGAAAGGTTTAAATGCTAAGTTTGCTACCAACTTTTGCCCAGATTATATAACAACTGATTGTGTGAATTTTTTCTTTAGATCAAAGTACAGTCTTAGTGTATACTAAGCTTGTATAACTATAATTTAGTTTATTGGGAAATTGGAGGAAGATATCTTGCAATCACTTAATGTTGGTATTGGATACAGTTTTTGCCAACACTTACCAATGACATGACATGTGATATAATGACGACTCTCAGTGATTAAAAGACAAACTAAAATAACTAAAATACACCAGTATTGTTTATGGTTTCTTAAATTAATGAAAACCATGTGTGTGACCCCAAAATGTTCAAATGACCCCCACAATTTTCAAATGACCCGCAAAATTTCAAGTAGGGGGTTATATATGACCCTCAAAAATTTTGGTCTGGAGAAAACACTGATGACGTATACCTTTAACCTTAGGCCTAAAAAACAGATAGGTCTGTTTCTGGTTAGCTGACCGCCCCAGTTATTTTTACCCCTGACTGGTATTTTTATGATAAAATCTGACATTTAAATTTGTCTGTGATAGGAAAACATTTTCATAGGAAGCATTTGACTGCAAAGTCAAGCTCCTATATATTAGCAGTTTACAATCTGAACACTCACATGAATTTGGATTCACATCCTTTAGGACCTAAATAGAGAAGAATTAGTATGATTTGAAGGCTTCAATACTATTCAACTACTAAAGCAAAATAAAAAAATAAAAAAATAAAAAAAATCCCTACCTACCGACCCATATTTATTTCAGGCCGTAACCAGAAACAAACCTATTTATTCTTTAGGCCTTACATGACATTTTAAGATCATATCCAACAACCTGACCTGTTGAACAAGTTCACAGAAAGGCTTTTGATTTTTGAACAAAGCTGATTTTCTATGAGACCATGACATTTTAAGATCATATCCAACAACCTGTCTTGTTGAACAACTTCACAGAAAGGCTTTTTATTTTTGAACATAGCTAATTTTAATGAGACCATTTTTGTCTCACCTATAAATGTGGAGTGAGACTAAGCAGAAACTTTTCCGGCGACAGCGGTCATTTTTTCAAATGACCCTTTATCAGATTCCTTTAAGCCATGTTGATTGGTTAAAAGACATGGCCACCAGTGGCAGGGCTGATTTTGCCTTATATATAAATATGGCTATAAAGTGAAAATTCTCCTCAGAAAGTATGAAGCGGAATTTCAAATAATTTGGTAGAAATTATCCTTGTTTGACCCTCTTTGAGATTCCTTCAAATCGTGTTGATTGGCTTAAAACTATGGCCACCAGGGATGGGCTGTTTTAAAATATATGTCTCTAGAGAAAATATTCAAAATCTAATTAGAAGAAATGTTGTGGCCTATTAAAGTATTTATGCCCCCTTCGAAGAAGAGGGGGTATATTAGGAGTCACTGTGTCGGGCAGTCTGTCGGAAGCCATATTTTGTCCGGCCTATTTCTTACAAACCACTGGGTGGAATTCAATAAAGTTTTACATGAAGCTTCTATACCAAAAGGAGATGTGCATATTCTAAAGGGGTTACAATTGCCTTATATTTTACAGAGTTATGGGCCTTTTACTAATTAAGTTATGGTGTAGGTCAAGGTGCTGTTTAGGGGGTATTTTGTCCGGCCTATTTCTTACAAACCATTGGGTGGAATTCAATACAATTTTACATGAAACTTCTATACCAAGAGGTACATATCCTAAAGGGGTTACAATTGCATTATATTTTACAGAGTTATGGCCCTTTTACTATTTAAGTTATGGTGTAGGTCAAGGTGCTGTTTAGGGGGTATTTATCATCTTCAGTGATAGTTCTAGTTTCAAATAATTTTGTAGAAATCATCCTTGGTTGACCCTCATTTAGATTGATTAAAGTCATGTGGATTGGTCGAAAAATGTGGCCACCAGGGGGTGGGGCTTCTTTGCATTGTATGGCTTTAGTGATTTAATATTTGCCTAATGCAGTGGAGTAATACTGGTCTTTTTTAGCCTCTTGTTTAGCTTACATGATTACAAAGTGTGATGTGGGCTGTCATTTGTCTACAAAAAGCTTCTCCTAAACCAAAGGACAAATTTTAAAATAATATTGCAGGTATGTGCCTTAGGTGGTTTTCTTTCAAAGTTGTTCAAAGAATTAAATTATATAAAGAACTTTGTGGCTGCAGTATCAGAAAGAGGGTGAAATGCTAAAACTATTTACTTTAAAAAACTGTCCAAATGCTCTGGCCTGATTTGAATTTAATTATGCACACAGATTATTGATCCTTTGGTGACCCAGACTCTTGAAGGATTGTTAAATTTATTCCAATCCTTTGAAAACATGGCTGTCAGGGGCAGAAAGTATTTTTCTTTTATATATATAGTGAAAATTAAAAAAATATCTTTTACAAATTTATACATTGGCCAGAATTGAAAATATTTGGCACAGATGTTGCTTGCTACAAAGGTTGTTCACATGATTCCAATCCATCAATAAATATGGACGCCAGGGGATGGGGATTGTTTGCATTCTTAGCTCACTTCTTAGCAAGAAGAGTTTGAGGTCAGCTAGTGTCATCACACACCGCCCTTCGACTAAACATGTATGTCCGCTGGCTTTCAAAGGTCACCTAATATTAAGGCCAAAAATGTCCTGACATCTGCATCAGAGGGAGGATTTACATATTGGATGTGGTCTTTAATGATTGACTAGTAAGTCTTGTCACTCTTGTGACAAATAAAATCCAACTAGAACAGTATAAAAGTAAATAACGTATTTGACTATTTGTCCATATTGGACATGCTTGCACACGTACATGTGTACCTCAAAAGAATATCAACTTAAACAATTTCAGTACTTTGATTTTACAACAGGCATAAGCAAGGGAGGTTATTACGAATTTCATGTAGTTTTTAATCGATTTCATGACTACAAATTTTGAAGATACTGTGCGATGGAATGTCTCCCTGGAGTCCTTTCGGAAATTAGAATTTTTCCAGACAGCTGACATTTATTGGGCGGGAGGTTCAATAATTTTAATTTCCGCATGGTCCGACATTTTTTGATGACTGGTTTGGGTTGTCAATAAATGGCAATTCTCCCGACATTTTAATTGAATTACAATTCAAAATTCATTAAAAACACAAAAACGTATGCCAAAATACATCATAGCGAACACAACATCAAATATGTTTTGAGAAAATGAATAAAAAATATGTTTTGCTCAGATTATTTCAGGGTTGTCTGCTGCAGATTTGTTGTATTGGGACAGGGGGTTAACATATAACTTTTCACTAAGTTGATCTTGTAATGTAGATCAAACCCTCACAAAATGGCCCACGTTATTGTGAAGTCATCAATTTAGAATATCAACAACATAGGGTTCAGAGATAAAATCAAGGACTTAAGAACATGTATATGAAATTCCTCTTACATGTAGCACTGTGGGTTTTTTTTACAATGAAAACAGGAAGGAGAATATGCAGAAGGAGTAAAAAAATCCATACACCCAACTTTTATCAAGCAAAATCTGTATGAAGCAAGCGTCTGTGTGACCGGGAGGGAGGGAGGGAGAATCAATACTGTCTAAATGCTACCAATAGAGCCAGATTTTTGGGTTCAGAGAGAAATCAATAATATTACGTGCTCCATTATTGTATTTGATACCATTAACGTGGATGGCTATATCTTAACGGGATTCACTCGCAAAAATGATTTTTTGAAAAGATTTAGATATTGCTTCAGAACAGATTTGCTAGCTAAATAATGGTTGAAAATTATCTCTTGATGGTGTGATTTTATTTGTATTCTCAGGTAGGTCTCTTAAACATTACTATATACAAGAGAAAGTTGATGCAAGGCATCAATGTCGCCGGAAAAGACTGCATTGATTTATGTTTTAACACACATGTATTCTTGACTTTCATTAGTCTAAAGATACACATAATGTTTTCATAAGGACTAATTCCAGGATTTTTGAAATTCCACATAGATCTACAAATTTCAGGATTTCTTTTGGTCAGGATTTTTGATGTTTTGTATTTGTCAATAAAACCACAACAAATTAATACATTTTGGGATTTAAATCTTCATGCAATAAAAAGCTATTAAACCCTTTCCATGTCTGAAGCAACAATGAAAACCTTTAAACGCTTAAAACATTGAGAAAACGGTTAAATTGCTGAAGACATGAACTTCCTCCTTTTTAATAATAATTATAATAAATATTTCACAGATGTTAAAATTTATCCTCATATGTTTAAAAAGTAGACCACACTTGAAACAACATATCAGCTAAATTGTTTATCTAAATCGTTGATGCATACAATATATGTATTGCGCAAGAGAAATTCCAATTGCGAGTCCCATTACTATTTAATAGCCATTCTCTGTAAGCATTTGCACTCCTATATAGGGAGTGTGGCACGCATGGTCACGGATTTTGTTCAAACTTCACACATTTTCTCAACTTGATGAAAGAAATGGAAAATGGCAAAAAAAAAAATGCTATAGACTTTGGTTGCCATAGAAACCGGCTCTCGTTTTTTATAGGACTGATTTCAATGGGAAATCCACTAAATTTTCCAATCAGTTTTTAGCATAAATGAAGATATATATGCAAAAGTTCATATTTTCTACCAAAAGTCATCATTTGATGAAGGAAATTAAGTAGAAAACAATTGATTAACAAATTGTTAAATGTGGTCCCAAACACTTCTTTGAAATGGTGTTTTTTACGGGGAAAAAGAACACTTTTTTGCCATTTTTTGAATGGTTATAAAAATTTAATGCGTTCATATGAATACAAATGAACAATGGATGCATGAAGGTCAACATCTCTTCTCACAAGAAATGAAAAAAAGCTATGGGGAACAGTGCCTCTAAAATTAGTTACCATGGATACAAAATGTATCATTTTAAAATTTTAAAAAAAAAAATAAAAAAATGTTTAATGTTTATTTAAATATTGCCAGCATGTGGGTTAAAAAAAATGGATCTTATTTTCTACCAAAAGTCATCATTTGATGAAAGAAATTAATTAGAAAACAATTGATTATCTAATTGTTAAATGTGGTCCCAAACCCTTCTTTGAAATGGTGTTTTTTACGGGGAAAAATAACACTTTTTTGCCATTTTTTGAATGGTTATAAAAATTTAATGCGTTCATATGAATACAAATGAACAATGGATGCATGAAGGTCAACATCTCTTCTCACAAGAAATGAAAAAAAGCTATGGGGAACAGTGCCTCTAAAATTAGTTACCATGGATACAAAATGTATCATTTTAAAATTAAAAAAAAAAAAAAAAAAAAATATGTTTAATGTTTATTTAAATATTGCCAGCATGTGGGTTAAACAAAATGGATCATATTTTCTACCAAAAGTCATCATTTGATGAAGGAAATTAAGTAGAAAACAATTGATTAACAAATTGTTAAATGTGGTCCCAAACCCTTCTTTGAAATGGTGTTTTTTACGGGGAAAAATAACACTTTTTTGCCATTTTTTGAATGGTTATAAAAATTTAATGCGTTCATATGAATACAAATGAACAATGGATGCATGAAGGTCAACATCTCTTCTCACAAGAAATGAAAAAAAGCTATTGGGAACAGTGCCTCTAAAATTAGTTACCATGGATACAAAATGTATCATTTTTAAAATTTAAAAAAAAAAAAAAAAAAATGTTTAATGTTTATTTAAATATTGCCAGCATGTGGGTTAACAAAAATGGATCTTATTTTCTACCAAAAGTCATCATTTGATGAAAGAAATTAATTAGGAAACAATTGATTATCAAATTGTTAAATGTGGTCCCAAATCCTTCTTTGAAATGGTGTTTTTTACGGGGAAAAAGAACACTTTTTTGCCATTTTTTGAATGGTTATAAAAATTTAATGCGTTCATATGAATACAAATGAACAATGGATGCATGAAGGTCAACATCTCTTCTCACAAGAAATGAAAAAAAGCTATGGGGAACAGTGCCTCTAAAATTAGTTACCATGGATACAAAATGTATCATTTTAAAATTTAAAATAAAAAAATAAAAAAATGTTTAATGTTTATTTAAATATTGCCAGCATGTGGGTTAAAAAAAAATGGATCATATTTTCTACCAAAAGTCATCACTTGATGAAGGAAATTAAGTAGAAAACAATTGATTATCAAATTGTTAAATGTGGTCCCAAACCCTTCTTTGAAATGGTGTTTTTTACGGGGGAAAAGAACACTTTTTTGCCATTTTTTGAATGGTTATAAAAATTTAATGCGTTCATATAAATACAAATGAACAATGGATGCATGAAGATCAACATCTCTTCTCACAAAAAATGAAAAAAAGCTATGGGGAACAGTGCCTCTAACATTAGTTACCATGGATACAAAATGTATCATTTTAAAATTTAAAAAAAATAAATAAATATTGTTTAATGTTTATTTAAATATTGCCAGCATGTGGGTTAAACAAAATGGATCATATTTTCTACCAAAAGTCATCATTTGATGAAGGAAATTAAGTAGAAAACAATTGATTATCAAATTGTAAAATGTGGTCCCAAACCCTTCTTTGCAAATGGTGTTTTTTACGGGAAAAAATAACACTTTTTTGCCGTTTTTTAAATGGTTATAAAAATTTAATGCGGCCATATGAATACAAATGAACAATGAATGCATGAAGATCAACATCTCTTCACACAAGAAATGAAAAAAAGCTATGGGGAACAGTGCCTCTATTTTTTGTAACAGTGACCTTGACCCCCAAAACACAATCTGATTGAAGATATTCATAATACGTTTGAAATACATCATGTTTTTATTACTTAGGGAAAATTTGAATTCAATGTAAGAAAAAGTGAAGAAACTATGTTGAATTCTCATAAATAACCAAAATACATCAAAATGTATGTGTGTTACCCTACAAAACAGGCCCGCTCAGCGTCTTTATCATTTAATGTGAAGAAGGTTATTAGATGCACAAGTTTTCCTAATTTTAAAGTAATAGGTTTGATAGTTTCCATGTAAGTGACCTAAATGCAAAATTTAACCAACTATGTCCAATTCTCAAAATCAACCAAAATACATCAAAATTGATGTTTTATACCCCAAAAAAGGCTACACTTAGCATCTTCAGCATACAATGTGAAGAAGAGTATTAGATGAACAAGTTTTCCAAGTTTCAAAAAGTTAGGTTTGATAGTTTTCATGTAAGTGACCTAGACCTAAACGCAAGCCTTAACCAACGCCGCCGACGACGACTACGACGATCAAGTGACGACAATATCTCGTCTTTTTTCCCCCAAAAAATCAGACGAGCTAAAAATCAAAATAGAAGGATTAGTTAGTGATAAAAAAAAATCAGACGAGCTAAAAATCAAAAAAGAAGGATTAGTTAGTGATATAAAACATGGAAAATTGTAATCTTCAAACATAGTTATCATTAGCTGTTATGATTCAAATAAAGAAGTATATTATTTTACATGTCAAGTTGGGTGACGCATTTTATACGTGAAAGTAATGTTCATCATTATTTGTATTAATGTATAATATATTTTTAAGAAAAACACGAATACACTTTCAAAAAGTATCTATCATAAACCCCGATAGACAACTTATTTATGAAATACTATTGGAAAAAAAGCATTAGTTTTTAGCCAATAAAAACAGGTACAGGTACAGCAAAAGTATGCAAAAAAATTGAAGGGTTTAACCCTTTCCCTCATACGACAATTATGCAGCAGACGACTTTGACCATATTTTGACAAATGGTATTAGGAAAGTCCTTGGTTATACATCTGATAATTATCTGTTCATGTAGGTTCGAACGTTCAGCGTCAGTGAATATGAACCTAGAGTCACAGGTTCGATCCAAAAGTGCCCCGCACCAAATATGGTGGCGTTACCCTTGGGTAAGGTACATTTCCTTGCATAGTACTGGTTTGTTTGCCCAGGGATCACAAACAAGTGAATTGATGCTGTGATATTACTGAAATAATGTTAAAACGGCTCAAAACCCCAATAAAACAAAACAAAAACAAAAAACAAAAAAAATCTAAAATTCCAAGGGAGGTAATTCATGTTTTTTTATTTTTCTAAATAACTAAGGGAGGTAATTTGTATTTTTTGGTGATGAGGTATTTTAAAATCTTATTTATGCAAAAACGATCATATGTTCCCCGTAGCTTTTTTCTTGCGTTTGATTAAGCAAATGTTCATCTATCTATTTATGTAATTCACTTAATTGGAGATGGCTGCATTTTTTTTTAAATAAGTGGTAAATATTGCGTTTTTCATCAAAAACTCAACTTTGCACACTGTTTCCATGGCAACAGGGCAATATTTTGGAATTTCTAACACTATTTTTCTGAATAGTTCACTGATGGCAACATGTGGAATAAGTTTAAGCAATATCCGTGACTATGCGTGCCGAAAAAGTTTAAATGCTTACAGAGAATAGCTATTAATAGGTGGCAAGTATGAAATTAATTGGGTGCGAAAGAACAGATTTTCTTTATTTCTAAATCTATTGTTTATCAGAGTTTGTTCTTCTCTTAATTTGTTTCAAGCCAAATAAACATTTATAATCACATATATTTAATCATTCAAGTGTGTAATATTAGCTATCTATCTGTTATAAGGTGTTTGAGCATTCTTTCGAAATGTTGACCCTCGTATGTCAAATCGAGGCGTAGAGTCAAACATCGAAGACAGTGAAAAAAAGCTTTAGTGCATGTTTTATTCCACTGCATTCGAGTGAAAAAAGCATTTCTATATTATCTTTCTTTCTCCTACATTCGACCCATGCACTCGTTTCGTGACGTTTAAGAAATCAATTCGTCGTGCGACATTTTTTGTCTGCATAAACAAGTCACTTTTCTAAGTTTACATTTTACTTCCGGTTACTTCGCTTTGTTTACATTTTGGCATTATGAAACTAGGTCACAAGCTGAGGAAAAGGCGTTTCGACGTTCACGACCGATAAACAGGCTTATATTTGAGACATATTTTCACAAAATATTTCTTATTTTTGTTTCTGTTACCAGTTTATGTTGATACTTATCTATTAAAAGGAGAATTCGAAGTGATTGTCATATCGATAGTCTTCTGCAAGCAGGTGCGCGTATGTAAAAAAA
The DNA here is from genome assembly GCA_031761405.1 of Serripes groenlandicus. Classification (NCBI taxonomy): domain Eukaryota; kingdom Metazoa; phylum Mollusca; class Bivalvia; order Cardiida; family Cardiidae; genus Serripes; species Serripes groenlandicus. The sequence continues at coordinate 4,028,988 of JASEVX010000012.1, read as the reverse complement.
TTAGACTGTGCGACGTAAAGGTTTGTAGTTATCGCCTTTTGATTACATAGTTTATGAAAATAAAGTATCGCAGTCTAGCTAATCTAGGGACTGTTTTGTCTTCGTAAATAAAACACAAAAACGTAAATGCAAGTCAAAATAAAGAAACTGCACATACTTAAAACATCGGAATATTTATTTCATTTTAAATGTGTCACATAACTTAGTGTTTTTAAACAAACGCAATTGTAATATATGTTCAAGACATTTAAAAAAAAAATCTAATAATAACCCCCCCTCCCATGTGATTTCCGAAAACCTATTAAAAATAGAAGTCGCGGGCTTCTGCCCGGCGACTAATAACAAATCTGCAGCAGACAACTTTGAAAAAATATTTAGGCAAATCTTTTTAAAATATTTATAAATGGAAGTACAAATATGGAAAAGAGTTAAAATTATCGCGGCAGAAGGAGAAACTGCTCACTGGTATATATATACATACAATTTCTCTCTTTGCAACATTGTTTTCAAAATTTGTCTGCTGCACATGTGTTAAAATACATATTGGACAGGGTTGAACAGGATTTGAATGTAAATTTCTCTTTGATTTCCGTCAAGGTTATATTTGTAAAATTATTGTTTTTTGCACTTTCTACAATTTCAAATCTGAACTTTTTCTGATGCCTTAATGGAGCACTGACAGTCGGACTACTTTTCATAACATTTTGGCAAAAAGAGAAATTTCCTTGATAAATAGATAAATAGATAAATAGATTCTTAAACCTATTCACACTTTGACGCAGCTGACAACTTTTGAAAACATGAAAATGACAAAATTGTTAATATTAAGCAATTTCTGCTTTTGCCACAATGTTTTCAAAGGTTTCTGATTTGTTGTATGTGTGACAGATCTAATAATGCTTTATTTTTTGTCTGTAAGCAATTGTTAATTCTACATGTTATTATTTTTAACATAACACATATTGTGTTAAAGCCCACATTGCATAGATTTTTTTAAGAATAATCAGATATATGTATTTAACCATTTCCAGAATCTTCTGCAGCGGATTAATTCTGACAATATGCATTAAACTATTTTTCCTTTTGCCGCAATGTTTTCAACTCTATTCCGTAATCAGTCTTGTTTACAGAAATTATTCATCAATTTGTCAAGAACTTCTCAAATTCATTTGCAGTAGATTTGTTGTATGTGGGAAAGGGTTGAGGTTTGATTTTCTTATAATTGAACTTGAAATATGAGTTTTCCCTTTCATTATTTATAAATAAATAATTAATGTGAAACCAATTGACAGGCTATTTTATCTGATTATTATAGGTCTTGTGTAACTCCTTAGGCATTATGATACACTTTTTGTGTCACCCTGCGTAGCAATGTAAGGCACTTTAAGGGATTACTTATTTTTTTGTCCGTCCGTCTGTCTGTCTGTCTGTCTGTCACACTTTCAATGAGCAGGTGCAGGTGACACATGTGCTCCGCGGAGCCAGGGACGTAGATAAGAGGGATATGCAACTAAATTGTATACTAAAATATCACCCGTGCCAACATTTGTAGCAAGTTAAACTCAAAAACCATTCAAGATATGAAAATAAAAAATATATTTTCTGAAAGTTTAAACATTCTTCTATTGCATTAGATAAAAATATTTTAATATACTACAGATTTTGATTAATATGTTATTCTTATGAAAAATGTCAGTCTATTAATTTTTCGAAAAAAATAATATAATTCAGAAATCCCAATAACTGTGTCTTTTAAACCAGTCATTGTTCAAAATACAAAAAAAAATCCAGTTGTTCATTGTATCTCTAATTTTAAGCTTTCAGAATATGTATGTTTTGTTTAAGTGCCAAATGTGACTTCTTCTTATGAAAAATGTCAGTCTATTAATTTTTCGAAAAAAATAATATAATTCAGAAATCCCAATATCTGTGTCTTTTAAACCAGTCATTGTTCAAAATACAAAAAAAAATCCAGTTGTTCATTGTATCTCTAATTTTAAGCTTTCAGAATATGTATGTTTTGTTTAAGTGCCAAATGTGACTTCAAAGTTTTATTTGCTACAAAATGTGAAAATTTTGACAATTTTATTGCTTTATGTGATATTTTAACCAGATAACAGGTGTACAGGTGGAGTTGCATATCCCTCTTAACTACGTCCCTGGCGGAGCACTCCATTCTAGTTACTATTTTAGTCTGTATAATTGTCATATAACAATATCAGTTCAGTCATACTGAACACACAATAAGGTCATGTATACCAGTGTTTTCCCCAGCCTAAAACTAATCAGATCTTCATGTGGAACTCGACTATCATGTTAAGAGACATACAGTCAAACTTCTGATCAATAGCCATGGATATCATAAAACTGGCTGCTTAACCCTTTCCCTCATATAGAGGCTTTCTGACGCCTCTGCAGCAGACAGCTTTTTTTTAAAAACATAGTGACAAAAGAAGAAATTGCTCAAAACGAGCAATTTCTCCTTTTGCCACAATGTTTGCCTCTTTTAGTCATTGTTTATCCATTCATTTATGGAGATTTTCCATTTTTTGACAAAATATGTCCAAAGTCGTCTGCTGCAGATTTGCTGTATGTGGGAAAGGGTTAACAAAGAACTGTCTAGACATTATCCATAGAGCAAATAAAAAACTTTCAATATATCAGAGTTATGAAAACCACAAAACTTTCCTGTTGTACAATTTAAATTAAGCAGATTGCTTAGTCAGCATATGGATTGCATCTCTTTCTGGGGTCAAAAAATGTAATAATCACTCAAAATTACAAATTATCATTCTCGTTTTTTCATGCCAAGTAAGATTATTAATAATTATTTGGGTTAAACAATGTTAAACTGCTCAGATCACACTCGTTTGGGTTTGGTACCAACTGGATTTGCAAAAATTGAATGCATTTTACAAGAATTGAGAATATCAGTTATAATGATGCTTTATTTGGAAATTTTTAGATATTAAAAATATTTTATTATGATAACCATTTGCTTTTTTAATTTAATCAAAGGTTTTTTGTAACCTCTTCCTTTTTTAGTTTGTCTGAGTTTTTTGGGGAAAAAGACAAGCTATTGTCGTCACTTGATCGTCAGCGTTGCTTATGTTTTGCGTTTAGGTCACTTAAATTACATGGAACCTATCAAACCTAATACTTTGAATCTTGGAAAAGTTGTTCATCTAATATCCTTCTTCACATTGTATGCTAAAGAAGCTGGGTTTGGCCTGTTTTTTTGGGGTAAAAAGGTAGGCACCCGCAGGCGGTGTTCTTGTTATATATATATATAATAATACATTTCATTGGCTTATGATTGGTTTAGATATCCAATCAATAATTGTTAGGGTTTTAGAATACAATCATTTGATTGATTGAATAGAATAATGTTGAGGGAAAGGAAGAGCCCTAATCTTTACAGTTCCAAAAGTGTTTCATTTAGTAGTATATCATTATGTTTATATATTAACATATAATATATATATAACATGGTTAAAACTGGTATATACATGTAGTAATGGGGTACCAGTGCTAGGCGAGTTTTGATTTGAAATCATATACATCTTTAGAGTTCACAACATTCTTTGGGAGTGAGTTTCATCGTTAATTATCCTCTGAAAAAAGTCTTGCAGGCCAATTGATGTTATGCAACGTGGTTTATATAACTTCATTCCATAATGGTAATGGCTGAGTAAGTGCAAGCTGGTACTCAAATTAAAATCAGTCATTCAATAAACAATCCAATTAGTGATATATTTGGCTCATGCAGCTCAGTACAAAGCAGTCAAGGGGAGTTTTTGTTATCACCGGTTGTCTGTCTCCACAAGTTCTTTAAACAACATCTCTTAATAACTTCTTAAACCCCTTGGCCAATTTCAACCAACCATTACAGGAAGGTTCAGTTGGTGGCTCTCTTTCGGCAGTGTTCAAAGTATTAAACTATCTGTAGAACTCGGGTTGCTGTGGCATCAGAAAGGTTCAAATGATAAAACTTTCTTTGAATGAATGTATATTGTTTTATGGCGCATCGACAGCTAAGGTCATTTAGCGCGCATTTAAATTTAATTATTCATGTTCCCTGGGTAAACAAACGAGTACTAGGCTAGAAAATGTGCCTTGCCCAAGGGCACTCCACCATGACCGTAGTGCCGCGACTGGGGATCGAACCCGGGACACCCGGTTTCGAAATCCCCGACGCTAACCACTCGACCACAGCGGATTCCCTAAAACTTTCTTTGAAGACCCAAAACTAGGAAGGAATTGTTTTAACCCTTTCCCACATATAGACGCTTCCTGACGTCTTTGCAGCAGACGATTTTTGAAAGCAATGTGACAAAAGTAGAAATTGCTCAAAACGATTTTAAGTAATTATACCTACATTTAAGAGCTTGACCATGTTTTTGCCTAGATGTTTTCAAAGTCCTCTGCTGAAGATTTGTTGTATGTGTAATTTTATTTGTTTACTCTTTTAAACAGATGTTGAAGGCGAAGGCGGACAAGTGTCCAACAGATGAGCTGTCTCTGACAAACTGTGTCATCCTCAACCCTGGGGACTTAAAGAACACAGATGAGTAAGTACTTCCATTATGTAGTACTTAACCCTATATAACTTGCAGGATATCTGCAGTAGAAGACTTTGAAAACGTCTTACCAAAAATATAAAATGTCACTTAAAATAATAGTATATTTATTGAAGAGAATTGGTAACAGTGTTAATTGCCAACGGAGAAATCCTCTCAATGTCCTTTCCTGAATTATTTCAGGGTAAAACTGCTAAATTGTCTTGAAGCAGATACTTTGAATACATCTAGACAAATGTTCGGAAAGTCTCTATAAATAAAAGTATTCCAATAATTTTAAAAGCGTTGAAAACAGCCTGTCACAAAGGTAGAAAAATATAAAACTCATAATAAGCAATTTCTCTTTTTTCTCCACGATGTTTTAAAAAGTTGTCTGCTGTAGATGTGTCAAAATATGTATGTATCTGGGAGGGGTTAACTGGCATATAATGAACACTTGATGGATTAGTTCCCCATTTCATTACTTTCCGTGGTACCAATTAACTGTCGAGGTCCTTGTTATTTCTCTGTAATTTGGTTTATTCCTGTTAATTATTCATCATCATTCAGGATCAATGTATAAGATTGTCTGCTATTGTCTCGGATAGTTTCCTTCTTGTACATTTATTGTGTTTAAGATAAAATAAAAGCCTCATGCCTTTTTGCAGATGCATTTTGACCACATTTGAAAAACATTTCAAAGAAGAAATTATGCATATTGATCAGTTTCTTCTTTTGCCGCAACGTTTCTCTCATTTGATAATTATTATCCCCCGCTTTTTCGAAGAAAAAAAGGGGGGTTATTAATTTCGGTTTGTCCGTCTGTCCGTCCGTCTGTCTGTCTGTCTGTCCGTCTGTCTGTCTGTCACACTTCGTTTCCGTGCAATAACTGCCATAAATGTGAACCGTTTTTTTTTCAAAATTGGTAACAAGGTTAAATGCCTTAAGGGCTAGGCCAAGTTCGATCGTCACTTTCGGCGGACTTTATTTATTGGAGTTATGGCCCCTTATTTAACACAAAATGTCGTTTCATGCTGTTTCCGTGCAATAACTGCCACAAATGTGAATATTTTTTTTTCAAACTTGGTAACAAGGTTAAATGCCTTAAGGGCTAGGCCAAGTTCGATCGTCACTTTCGGCGGACTATATTTGGTGGAGTTATGGCCCCTTATTTAACAAAAAATGTCGTTTCTTGCTGTTTCCGTGCAATAACTGCCACAAATGTGAACCGTTTTCTTTCAAACTTAGTAACAAGGTTAAATGCCTTAAGGGCTAGGACAAGTTTGATCGTCACTTTCGGCGGACTTTATTTAGTGGAGTTATGGCCCTTTATTTAACAAAAAAAGTCGCTTCTTGCTGTTTCCGTGCAATAACTGCCACAAATGTGAACCGTTTTTTTTTCAAACTTAGTAACAAGGTTAAATGCCTTAAGGGCTAGGCCAAGTTCGATCGTCATTTTCGGCGGACTTTATTTAGTGGAGTTATGGCCCCTTATTTAACACAAAATGTCGTTTGTTGCTGTTTCCGTGCAATAACTGCCACAAATGTGAACCGGTTTTTTTTTCAAACTTGGTAACAAGGTTAAATGCCTTAAAGGCTAGGCCAAGTTCGATGGTCACTTTCGGCGGACTTTATTCGGCGGAGTTATGGCCCTTCATTTAACAAAAAATGTTGTTTCTTGTTGTTTCTGTGCAATAACTGCCACAAATGTGAACCGGTTTTTTTCAAACTTGGTAACAAGGTTAAATGCCTTAAGGGCTAGGCCTAGTTCGATCGTCACTTTCGGTGGACTTTTTCCAGTGGAGTTTTGGTCCCTTAATTAACAAAAAAAGTCGTTTCTTGCTGTTTCCGTGCAATAACTGCCACAAACTTGGTAACAACCTAGGCCAAGTTTGTTTAATTTACCCTGTAATACATGTTCAATAAAAAGACTACTGACATGTTTAAATCTAACCTCAACATTTTCCTACAATATTTCCTGCAAGTGGGGGATATAAATTTCATGAATTTGCTTGTTACACTTCCATTTAAAGAAATTTCACATATTTTTTCTGAAATGTTGAAGTTCTCAAAGTATGTGAGAAAGGGTGACTGTGAGGATCATTTAACCCTTTCCCTCATTTAGACACTTTCTGATGCCTCTGCAGCAGACAGCTTTTTGAAAACATAATGACAAACAAGCAATTTCTCCTTTTGACACAATATTTTCCACTTTTAGTCATAGGTTATCCATTCAATTATAGAGATTTTCCATGCAGGGAAAGGGTAACTTGTTACCAGAAAAACTATTGTTAGACTTTTTAGATCACCTAAAGCCAAAGGCTCAAGGTGAGCTATTCTGATCACTTTTTGTCCGTCTGTCGTTAACATTTAGCATTTAGATCATCTCCTCCTTAACCACATGACCAATTTCAATCAAACTTCACATAAATGTTCCATTGGTGGACCTCTTTCAAAATTGTTCAAAGATTTAAATTCCATCGAGAACTTTGGTTGCTGCGGCATCAGAAAAGGGGAAAATTGCCGAATCTTAAAAAATCTTCTTGTCCAAAAGTACTGGCCCGATTTAAAAATTATTTTGCACAAATGTTCCTTGGTATACCTTCTACCAAGATTGTTCAAATATTTCCGATCCGTTGAAAAACATGGCCGCCAGGGGGCGGAGCTTGTTTTCCTTATATGTGCATTGTTAAAACTTTAAAAATCTTCTTGTCCGAAAGTACTGGCCCGATTCGAAAATTATTTTGCACAAATGTTCCTTGGGACACCCTTTACCAAGATTGTTCAGATATATCCGATCCGTTGAAAAACATGGCCGCCAGGGGGCGGAGCTTGTTTTCCTAATATGTGCATCGTTAAAACTTTAAAAATCTTCTTGTCAAAAAGTACTCGCCCGATTTGAAAATTATTTTGCACAAATGTTCCTTGAGGCACCCTTTACCAAGATTGTTCAAATATTTCCGATCTGTTTAAAATCATGGCCGCCAGGGGGCGGAGCTTGTTTTCCTTATATGTGCATTGTTAACATTTTAAATATCTTCTTGTTCAAAAGTACTGGCCCGATTTTAAAATTATTTTGCACATATGTTCTTTGGGGCACCCTTTACCAAGATTGTTCAAATATTTCCGATCCGTTGAAAAAACATGGCCACCAGGGGGCGGAGCTTGTTTTCCTTTTATCCTATATGTGCATTGTTAAAACTTTAAAAATCTTCTTGTCCAAAAGTATTAGCCCGATTTTAAAATTATTTGGCACAAATGTTCCTTGGGACACCCTCTACCAAGATTGTTTAACTATGTCCGATCCGTTGAAGAACATGGCCACCAGGGTTGCTGCGGCATCAGAAAGGGGGCAAAATGTCCAAACTTTAAAAATCTTCTCCTCTGAATCTGCATGTCAGATTCCAATATAGTTTGGTAGAAATGTTCCTTGGGTGAGCCTCTACAAAGATTGTTCAAGGCATACTGTCTGGTTGAAAAACATGGCATTCAGGAGGCATCAGAAAAGGGGCAAAATGACAAAATTTCAGGTGATCGATTTAGCTCACTTGAGCACAAAGTGCAGGTTGAGCTATTGTGATCACTCACTGTCTAGTGTTTGTCCACCATTTCTTTTCAACATTATCTCCTCTGAAACCCCTTGGCCAATTTTTATGAACATTTACAGGAATGTTCCTTGGGACTGTTTCTCTTTCAAAACTGTTGAAAGGAATTAATTACATGTAGAACTTTTGCTGCAGCCACATCAGAAGGAAGGGAAAATTGCCCAAACTTTAAAAATCTTTTTGTTGAAAAGTACTGGTTCGATTAAAAAGGAATTTTGCACAAATGTTCAATGATTTGATAAAATTGTTCCTTGGTTGACCCGCTTCCAAAATTGTTCAGACCATATTAATTGGTTGAAAAACATTGCAGCAATTAAGGTTGCCTTAGAAAAGGGGAAAAATTACAATTATTTTAATATTCCATTCTTATGAAAGTGCTTAGTTTGATTTCAAGATAAATATGTAGAAATGTTCCTTCAGTAACTCTTCTAAAAAAAAAAAAGACATTGAAAGACATAGCATATAGTTTGCATAAGAAAAAAGGGCGAAATGAACCTTTTAGCTTCAAGTGACATTTCCTCTTTATCCACTGGACCAATTTAAGCCAAACTTAATCCATTTCCTCATACGACAATTCTACAGCAGACGACTTTGAACATATTTTGTCAAAAAATAGAAAATCTCTATAATTGAATGGATAGTGGAAAACATTGTGGCAAAAGGAGTAATTGCTTGTTTTGAGCAATTTCTTCTTTTGTCACTATGTTTTCAAAAAGTTGTCTGCTGCAGAGGTATCAGAAAGCGTCTATATGAGGGAAAGGGTTAATAGGACTGTTACTTTGGGTACATTGTATTAAGAGCATGTTGAAAGCGGCGTAAAACCACAATAAATAAATAAATAAATAAATAAATAAGTATTAAGAACATTGAACATTATTCTATTGAATCCGGTGAGCAATATAGGAATCTTATGGTTGTTTTGTTAACTCAAATAGTCTTTTTCTTGTGAAATACTTTATATTCAATTTGATCTTTGCAGTTAGATAAACAAAAAATGTAGTGCCTTTAGGAGCATTTGACTATTTTCTATATACAAACACATTTTCACATGATGACTTGTCTGTGATACCAATTAACAGCTAGGTGAAGCCATTGCTATTGAGGTGTAATTCTGTTTATTCCTGTAAATTATGCATTATCATTCAGGGTTAATCTAGAAAAAGTGTCTGGTTTGTCTTGGATAGTCTGTGTCTTGAAAACCTTAGTATGAAGTACAGGCTGAACTATTATGATAACTCACCATTCCCCAGTCGCTTCTGTCTGTTTGTTCAAATTTCCTACAAACTAGTTTGTTCTTCTTAATAAATGTGATGGCCACCAGAGGGGCTTGGCAGGTTTTCCTTATAAAAATGATAAAAATAAAAATATGTATGTATTTAGTGAAAGATTTATGAGTCTTCTTGCACAAATGTTCCTTCGAAGTTCAGTGTCTCTGCCAAGATTGTCATCCCCCCGCCATGCTTTATATCACTATTACCTTGTGAACAGTCTACAGATTATATAGAACATCCAATCTTCATGAAAGTTCATCTCTATACTAAGGCACATTGGGTCAAAAAAATGTGTCACTTGATTAACCCTTTCCCTCAGATAGACGCTTTTTGACAACTTTGCAGCAGACGTTCTTTTGAAATCATAGTGACAAAAGAAGAAATTGCTCAAAACGATTTCTCCTTTTGCCACAATATTTTCCACTTTTAGTCATAGGTTATCCATTCAATTATAAAGATTTTCAATTTTTTGACAAAATATGTTCAAAGTTGTCTGCTGCAGAATTGTCGTATGAGGGAAAGGGTTAAGCGAAAATAACACCTAATGAACACGCTAGATGCGTTTTCAGATCAACTTTAAGGTTCATGAAATTTGATTCATCTTCATCAAATCCAAGTCCGGTTCCAAACTGGGTTACATTTTGTAAACTATGTAAAATTTTAGAAATAAAACTTTTGAACACATTAGAGCCATGTGCACATTTTCAATAAATCTCATGAAAAATCTGCAGAACAATTATCTCCATCAAATCCCGTTTAAGGTTTGCATTTGGGTCATATGGGATCAAATACTAGTTTACTTGGCCAAGTTTTAGAAACATCTTGTGGACACATTAGGGGCCACATTTTTAGGGGGGTATATAGGAGTCACTGTGTCGGGCTGTCTGTCTGTCTGTCTGTCTGTCGGTTGGCCGGAGGCCATATTTTATCCGGCCTATTTCTTACAAACCACTGGGTGGAATTCAATACAATTTTACATGAAGCTTCTATACCAAGAGGAGATGTGCATATCATAAAGGGGTTACAATTGCATGTTATTTTACAGAGTTTTGGCCCTTTTACTTATTAAGTTGTTGGTCATATTTTGTCCGAAGCCATATTTTGTCTGGTCTATTTCTTACAAACTGCTGGGTGGAATTCAATAACATTTTACATGAAGCTTCTATACCAAGAGGAGATTTGCATACCCTTAAGGTCTTACAATTGCATGTTATTTTACAGAGTTATGGCCCTTTTACTTATTAAGTTGTTGGTCGGTCAGAAGCCATATTTTGTAGGGGCTTATTTCTTACACACCACTAGGTGGAATTCAATAAAATTTTACATGCAGCTTCCATACCAAGAGGAGATGTGCATATCATAAAGGTCTTACAATTGCATGTTATTTCACAGAGTTATGGCTCTTTTGTTGGTCGGTCGGAGGCCATATTTTGAGTCAAGGTGCTGTTTGGGGGGTATTTATCATCTTCAGTGATATTTCTAGTTCATCCAAATGTTATGAAAAATCATCAGAACTTTCATCTCCATCAAATCCCAGTTAGGTGTCAAATTTAGAAACACATAAGAGACACATAAGAAACACATAAGAGGTCACATTTTTCATCAAATCTTTATGAAAGTCATCAGAACATTAATTTCCATCAAATTCCAGTAGGGTTCGGAACTGGGTCATGTGGGGGTAAAAGAAACTAGATATTTTGGTCTTATTTTAGCAAAGAAGTTATGTATTCCAAGGTAGACCAAAGGTTCTTTAACAGTTCTTATTTTGTATTCCAAGGTAGACCAAAGGTTCTTGAACAGTTCTTATTTTGTATTCCAAGGTAGACCAAAGGTTCTTTAACAGTTCTTATTTTGACGGGAATCTCAATTCAGCAAATTAACTTCTGATCCTTATATCTATAGAGTTAGAACATTGAAAACTATTTAAGATATATTGAATTGGGTAAGCCATGTTGGACCATTATGGTCCACATTAATTTTCTGATTATATTAAAAAAACATAGTGTCTTAACCTTTCCCTCATATAGGAGCTTTCCGACGCCTCTGCAGCAGACAGCTTTTTGAAAATATGGCGACAAAAGAAGAATTTGCTCAAAACAAGCAATTTCTTCTTTTGTCACCATGTTTTCAACTTGATTGAATTATTATGCCCCCTTCGAAGAATAGGGATATATTGCTTTGCACATGTCTGTCGGTCGGTCCGTCTGTAGACCAAAGCTTGTCTGAGTTATAACTCAACAATGCCTGGACCTATGGTCCTCAAACTTGACTTGGGGGTTGGGCCTGACCAGTAGATGAACCCTAATTATTTTGAGGTCATTGGGTCAAAGGTCAAGGTCACAGTGACCTTGAACACAAAAACCCTTTTTAAGCTTGTCCGAGTGATAACTCAACAATGCCTGGCCCTATGGTCCTCAAAGTTGACTTGGAGGTTGGGCCTGACGAGTAGATGAACTCTATTTATTTTGAGGTAATTGGGTCAAAGGTGAAGGTCACAGCGACCTTGAACACAAAACCCCTTTTTAAGCTTGTCCGAGTGATTACTCAACAATACCTGGACCTATGGTTCTTAAAGTTGACTTGGAGGTTTGGCCTGACCAGTAGATGAACTCTATTTATTTTGAGGTCGGTCATTGGGTCAAAGGTCAAGGTCACAAGGTCACGGTCACAGTGACCTTGAACACAAAAAACCTTTTTAAGCTTGTCTGAGTGATAATTCAACAATGCCTTGACCTATGGTCCTCAAAGTTGACTTGGAGGTTGGGCCTAACCAGTAGATGAACCCTATTTATTTTGAGGTCATTGGGTCAAAGGTCAAGGTCACAGTGACCTTGAACATAAAAACCCTTTTTAAGCTTGTCCGAGTGATAACTCAACAATGCCTGTACCTATTGTCCTCAAACTTGACTTGGAGGTTGGGCCTGACCAGTAGATGAACCTTATCTATTTTGAGGTATTTGGGTCAAAGGTCAAGGTCACAGTGGCCTTGAACACAAAAACCTTTTTCAAGCTTGTCTGAGTGATAGCTCAACAATGCCTGGACCTATGGTCCTCAAAGTTGACTTGGAGGTTGGGCCTGACCAGTAATGAACCCTATTTATTTTGAGGTCATTGGGTCAAAGGTCAAGGTCACATTGACCTTGAACACAAAAACCCTTTTTAAACTTGTCCGAGTGATAACTCAACAATGCCTGGACCTATGGTCTTCAAACTTGACTTGGAGGCTGGGCCTGACCAGTAGATGAACCCTATTTAGTTTGAGGTCATTGGGTCAAAGGTCAAGGTCACAGTGACCTTGAACACAAAAACCTTTTTTAAGCTCGTCTGAGTGAACAATGCCTGAACAATGCCTGAACCTGGAGGATACATAATATCTGCAAATATCAGTCATCATCACAATGGGATTAAGAACTGTACCTACCATCCTCAAACTTTGAATGAACATTGTTCATAATCTTAAAACTGACTCATAGACATCCAATGTGAAATGACAAATCAACTGGCATTTCGGTCCATTCAAATTTTACTCAATTGTCCTAATATTCCTGACAACATGGCGCTCAAGGGGGCATAATGTTTGACAAACATCTCTTGTTGTACTTTCATTTAAGGAGAGTTTCCAAATTCTTTCTGTTATGTTTTCAAAGTTGTCGTCTGCTGCAGATTTGTTGCATGTGGGAAAGGGTTTAGTAACATATTACCTCCTTTCCCACATACAATATTAATATATACCTTGTGAGCTATTTCTCCTTTTACCACGATAAGGCCCAGGTTTGTTGTAACTATGTGGTAAATAGTAAATACAAAATACATTTGATGGATTTGTCCGGGCGACGGGTGAACATGTGCACAACAAACTTGTAATTACTCCTAGCTTGATTAAAACCTTCTTGGGATCACAACAAGCTTGTAATTACTCCTAGCTTGATTAAAACCCTCTTGACATTAACATTTTATTTAACATATAGAACTTGTCTCCAATTAGAGTATTCTCTCAGCGGGTGATGTATGCATTACTCTCTAGTATTTAACCCTTTCCCCCATATAGACACTTTCTGACGCCTCTGCAGCAGACAGCTTTTTGAAAACATAGTGACAAAAGAAGAAATTGCTCTAAATGAGCAAGTCTCTCCGTTTTCCACTTTAAGTCATAGGTTAACCATTTAGTTATAGAGGTTTTCTATTTGTTGACAAAATATGTTCAAAGTCGTCTGCTACAGAATTGTCGTATGAGGGAAAGGGTTAAATGGTACATATTTTTTATTTGAACAACTGCAGCAGTGATGTTCGCAAAAGTCAATCAATCTCTAACTAAAATATGGCTATTTCAATCTTCACAAAACTTTGGTCTTAACTCTTCTGGATATAATAATCATGGCCAAGTTGGATATCCAAATGTGAGTTATGTGTCAGCTCTTTTGGGAATATTTTTATTTAGAAAATTGGAATACTAATTTTGATACCAAGTTGAAAATATTATGGGAAAATGACAAAAAACTTTCTCTGTTACCCATTCTCTTGTTTAAAGTGTCATCTGCCTGAGTGAAAAGTTTTTATTTTATTGCCTGCATTTTAATGATTAAAAGGAGGTATTAACTTAACAAGAAAACCAATATTGTGGACTGTGCATAAAGTATCGACCCGGATCAGTCTAAGCATACCTTGCAGGCTAATCTGGTCAAACACTTTTTGCCTCCTGTGGATTTTTTGTTTCAGGACTCATTACTCTATACCTGTATCCCCCTGAGGCAGAATGAGTTGGTCTGTGTGCAGGCTGATGTGGGTCAATATAGTACGCAGAGTCAATAATGTTGGTTTTCTCGCGGGACGGCTCAAATATATTCAGTAACTGATTGTCAGAATCAGTATATGCTGAACAAAAAATAAATAAGTTATCTGAGACCATAGCTGTCATTTCTTGTTATTATCAGGAAATACATGAGAAGTAAATATTGGAATAGACTGTGAGCTGGGGAACTGGAATAACATAAAAAAGAGATTATCTATATAATTGGTTTCAGAGACTGCGGGTCCTCAGGTCATTTGTTAATCCTTACTTTTCTGTCAGGCTGCTTTGTCATTATTGTCTAATGTCCCTTACCATAATAGAACATACAAACTTACATTGAATTGTTGTTAGTCCTTTCCAACATACAAACTTACATTGAGTTGTTGTTAGCCCTTTCCACATACAAACTTACATTGAATTGTTGTTAGCCCTTTCCACATACAAACTTACATTGAATTGTTGTTAGCCCTTTCCAACATACAAACTTACATTGAATTGTTGTTAGACCTTTCCAACATACAAACTTACATTGAGTTGTTGTTACCCCTATCCCTCATACAAACTTACATTGAATTGTTGTTAGCCCTTTCCAACATACAAACTTACATTGAATTGTTGTTAGCCCTTTCCACATACAAACTTACATTGAATTGTTGTTAGCCCTTTCCAACATACAAACTTACATTGAATTGTTGTTAGCCCTTTCCAACATACAAACTTACATTGAGTTGTTGTTAGCCCTTTCCCAGATACAAACTTACATTGAATTGTTGTTAGTCCTTTCCAACATACAAACTTACATTGAGTTGTTGTTAGCCCTTTCCAACATACAAACTTACATTGAGTTGTTGTTACCCCTATCCCTCATACAAACTTACATTGAATTGTTGTTAGCCCTTTCCACATACAAACTTACATTGAATTGTTGTTAGCCCTTTCCCACATACAAACTTACATTGAATTGTTGTTAGCCCTATCCCACATACAAACTTACATTGAATTGTTGTTAGCCCTTTCCAACATACAAACTTACATTGAATTGTTGTTAGCCCTATCCCTCATACAAACTTATATTGAATTGCTGTTAGCCCTTTCCAACATACAAACTTACATTGAGTTGTTGTTAGCCCTTTCCAACATACAAACTTACATTGAGTTGTTGTTAGCCCTTTCCCAGATACAAACTTACATTGAATTGTTGTTAGCCCTATCCCACATACAAACTTACATTGAATTGTTGTTAGCCCTTTCCAACATACAAACTTACATTGAGTTGTTGTTACCCCTATCCCTCATACAAACTTACATTGAATTGTTGTTAGTCCTTTCCAACATACAAACTTACATTGAGTTGTTGTTAGCCCTTTCCAACATACAAACTTACATTGAGTTGTTGTTAGCCCTTTCCCAGATACAAACTTACATTGAACTGTTGTTAGTCCTTTCCAACATACAAACTTACATTGAGTTGTTGTTAGCCCTTTCCAACAAACAAACTTACATTGAATTGTTGTTAGCCCTTTCCCACATACAAACTTACATTGAGTTGTTTTTAGCCCTTTCCCACATACAAACTTACATTTAGTTGTTGTTAGCCCTTTCCAACAAACAAACTTACATTGAATTGTTGTTAGCCCTTTCCAACAAACAAACTTACATTGAATTGTTGTAAGCCCTTTCCAACAAACAAACTTACATTGAATTGCTGTTAGCCCTATCCCAGATACAAACTTACATTGAATTGTTGTTAGCCCTTTCCCACATACAAACTTACATTGAATTGTTGTTAGCCCTATCCCAGATACAAACTTACATTGAATTGTTGTTAGCCCTATCCCACATACAAACTTACATTGAATTGTTGTTAGCCCTATCCCAGATACAAACTTACATTGAATTGTTGTTAGCCCTATCCAATATACAAACTTACATTGAATTGTTGTTAGCCCTTTCCCACATACAAACTTACATTGAATTGTTGTTAGCCCTTTCCAACAAACAAACTTACATTGAATTGTTGTTAGTCCTTTCCAACATACAAACTTACATTGAATTGCTGTTAGCCCTTTCCAACAATCAAACTTACATTGAATTGTTGTTAGCCCTTTCAAACAAACAAACTTACATTGAATTGCTGTTAGCCCTTTCCAACAAACAAACTTACATTGAATTGCTGTTAGCCCTTTCCCACATACAAACTTACATTGAATTGCTGTTAGCCCTTTCCAACATACAAATTAACATTAAATTGCTGTTAGCCCTTTCCCACATACAAACTTACATTGAATTGCTGTTAGCCCTTTCCCACATACAAACTAACATTGAATTGCTGTTAGCCCTTTCCCACTTACAAACTTACATTGAATTGCTGTTAGCCCTTTCCCACATACAAACTTACATTGAATTGCTGTTAGCCCTTTCCAACAAACAAACTTACATTGAATTGCTGTTAGCCCTTTCCCACTTACAAACTTACATTGAATTGCTGTTAGCCCTTTCCACATACAAACTTACATTGAGTTGTTGTAAGTCCTTTCCAACATACAAACTTACATTGAGTTGTTGTTAGCCCTTTCCACATACAAACTTACATTGAATTGTTGTTAGCCCTTTCCAACATACAAACTTACATTGAATTGTTGTTAGCCCTTTCCAACATACAAACTTACATTGAATTGTTGTTAGCCCTTTCCCACATACAAACTTACATTGAGTTGCTGTTAGCCCTTTCCCACATACAAACTTACATTGAGTTGTTGTTAGTCCTTTCCAACATACAAACTTACATTGAGTTGTTGTTAGCCCTTTCCACATACAAACTTACATTGAGTTGTTGTTAGCCCTTTCCACATACAAACTTACATTGAGTTGTTGTAAGTCCTTTCCAACATACAAACTTACATTGAGTTGTTGTTAGCCCTTTCCACATACAAACTTACATTGAATTGTTGTTAGCCCTTTCCAACATACAAACTTACATTGAATTGCTGTTAGCCCTTCCCAACATACAAACTTACATTGAATTGTTGTTAGCCCTTTCCAACAAACAAACTTACATTGAATTGTTGTTAGCCCTTTCCAACATACAAACTTACATTGAATTGCTGTTAGCCCTTTCCAACAAACAAACTTACATTGAATTGCTGTTAGCCCTTTCCCACATACAAACTTACATTGAATTGCTGTTAGCCCTTTCCCACATACAAACTTACATTGAGTTGTTGTTAGCCCTTTCCCACATACAAACTTACATTGAATTGTTGTTAGCCCTTTCCCACATACAAACTTACATTGAATTGCTGTTAGCCCTTTCCAACATACAAACTAACATTGAATTGCTGTTAGCCCTTTCCCACAAGTAAAGTTTACAAACTTACATTGAATTGCTGTTAGCCCTGCCCCACATGCAACAAATAACCATCAGAGGACTTTGGATATCTAAACTGTCCTTTTCCTTAAATGACACATTTTTTTTTTATAAATAGTGATAGAGTGTCTGCCTGTTGTACGGAGATCCGGGCTGGGTCTTACCAAAGACTTTAAAAATGGTAGCAATGGCTGCCCTCCTTGGTGCTCAGGGTTAAAGGGTTAGCATTATGTCTGACTGGGGGTCAGGATAAATGAACCAGTATTACTGGTATCTTACCCGGAAGACACTGTGATATAATTGAACAATTGTTGAAAGTGGTGTCTCCATATATGAATGTATAATTTCTGAAAAAAAGTTGAAAACATTGTGGCAAAAGGAGAAACTTGTTTGTGAACCCAACTCCATGGCAGTTCTTTGTTATTACACTAATGTTTATTATCAAGTACTTTCTTGAGAAAAAAAGAGCTTTTTGTCCTTTAACCCTTTCCCACATATTGACGCTTTCTGACGCCTCTGCAGTAGATGACTTTTGAAACAATGTGACAAAAGGAGAAATTTCTCAAAATGAGCAATTTCTCCTTTTGCCACAATGTTTTTAACTTTTTTTCAGAAATTCATATTCATTTATGGGGATTTTCCATGTTTTTGCCAAGATGTTTTCAAAGTCGTCTGCTGTAGGTGTGTTTTATGTGGGAAAGTGTTTTTTCACCCTTTCTCTCATACAACATTTTTTTCAATCATGTCAAATGTCCTTTACGTTCAAATCTCACTGATTCAGATGTCTTTTCAGGCATGTCGAGATATTCACGTCGCCATTCATGAAGTTCCTGTTTTCCACAGCAACACATCCTAATATGAAACCAGGAACTGTTGGCTTCAACCTTATGCAGGTATGTCCATTTTAACCCTTTCCCTCATATGACAATTCTGCAGCAGACGACTTTGAACGTATTTTGTCAAAACATAGAAAATCTCCATAATTGAATGGATAACCTATAGTCTACTATGACAAAAAGTGGAAAACGTTGTGGCAAAAGGAGAAATTGCACGTTTTGTGCAATTTCTTCTTTTGTCACTATGTTTTCAAAAAGCCGTCTGCTGCAGAGGTGTCAGAAATCGTCTATATGAGGGAAAGGGTTAAGTATACTGGTAATTATACCCCCAGATACATAGTACATGTATATGGGGGCTATATAGAAGTCACTCTTGTCGGTCGGTCGGTCCATTAGTCTGTAGACATTTCTTGTGAACACTATTTCTCAGCAACCCTTGGTCAGAATTCAATATAACTTCACAAGAATGATTGATACCAAGCCTAGTTGTGCATATTGTCGGCGTGTTGCACTGGGATTATTTTTAAATGAGTTATTGCCCCTTGAATTTCTCATACATATGTATATTGTCAGGCACCAGCTGGGGGTATTCATCACCTTCAGTGATATTTCTAGTTAGCCACTGTCTACATACTAGAACAAATCTGCAGTGAAGAAATTAGAAACAATCTTGGGAAAGAAAATACTCCTTTGTTTATAAAAAATTGACTATTGCAGAGGTGTCTAAAGGCTTCGGAGTCCTTGAATTGGTAAGTCAATTCATGTCAGTGAGACCTTCCAATCTATACAAAACAATATAACTTGTACTATGCCCACATATAAACGCTTTCTGACGCCTTTTGCCACAATGTTTTCTACTTTTGATCAGTAATTATAATTTCATTTAATGAGATTTTCCATGTTTTTGCCAAGATGTTTTCTACTTTTGATCAGTAATTATAATTTCATTTAATGAGATTATCCATGTTTTTGCCAAGATGTTTTCAGTGATCTGCTGCAGGTTTGTTGTATGAGGGAAAGGGTTAACTATGCCCACATATAATGAAGTTAGTCTTGGATATACTTAACCCTTTCCCACATACAACACATCTGCAGCAGATCACTTTGAAAGCATCTAAGCAAAAATATGAAAATGTATTTTAGGGAAATTTTATTATTGGAAAGAGTTGAAAACATTGTTGTAAAAGGAGAAATTGCTCACTACTTTCCAAAGTCATCTGTTGCAGAGGTGAAAGAAAGCCTTGACATGTGTGACATGTGTGACATTTTTACCTCCACCCAGTCGAGCTTATGTTATGGCGAATTGTCCGTCGGTGTGTGTGTGCGTTAACTTTTTCCTTTAAACAACTTCTTCTCCCTAACCACTTGGCCAATTTGGTTGAAACTTCATAGGAAGCATCCTCTCAATGTCCTCTCTTAAATTCCTTCAAATTCTTTTGGTCCATCCATAATTCTGCTTTCCATGGCAACCAAAAGAAAAAAAATAGTGAAAACTTAAAAAATCTTCTTCCCCTTTATTAGAAGAAATGTTGATTGGTTGAAAAACATGGCTGCCAGGGGGCGGGGATATTTTGCCTTATATAGCTATAGTGAAAACTTAAATAATCTTCTTCTCCGAAAGTGTTCAGCCGATTTTCAAATAATTTTGTAGAAATGTTTCTTGGGTGACCCTCTATTAGATTCCTTCAAGCCATGTTGATTGGTCGAAAAACATGGCTGCCAGAGGGTGGGGCTATTTTGCCTTATATGACCATAGTGAAAACTTAAAAAATCTTCTTCTCCGAAAGTGTTCAGCCGATTTTCAAATAATTTTGTAGAAATGTTTCTTGGGTGACCCTCTATCAGATTCCTTCAAGCCATGTTGATTGGTTGAAAAATATGGCCGCCAGGGGGTGGGGCTTTTTGCCTTATATTGCTATAGTGAAAACTTAAAATATCCTCTCCTCCGAAAGTGTCAGGAAGACTTCAAATAATTTTGCAGAAACATTTCTTGGGTGACACTCTACAAGATTCCTTTAAGCCATGGTGGTTGGTAAAAAACATGGCCACCAGTGGGCAGGGCTGTTTGGAGATTTGATTTTTGCCTTATGACCGTGGAGCGATACTGGCCGTCTTGGGCCTCTTGTTCTTTTAGTCACAATGTTTTCAATTCTTTTCAATTATCATACTTACATTAACAGATATATATTTCATAATTTTGTGTCGAGGTTTTCAGAGCCTGCAGCTGCAGATGTTTTGCTTCTGGAAAAGGGTCGATATAACTTGATGTAGATGTGCAAGATAAAATTCTGAATTATTTCCACATATATTAGAGTTCACCTCCCCTTGTACCTTGACTTTTAAACACACAAAGATGTGTGTGAGAGTTATGTTTTTGAATATCAATATGATTATAATAACAATTTTTCTAGAGAAAATGGGCAGTGATATCTTTACCCCAGGAGATTACAGTGAAACCGTTCAAGTTTGATCAGCGCTCACAGACGATTGGCACTTTAGCCCTACAAGTAGACTTCCTTCAGAAGAAAAGGTAATATCTTTAGACCTATCATTACCTTTTTACCTCACTTAGAACGGGGTGTGCTCATATGTCAGGTGTCTGTCGAGTTTTCACACTTTGGCACGGAATCAGAAAGAGGGAAAAATGCCTTACTTATTCTTGTCCAAAAGTACTTGACCGATTTGAAATTAATTTGGCACAAAAGATAAGTTAAAAACTTAGCCTTATAGTTATAGTTCCTTATAATGTTTGTAGTTCAAAGTTTAAAAATGATCTTATTCAAAAGGACAGGTTTGACTTTAAAATATATTTTCCGATCCACTAAATAACATGACTTCCAGGGGGCAGGGTCTATTTTCCTTATATCTTTATATAGCAAAACGCTTATATGTAAAGATTATGATCATTGGGAACTGTTTAAGTTTCATAAATCAATAGACGGATAGAGAGCCATCTAGGACTTCTTGTCATTTATAACTGACTGTCTAATTAAAATCCGGAACCACCTCAGTGTAGTTGTAAAGCGTCCTCCTTGGATGCAGGAGGTTGTGAGTTAAATCCCCAGCCAGATCATACTAAAGACTTTAAAAATGGGAGTAAGTGCTGCCCTCCTAGGCACTCAGGGTTGTGGGGTTTCCAATTTCGACTGACTGGCTGGTCTCAGGATAAGTAGACCAGTAGTACTGGTAAATTACGCTGTGATATAACTGATTTTTTTTTATTCAATCAACTACTTAAAATCCCCAAAATTGTGGCCAATTTATCCATGGCCACAATGTTAATGAAATGTTAATCTTGCCCCACTAATTATCTCCCCTTTCCAACATGCCTGTGTGCAGCATACGGCGTCGGTAAATCGTCTGTTGGTGGGAAAGGATAAAGATCTGTTGACTTGGCCATATCTCATCCTCTAATCTTGAATACTGCATGATTTCAGTGCCACGCCAGAGCCATTCGACACGGACAAGATGGCTATAGAGTTCACCATGCAATTTGCCAACAGGCCTTTCACAGAGGGACAGATTCTGGCTTTCAGTTTTGCAGAAAAGAAGCTGCTGTCTGTTTGTGTGAAATCCATTGAAGGTAAAGTTTTCATCATTCATTAAAACAGTTTAATTCTATCTGCAATAAACAAAACTGAATCAAATGGAGAATTTGCTCTTCATATTCAATAGTTATACTTAAACCCTTTCCCTCATCCTACAATGCTGCAGCAGACGTCTTTGAACGTATTTTGTCAAAACAATGAAAATCTCTATAATTGAATGTATAACCTATGACTAAAAGTAGAAAATATTGAGCAATTTCTTCTTTTGTCACTATGTTTTCAAAAGCCGTCTGCTGCAGAGGCGTCAGAAAGCGTCTATATGAAGTAAAGGGTTAACAGAAATCTATACTTTTACTGATATGTTTTCAGAGTCGTCTGCTGCATATTATGTTGTATGTGGGAAAGGTTAAGACTTGTATCAAGAGACTCCTTTACGGAAGACAACTTTTGAAAAAAAATAAGTGAAAATTGTCAAAATTGCTCAAGCAGAATGATTTCAAATCTATTACAAATATTCCTCTATGTTGTGGGTATTTAAAAAAGAATTGTTCAACTGAAACAATTTTTGGACCTGTCTGATTTGTCATGATTATCCATCAGTTTTATTGTTTTCTTTTGACAGTTTTGGACCTGTCTAATTTGTCTGATCATCCATCAGTTTTATTGTTTTCTTTTGACAGTTTTGGACCTGTCTAATTTGACTGATCATCCATCAGTTTTATTGTTTTCTTTTGACAGTTTTGGACCTGTCTAATTTGTCTGATCATCCACCGGTTTTACTGATTTTCATTTCCTTTTGACAGTTTTGGACATGTCTAATTTGTCGGATTATCCATCAGTTTTATTGTTTTCTTTTGACAGTTTTGGACCTGTCTAATTTGTCTGATCATCCATCAGTTTTATAGTTTTCTTTTGACAGTTTTGGACCTGTCTAATTTGTCTGATCATCCATCAGTTTTATTGTTTTCTTTTGACAGTTTTGAACCTGTCTAGTGTGCAGAATGCTTCTGGTCAACAGACAAGAGTAAGTAGCCATTTACCCTTTCCCACACTCAGCAAATTTGCAGCAGAGAACTTTGAAAACCTCTCTACAAAAGTATGGAACAAGTATTCAAATATTATTATTGACTATAGTTCAAAACATTGTGACAAAAGAAGAAATTGCTCATTATGACTAATTTCTTCTTTTGCCACAATGTTTTCAAAAGTCACTGCTGCTAATGCGCAAAAATGCATCTACAAGTTTACCTGATATGATAATTTTCACCTTGATCCCCCAGTGTAGAACCAGATTAACCTGACTCGACACTGTTTCATTTTTTCCCTGCAAAGAGCATCAATAAGTCGTAGAAGATTTCACGAAACCTCTGATAAACATTATGTATTTGGATGGGATGCTGGCCGATTTATATTAAGAAATGCTGTAAAATAACTAAGATTGGTTTTCCTGGAGCATAGCTCACAGGGTACTAGAGAGGTAAAAACCAAGGGAATTGGCTTGAATACTGAGGAAAGGTCATTAAAAAACCTAAAGGCATTGGCTTGAATAATGAGGAAACGGTCATTAAAAAATCCAAAGGCATTGGCTTGAATACTGGGAAAAGGTCATATACAAACCAAGGCATTGGCTTGAATACTGAGGAAAGGTCATAAAACCCCCAAGGTCATTTGCTTGAATATTGTGGATAGGTCATATAAAAAACAAGGGCATTGGCTTGAATACTGAGGAAAGGTCATAAAAACCCCAAGTGCATGGGCTTGAATACTGAGGAAACGTAATTAAAAAAACCAGCGCATTGGCTTGAATACTGCGGAAAGGTAACAAAAAACACAAGGGCATTGGCTTGAATACTGCAGAAAGATCTTAAAACCCCCAAGGGCATTGCCTTGAATACTGAGGAAAGGTCATGCAGACAGTTATACCATAGTTTGACAGGCCTTGGCAAAACAGGCTACATAAGTGGGTTCCTCCATGTTTTATGGACAATCCATATCATTATATTGCTGATTTGAACTAACATTATTCACCAATACCAAATGATGACTTTTCGCATGAACATTTTGTATGTTTTTTACAGGCTAATTTAGGATTACTAACAGGAAATTCATCTGTAATATTTGAAAAATTTGAGGGATCATCAATCAATTTGAGAGGAAAAGCTAAAGGGTACGGAATTTCTTACTTCTTACATAATTATTTGAGAGGCACAGTGTGATTTTGAATCCAAGTTGTTCACCACTAGGTGGAAGAGATGATCCAATAACCATCTGATATATAATGTACATTTATATTGATATGTTAGAATCTGAATTGTTCACCAATAGGTTGAAGAGATGATCCAATAAACATCTGATACATATATTTGCAACAATCTGAACTGTTCGCCAACAAGTAGAAGATATGATCCAATAAAACTGATATGTAATGTACATTTAGAATGATATGGTAAATTATTGTTTTCTACACTTGTCAAAAATACCTTAATTAACCCATTCCCACTTGCAGATGCATTTTGACACAATAGCAGCAGACAACTTTTGAAAACATTGTGGCCAAAGGTGAAATTGCTCATGATGAGCAATTTCTCCTTTGGCAACAATGTTTTCATCTTTATCTAACAATTAAGCTATATTTTATGGAGATTTTTCAGTTTTTTGTCACCATGTTTTCAAAGTTGTCTGCTACAGATGTGTTGTATGTGAAAAAGGGGGGGGTTAAGGTTGGCTTACATAGAGCTTCATAGAGCTCATTGCTTTATGTCATATATGACGACTTTGAGATAATCTTATTAAAATATGGGAAACTATTTTTAAATGAAAGTATGATTATTTAATAGAAAAAGAAAACATTGTGGAAAAAGGAGAAATTGCTTTTTTTGAGCAATTTCTCCTTTTACCATGGTGATTTCAAAGGTTGTCTGCTGCAGAGGTATCAGAAAGTGTCTGTATGTGGGAAAGGGAAATGACAGAACAGAAAGTTTATTTTGACGTTTACAAAGTACATAGTCATTGACAAACATAAATACTTATACAAAATATACAGACACATGTGTTTGAAATGGGGGAAAGAAAAAGAAGAAAAAAGTAACAAAAAAATCAATTGAATGAAAATATGTATATCGGAAGATATTTTCTGATAAAGAGGCTGGAAAAAATGATTGATTTGAGCAATTAAATACATATTTGCAAAGAAGGTTGTTTATAAGACAGAATGCAAATATTTGGGTGATAATGTTGATAAAACTAATTTTTCTTCCAGAAAACAAGAGCACCAGTCTATAATTAATCCAGACTGGGACTTCAACAAAATGGGGATCGGTGGTCTGGACAAGGAATTCTCGGCCATCTTTAGAAGAGCGTTTGCTTCGAGAGTTTTCCCTCCAGAGGTTGTGGAACAATTAGGTAATTAATGAAAGGAAGTTGTTTGTACACTGTTTATCTTTTCCCCACATACAGGCACTTCTTGGTGCCTCTGCAATAGATCACTTTAAGAAACACTGTGGCAAAAGGAGAATTTGTTCATAATTATTTACTTTCATTTATAGAGATATTTGCCTATACATTTCAAAGTCTTCTGATGAAAATTTGTTGTAAGTATGGGAAAGGGTTATCTTTCTACCAAATGTGATATTATCAGAGTTTTATCCTTTGAAGAAAAGCTGAACTGAATTGGATAATTGGTAATAAAAGTTTGATCATTGATACATTGTTGAAAACATGAGATAATGAAAAAATTCTCATATTGAGAAATTGCTCCTTTTATTGTCTGTATCAGGGAAAGAATTTTTTATTACAATTATAGCACAATTGCATTTTAAATGTGTTCATTAGATTTAAGCTGTCAATTCAGCACTCTGTTTCGTTCAATTGCTTCTTCTTGTGTGGCCTATAGCAGGGAGACACAGGAATCACCTCTACTGTCCTTCTCTTCTGATCATCCATCTGTCCGCCGTGACATAGCAGGGAGACACGGGAATCACTTCTACCGTCCTTCTTCTCGACTGATCATCCATATGTCCGCCCTGACATAGCAGGGAGACACAGGAATCACTTCTACCGTCCTTCTCTACTGATCATCCATCCGTCCACCTCTCAATGTCCCTATTACATATTGCAAAGCAACACATTTGTTCCTTCAAATACTCTGGTTTCAAAATCTTTTCAAAAGCTGTCTTCTGTATAGGCATGCATGACGTCAGTATTAGGAAAATTGTTAATATATTTCTTACAATTTTCCCTTCTACATAGATTTTAACCCACATACTTTCGGTTGCTTCTGCAGCAGACATATTTTGAAAAGATTATGGCAAAAGAAAAAATCTCTCATTATGAGTAATTTCTCCTTTAGCCACAACATTTTAAACCCTTTTTCACTAAATATACTTCCTTTTTATACAGAGTTTCCATATGTTTGTCAATATAATTTCAAAGTCATCTGCTGCAGATGTGTTGTATGTTTGAAAGGGTTAAACTTATTTTGCAGGAATGAAACATGTGAAGGGTATTCTACTGTTTGGTCCACCTGGAACAGGAAAAACACTCATGGCAAGGTCAGTCATTTTGTTAGTTAAATTCATTGATTTTATTTCACTTACAACCCCCCCACATACTTTACTAGCTAAGGATATCATTGTCAAAAGTTCTAAAATTAAAATCAGCAGCAGCAAATTAACACTTCTTAAAGCAGTCTGCATAGCACTATCCAACCTCTAAAGAATAGAGCTGGCTACATCAGGGTATATTTGCTTGCCAAATAGTTACTCTGCATGGCGAGGGTAACTAAAATCAGTTCATCATCATCAGGGTGTATATAGGGTGAAACATGTAGTTAAATCCATATCAACTGCAAACATTTTGTTTGCATTCAAACTGTTGAATGAAACCGATCAGGGCAGCCAGATCAACTCAGAAGAGTTCAAACTGTTGAATAAAAACTTATCCGGCAAGTCAGATCAACTCAGAAGCATGTCTCCTTGGCTCTTTCATCAGCCAAATTCTCTTATGATTAATGGATTTACTTATGTCATGGCGACAAGTTCACCTAGCATTGTTTTTTCTGGCTTTCTGACACCAGAACTCCACACAACACTCTTCCCAGGCAAATGGCAACCTTTCCACATAGACTTTTTAGCCCACTGATAGAAGACAATTGAGGTTTCTCACAATGACTTTTTTCAATCTTCCGAAAGAATGAAAGACAGAGCAAAGATTTGAACTTGTCACCCTCAGTGTTACCGACTTTTGCGGCTTATCCTCACTCTGTTAGATTAAGGAAGAAAATAAACAATGTTTATAAGTGTGACTTGTGATCTTTTTCGCTTGTATGTTTAATGTCGCTTCCAGCAGTATTTCTGTCATATTGCGGTGTTTTATGTGAAAACTACCAGTACTACTAGTAATGTATTCCTGAAACCAGTGGATTTTGTCATAATGCATAACCCTGAGTTGCCAAAGAAAGTTTTTCAGCACACCTGATCTGTGCCGTAGGAGGACTGACATTGTTTCCCTGTCATTAGCATTGTGGAAGTTTTGTGTTGTTAGCAAAACGTTTAATGATTTGCATTTAAGTTTCCATTTATATATATTGTCTTGTAACAGCCCTTGATCAAAGAACGTGTAAACTAACCAAGGAGCTTCCTTTTGAAAAGAGTCACATTTTATTATCAAACATACATTGATGAAAGATTTCCATTTCTTCTTTTGATGCCTTTGCAGCAGATGACTTGAAAATATTGTGGGGAAAAAAAAAATTGTCTGTCTGGACAGATTTTACATTGATTTTATCATCATATCAAGTATAAGAAAATGTAATCATGAGGTTGTTTCATTTTTACAGACAGATAGGAAAGATGTTGAATGCCCGAGAACCCAAGATTGTGAATGGTCCCCAGATTTTGGATAAATATGTTGGAGAATCAGAGGCCAATGTCAGAAAACTGTTTGCAGATGCAGAGGAAGAGGAAAAAAGGGTATTTAGTGTGAAGCTTTAACCCTTTCCCTCATACAACAATTCTGCAGCAGACGACTTTGAACATAGTTTGTCAAAAAATAGAAAATCTCTATAATTGAATGGATAACCTATGACAAAAAGTGGAAAACATTGTGGCAAAAGGAGAAATTGCACGTTTTGTGCAATTTCTTCTTTTGTCACTATGTTTTTAAAACGCCGTCTGCTGCAGAGGCGTCAGAAAGCGTGTATATGAGGGAAAGGGTAAACCCCTTCCCACATACAACACATCTGCAGCAAATAACTTTGAAATTATCTAGGCAAAACATGGAAAATCTATTGATGAAGTCATAAATATTGAATAGCGTCGAAATAATAATGTGAAAACAAGGGAAATTGATCTTTATGGGCAATTTCTCCTTTTGCCATTCTGCTTTCAAAAGTAGTGGTAAAAGCATTAGTCAACGTTTCATATAATGATAACAGATAAGCTAAACCCTTTAATCATTTTGCTTTGTCAAAAAAAGCAACACTGTCTTATGCAATGTACAATTTTAAGCTAACCTGAGCATGAAGTGCGCAAGGTGAGTAGGTGTAGGAGACCAAGGTTTGATCCCTGGTCGGGTCATACCAAAAACCTAAAAAATGGTAGTCATTGCTTATTCCTTAGCGTACAGGATTGCAGGGTAGTATTTCAACGGATGTACTTGTGCCAGGATAAATAATAACGGTAGATCTGGTCTGTTACCCATGAAAGGTCGCGAAATGCTATTGAAAACAGCATAAAACCCCATTCATTCAAACAAATTACATCTGTAGCTTCTAATCATATTGTTTGCTTCTGGTCATACTGTTATCCTATTCTTATATTCCAGTGTGGCTCATTAAGTGGTCTACATATCATTATCTTAGATGAACTTGATGCTATCTGTAAGTCGAGGGGTTCAGTGGTAAGTGGATTTCATTGTTTGTTTGAAACACATGGAACAAATAATGACCATTAGAGGTTATGAAATAATGAGAATTGTTGTGTTTCCTGCATTTGGATCCCTTCTCCATCATCTGTCAGCTAATCAGGGAAAAGTGAACACATTCATGACAAGGGCTAACAATCCAGTGGGTTGTAAGTTTGACCCTGATTCAAGGGCTATCAATCCAGCGGGTTGTAAATTTGACCCTGATTCAAGGGCTATCAATCCAGCGGGTTGTGAGTTTGACCCTGATTCAAGAGCTATCAATCCAGCAGGTTGTAAGTTTGACCCTGATTCAAGAGCTATCAATCCAGTGGGTTGTCAGTTTGACCCTGATTCAAGGGCTATCAATCCAGTGGGTTGTCAGTTTGACCCTGATTCAAGGGCTATCAATCCAGCCAGTTGTGAGTTTGACCCTGATTAAAGGGCTATCAATCCAGCGGGTTGTGAGTTTGACAATGATTCAAGGGCTATCAATCCAGCGATTGTGAGTTTGACCCTGATTCAGTGATTCATTCTTGATTGTTGATTGACCTTCCAACAATCAGCTAAACGGTTTATATAGGAAGGTAGCCGGTTGCCTGGGAAGACTTGTGTGGGGTACAGGTGCAAGAAAGCAAGGAAACACAAATCTGGTAAACTGGCTACCTAGATATAACTCTGATAACATTGAAAATTGCATTTAACTCCAATTAACAATTAATCAATCAATTTATTTCCTCTCTGTGCATTTGTCATGTATTGACTGGATGTGATTTTTTGATATTGACATGCCCCACATGACTGTGTTCCAAACAACCTTGTTTAATCCCTTCTTGTTGAGAGACTCGGAATAAACACGGAAGATGTCTATTATGTCAAAGCCTTAGTGCAAGGTCTACTTCAGTGGTTCTACAGGAAATACAACCTTAACATAATTATTACAGATGTGGGAAAAGGCCATTCTGCACATTCATGCTATAGATCTAAATGGATACTGATTAACTGAAGTAGATTGAAATCTTCTTCGTCTAATTGGCTATCAATGCGGAGCCAGTACAAACAGCCAATTGCATTGGCTGATATGGTTCTACACTGATTCTAAATGCCTTATGACTGTTGTGTTTGTATTTTATAGAGTGGTAACACTGGTGTGCATGATACCGTGGTGAATCAACTGTTAGCTAAGATTGATGGCGTTGAACAGCTTAATAATATACTCGTCATAGGTAAATACAACTTTATAATAATATATTCGTCATAGGTAAATACAACTTTATAATAATATATTCGTCATAGGTAAATACAACTTTATTATAATATATTCGTCATAGGTAAATACAACTTTATAATAATATATTCGTCATAGGTAAATACAACTTAATAATATACTTTTCATAGGTAAATACAACTTAATATTATTATACTCATCATAGGTAAATACAACTTAATAATATACTTGTCATAGATAAATACAATTTATTACTGTATGGAAAGGGAGTGTAAAATTACCAACAACACTGTTTTGCTATGAGTAATCATTTCTGTTGTGCATTGAGAGCGGAAATATGGTTCTAAGGTTTTAACTCTCTGTGCTTAGTCTTAATGTAATTGTATCTGATTTGGTAGGAGCTGATTTATTCTTAAAAATGAATGGAAACATTTTTATGGCTGAATCCATTTTTGGGATGGTAACTTTGACAGGGAGACAGATAGGGGTCCATTCTCCATGGGCTGTCTGTCTGTCTATCAGTCTTTCACTTACTTACATATTGGCAAAGCTACATATGTGTTTTTTCTAACACTCTTGTATAAGTTTCCACAGATAAACAGTTCTTATTTATACTAAAAAGCAACTCACAAACAACCAACCAAATATTAACAGACTTTATTAAAATGAATGGCATGTCTGATAAAAAATGAATACTTGTAAAGTGATAATTTTCTCAAGATTCACACAGGACACATAACTGACTACATGGCAAACAGGTTAGGTTCTGCCTGGTCTGGGGAGGTGTAGGTCTGATTGCTAAGTTATGAAGGTCGGAAAGAAAATGACAAGGTTGAATTAGTATACAGTCCAACCTGTGTTTAGTTTAAACTTATTTATTTTACATCGATTGTGAAACAAGCTTTCAGCTTATATTAATCAAGCTCGATGTCTGCTTCCTGGAGACTTAACCAGTACTTGCGCCATTCGTGTGGAAAAATCCCAAAGTCAGAACCATTTTGGGATTTTTCCTGTGTTTAAAGACCACCACCCATGGAAAGAGAACAATATGGTCTTTGTTCACAGGTAGTCTTTGATTGCAGGGTCGTTTTATGCAGAAAATGAGTAATTGAGAAATTAAAAGAGTGGTTAATAAAGACAGGGAATTGCTCAACAAAGGTGGTCTTGAGCACAGGTTTGACTGTACATTGCTATGGTAAATAACCTGTCTATGGTAAATAACCTGTCTATGGTAATTAACCTGTCTATGGTAAATAACCTGTCTATGGTAAATAACCTGTCTATGGTAAATAACCTGTCTATGGTAATTAACCTGTCTATGGTAATTAACCTGTCTATGGTAATTAACCTGTCTATGGTAAATAACCTGTCTATGGTAATTAACCTGTCTATGGTAATTAACCTGTCTATGGTAATTAACCTGTCTATGGTAAATAACCTGTCTATGGTTATTGGTAAATAACCTGTCTATGGTAAATAACCTGTCTATGGTAATTAACCTGTCTATGGTAAATAACCTGTCTATGGTAAATAACCTGTCTATGGTAAATAACCTGTCTATGGTAAATAACCTGTCTATGGTAAATAACCTGTCTATGGTAATTAACCTGTCTATGGTAAATAACCTGTCTATGGTAATTAACCTGTCTATGGTAAATAACCTGTCTATGGTAAATAACCTGTCTATGGTAAATAACCTGTATATGGTAAATAACCTGTCTATGGTAATTAACCTGTCTATGGTAATTAACCTGTCTATGGTAATTAACCTGTCTATGGTAAATAACCTGTCTATGGTAATTAACCTGTCTATGGTAAATAACCTGTCTATGGTAAATAACCTGTCTATGGTAAATAACCTGTCTATGGTAATTAACCTGTCTATGGTAATTAACCTGTCTATGGTAAATAACCTGTCTATGGTAATTAACCTGTCTATGGTAATTAACCTGTCTATGGTAATTAACCTGTCTATGGTAAATAACCTGTCTATGGTTATTGGTAAATAACCTGTCTATGGTAAATAACCTGTCTATGGTAATTAACCTGTCTATGGTAAATAACCTGTCTATGGTAAATAACCTGTCTATGGTAAATAACCTGTCTATGGTAATTAACCTGTCTATGGTAAATAACCTGTCTATGGTAATTAACCTGTCTATGGTAAATAACCTGTCTATGGTAAATAACCTGTATATGGTAAATAACCTGTCTATGGTAATTAACCTGTCTATGGTAATTAACCTGTCTATGGTAATTAACCTGTCTATGGTAAATAACCTGTATATGGTAATTAACCTGTCTATGGTAATTAACCTGTATATGGTAAATAACCTGTCTATGGTAATTAACCTGTCTATGGTAATTAACCTGTCTATGGTAAATAATCTGTCTATGGTAAATAACCTGTCTATGGTAATTAACCTGTCTATGGTAATTAACCTGTCTATGGTAATTAACCTGTCTATATGGTAAATAACCTGTCTATGGTAATTAACCTGTCTATGGTAAATAACCTGTCTATGGTAATTAACCTGTCTATGGTAAATAACCTGTCTATGGTAATATTAACCTGTCTATGGTAATTAACCTGTCTATGGTAATTAACCTGTCTATGGTAATTAACCTGTCTATGGTAAATAACCTGTCTATGGTAAATAACCTGTCTATGGTAA
This sequence comes from Serripes groenlandicus, assembly GCA_031761405.1. Taxonomy (NCBI): domain Eukaryota; kingdom Metazoa; phylum Mollusca; class Bivalvia; order Cardiida; family Cardiidae; genus Serripes; species Serripes groenlandicus. The sequence goes on along the minus strand of JASEVX010000012.1, from coordinate 3,996,210 downwards.
ATAACCTGTCTATGGTAAATACTATGGTAATTAACCTGTCTATGGTAAATAACCTGTCTATGGTAATTAACCTGTCTATGGTAATTAACCTGTCTATGGTAATTAACCTGTCTATGGTAAATAACCTGTCTATGGTAATTAACCTGTATATGGTAAATAACCTGTCTATGGTAATTAACCTGTCTATGGTAATTAACCTGTCTATGTAATTAACCTGTCTATGGTAATTAACCTGTCTATGGTAAATAATCTGTCTATGGTAAATAACCTGTCTATGGTAATTAACCTGTCTATGGTAATTAACCTGTCTATATGGTAAATAACCTGTCTATGGTAATTAACCTGTCTATGGTAAATAACCTGTCTATGGTAAATAACCTGTCTATGGTAATTAACCTGTCTATGGTAAATAACCTGTCTATGGTAATATTAACCTGTCTATGGTAATTAACCTGTCTATGGTAATTAACCTGTCTATGGTAAATAACCTGTCTATGGTAAATAACCTGTCTATGGTAATTAACCTGTCTATGGTAAATAACCTGTCTATGGTAATTAACCTGTCTATGGTAAATAACCTGTCTATGGTAAATAACCTGTCTATGGTAAATAACCTGTCTATGGTAAATAACCTGTCTATGGTAATTAACCTGTCTATGGTAATTAACCTGTCTATGGTAATTAACCTGTCTATGGTAAATAACCTGTCTATGGTAAATAACCTGTCTATGGTAATTAACCTGTATATGGTAAATAACCTGTCTATGGTAATTAACCTGTCTATGGTAAATAACCTGTCTATGGTAATTAACCTGTCTATGGTAAATAATCTGTCTATGGTAAATAACCTGTCTATGGTAAATAACCTGTCTATGGTAATTAACCTATCTATGGTAAATAACCTGTCTATGGTAAATAACCTGTCTATGGTAAATAACCTAACCTGTCTATGGTAAATAACCTGTCTATGGTAATTAACCTGTCTATGGTAATTAACCTGTCTATGGTAATTAACCTGTCTATGGTAAATAACCTGTCTATGGTAATTAACCTGTCTATATGGTAAATAACCTGTCTATGGTAATTAACCTGTCTATGGTAAATAACCTGTCTATGGTAATTAACCTGTCTATGGTAAATAACCTGTCTATGGTAAATAACCTGTCTATGGTAATTAACCTGTCTATGGTAAATAACCTGTCTATGGTAAATAACCTGTCTATGGTAATTAACCGGTCTATGGTAAATAACCTGTCTATGGTAATTAACCTGTCTATGGTAAATAACCTGTCTATGGTAAATAACCTGTCTATGGTAAATAATCTGT
>JASEVX010000012.1:3320260-3394683 GCA_031761405.1 Serripes groenlandicus | reverse complement strand
AAACCAGCATGTTTGAAAGGGATAACACATCCGCCTATGCATGACTGGATTATGGCCCTTGAAATGGTCAAAATTGCTATAATAGAGCTTGTTAATACGATACAGTCTTTATTTTTTATTGTATCTCAACCAAACTTATTCAGTAGATAGATATCTATGAGAACTCGGTTCCTTTTGAAAACCAGCCAGATCCGTCTATGCATGACAGGATTATGGCCCTTTAAATTTGTCAAAATTGCTATAATTGACCTTGTGAACAAGATAAAGTCATTATTTATTATCCTATGTTTACAAAACTTATTCAGTAGCTGGTTATCTATAAGAGCTCGGTTCCTTTCGAAGACCATCAAGATCCGTCCATGCATGACGGGATTATGGCCCTTTAAAATTGGCAAAATTGCTATTATTGGCCTTGTGAACACGATAAAGTCATCATTTATTATCCGATGTTTACCAAACCTTTACAGTAGCTATATATACATGAGAGCTCAGTTTCTTTTGAAAACTATCAAGATCTGTCTGCATGACGGAATTATGGCCCTTCAAAATTGGCAAAATTGCTCCAATTGACCTTGTGAACAAGTTAAAGTCATCATTTATTATCCGATGTTTACCAAACTTTTACAGCAGCTAGATATACATGAGAGCTCAGTTCCTTTTGAAAAAATATCAAGATCCGTCTATGAATGACGGGATTATTGGCAAAATTGCTACAATTGACCTTGTGAACAAGTTAGACATCATTTATAGCTAGATATACATGAGAGCCCGGTTCCCTTTGAAAACCAGCCAGATCCGTCCATGCATGACTGAATTATGGCCCTTTAAAAATTGGCATGAGAAAGCCCATCCACCACCCTTATAAAGACACTTTTTTAGCTCACCTGAGCTTTGCTCAAGGTGAGTTATTGTGATCGCCTTTTGTCCGGCGTCCGTCGTGCGTCGTGCGTCAACTTCTTCTCCTCAGTAACCAGTGGGTCAATTTGGATGAAACTTCACAGAAAGCATCCTCTCAATGACCTCACCAGAATTCCTTCAAATTTTTGGGATCCATGCAAAATTCTGGTTTCCATGGCAACGAAACCGAAAAAACTTCAAAATTCTTCTTCTCCCAAACTGGTTGGCAGATTTTCAAATAATTTTGTAGAAATGTTCCTTAGATGACCCTCTATCATATTATCATATTCCTTCAAGCCATGTTGATTGGTCGAAAAACATGACCGCCAGGGGGTGGGGGGGGGGGGGGGGGGGGGCGGGGCTATTTTGCCTTATATGGCTATAGTGAAAACTTAAAAAATCTTCTCCTCCGAAAGTGTCCGGCCGATTTTCAAATAATTTTGTAGAAATGTTTCTTGGGTGACCCTCTATCAGATTCCTTCAAGCCATGTTGATTGGTCGAAAAACATGGCCGCCAGGGGTGGTGGGGCTATTTTGCCTTATATGGCTATAGTGCAAACTTAAAAAATCTTCTTCTCCAAAAGTGTCAGGCCGATTTTCAAATAATTTTGTAGAAATGTTCCTTGGGTGATCCTCTATCAGATTCCTTCAAGCCATGTTGATTGGTCAAAAAACATGTCCGCCAGGGGGCGGGGCTATTTTGCCTTTTATGGCTATAGTGAAAACTTAAAAAATCTTCTCCTCCATAAGTGTCGGGCCGATTTCCAAATAATTGTGTAGAAATGTTCCTTGGGTGACCCTCTATCAGATTCCTTCAAGCCATGTTGATTGGTCGAAAAACATGGCCGCCAGGGGGCGGGGCTATTTTGCCTTATATGGCCAAAGTGAAAACTTAAAAAATCTTCTCCTCCGAAAGTGTCAGGCTGATTTTCAAATAATTTTGTAGAAATGTTCCTTGGATGACCCTCTATCAGATTCCTTCAAGCCAAGTTGATTGGTCGAAAAACATGGCCGCCAGGGGGGCGGGGCTATTTTGCCTTATATGGCTATAGTGAAAACTTAACAAATCTTCTTCTCCGAAAGTGTCGGGCCGATTTTCAAATAATTTAGTAGAAATATTCCTTGAATGACCCACTTTCAGATTCCTTCAAGCCATGTTGATTGGTCAAAAAACATGGCCGCCAGTGGGCAGGGCTATTTTGCACTATATGGCTAAAGTGAAAACTTAAAAAATCTTCTCCTCCAAAAGTGTCTGGCCGATTTTCAAATATTTTGTAGAAATGTTCCTAGGGTGACCCTCTATCAGATTCCTTCAAGCCAAGTTTATTGGTCGGAAACTATGGCTGCCATGGGGCGGGGCTTATATAGGTAAAGTGAAAAAAAAAAAATCAGGTGAGCGATTCCAGGGCCATCGTGGCCCTCTTGTTTATTTTTTATAACGGGAATCTCATTTGCATATTAATGTTATTCATTCCGTAAAGCGTCGGGGATTTCGAAACCGGGTGTCCCGGGTTCGATCCCCAGTCGCGGCACTACGGTCATGGTGGAGTGCCCTTGGGCAAGGCACATTTTCTAGCCTAGTACTGGTTTGTTTACCCAGGGATCATGAATAATTAAATTTAATTGCGCGCTAAATGACCTTAGCTGTCGATGCGCCATAAAACAATATACATTCATTCATTCCGTAAAAGGGGGTTAATTACGGAATGAATTGCGTACTTGTAGGGTGCACCCCACAACAAAACATCAAACGAAATAACCGCACAAGTACTCTCCCATGAGTCCGGCCGTCTGTCCGTCTGTCTGTCAACATTTTGGTTAAAGTTTCAGGGTGAGGCAAAATCTCGGCACTGGAAAGGGTTACAAACTTGCAACTTTGCCTGAAGGTAACCAGTAACAAGTTCTATTGATTCCTATGGTTTGTTGATTTTCAAGGTCAAATTGCCGACAAACCGGCCTTGCCGTCTTCAGCGGTTTCTTGCTTATAATTTACTTTGTGAACACGATAAAAACTTCATTTATTTGTCACATGTCCTTTACATTGGTAATATTGACACATTGTTGTATGATGCAGATATTGAAAACTAGAAATTCTACCTTTACATCCGCTCCTGGAGAAAGTCAACGACCTCTCTGTATTTTTCAAGATGAAGATTCAGAATGTTCCTTAAGTGACCCACTATCAGATTCCTTCAAGCCATGTTGATTGGTCGAAAAGCATGGCCGCCATGGGGGCGAGGCTTTTTTGCCTTATATGGCTTGAGTGAAAACTTAAAAAATCTTCTCGATTTTCCAATAATTTTGAAGAAATATTCCTAGGGTGACTCTCTATCAGATTACTTCAAGCCATGTTGATTGGTCGAAAACTATGGCCGCCAGGGGGCGGGGCTTATGTGGCTAAAGTGAAAACAATAATAATCAGGTGAGCGATATAGGGCCATCATGGCCCTCTTGTTCTTTCTCTTATGAGTTGACAACACCCGATGTTGTGGGTACTCAAAGTAATCGCCTCACTGATACGATTCTTTTGAGTACCAACACCGTAAGCTTTGAATACCATATAAATATTTGGAATGTGAAATGCGCACCTAATCGAGAGCTATGCAGACAGTCGTAGAGAACGATCCATTTTACACATTACCTTTGGGATCTGGATAAGCACAGAGCTATGTAGACAAGTGTAGAGAACGATCCATTTTACACATTACCTTTAATATCTGGATAAGCACAGATCTATGTAGACAAGTGTAGAGAACGATCCATTTTACACATTATGTTTGGGATCTGGATGAGCACAGAGCTATGTAGACAAGTGTAGAGAACGACCCATTTTACACATTATGTTTGGGATCTGGATGAGCACAGAGCTATGTAGACAAGTGTAGAGAACGATCCATTTTACACATTATGTTTGGGATCTGGATGAGCACAGAGCTATGTAGAGAACAATCCATTTTACACATTACCTTTACGATCTGGATGAGCACAGAGCTATGTAGAGAAAGATCCATTTTACACATTACGTTTTGGATCTGGATAAGCACAGAGCTATGTAGACAAGTGTAGAGAACGATCCATTTTACACATTACGTTTGGGATCTGGATGAGCACAGAGCTATGTAGACAAGTGTAGAGAAAGATCCATTTTACACATTACGTTTGGGATCTGGATAAGCACAGAGCTATTTAGACAAGTGTAGAGAACGATCCATTTTACACATTATGTTTGGGATCTGGATAAGCACAGAGCTATGTAGACAAGTGTAGAGAACGATCCATTTTACACATTATATTTGGGATCTGGATGAGCACAGAGCTATGTAGACAAGTGTAGAGAAAGATCCATTTTACACATTACGTTTTGGATCTGGATAAGCACAGAGCTATGTAGACAAGTGTAGAGAAAGATCCATTGTACACATTACGTTTTGGATCTGGATAAGCACTGAGCTATGTAGACAGGTGTAGAGAAAGATCCATTTTACACATTATGTTTGGGATCTGGATAAGCACAGAGCTATGTAGACAAGTGTAGAGAACGATCCATTTTACACATTATGTTTGGGATCTGGATAAGCACAGAGCTATGTAGAGAAATATCCATTTTACACATTACGTTTTGGATCTGGATAAGCACAGAGCTATGTAGACAAGTGTAGAGAACGATCCATTTTACACATTACGTTTTGGATCTGGATAAGCACAGAGCTATGTAGACAAGTGTAGAGAACGATCCATTTTACACATTATGTTTGGGATTTGAATGAGTACAGAGCTATGTAGACAAGTGTAGAGAACGATCCATTTTACACATTATGTTTTGGATCTGGATAAGCACAGATCTATGTAGACAAGTGTAGAGAACGATCCATTTTACACATTACCTTTAAGATCTGGATAAGCACATATCTATGTAGACAAGTGTAGAGAACGATCCATTTTACACATTACGTTTGGGATCTGGATGAGCACAGAGCTATGTAGACAAGTGTAGAGAACGATCCATTTTACACATTATGTTTGGGATCTGGATGAGCACAGAGCTATGTAGACAAGTGTAGAGAACGATCCATTTTACACATTATGTTTGGGATCTGGATGAGCACAGAGCTATGTAGAGAACAATCCATTTTACACATTACCTTTACGATCTGGATGAGCACAGAGCTATGTAGAGAAAGATCCATTTTACACATTACGTTTTGGATCTGGATAAGCACAGAGCTATGTAGACAAGTGTAGAGAACGATCCATTTTACACATTACGTTTGGGATCTGGATGAGCACAGAGCTATGTAGACAAGTGTAGAGAAAGATCCATTTTACACATTACGTTTGGGATCTGGATAAGCACAGAGCTATTTAGACAAGTGTAGAGAACGATCCATTTTACACATTATGTTTGGGATCTGGATAAGCACAGAGCTATGTAGACAAGTGTAGAGAACGATCCATTTTACACATTATATTTGGGATCTGGATGAGCACAGAGCTATGTAGACAAGTGTAGAGAAAGATCCATTTTACACATTACGTTTTGGATCTGGATAAGCACAGAGCTATGTAGACAAGTGTAGAGAAAGATCCATTTTACACATTACGTTTTGGATCTGGATAAGCACAGAGCTATGTAGACAAGTGTAGAGAAAGATCCATTTTACACATTACGTTTTGGATCTGGATAAGCACTGAGCTATGTAGACAGGTGTAGAGAAAGATCCATTTTACACATTATGTTTGGGATCTGGATAAGCACAGAGCTATGTAGACAAGTGTAGAGAACGATCCATTTTACACATTATGTTTGGGATCTGGATAAGTACAGAGCTATGTAGAGAAAGATCCATTTTACACATTACGTTTTGGATCTGGATAAGCACAGAGCTATGTAGACAAGTGTAGAGAACGATCCATTTTACACATTACGTTTTGGATCTGGATAAGCACAGAGCTATGTAGACAAGTGTAGAGAACGATCCATTTTACACATTATGTTTGGGATTTGAATGAGTACAGAGCTATGTAGACAAGTGTAGAGAACGATCCATTTTACACATTACGTTTTGGATCTGGATAAGCACAGAGCTATGTATACAGTTGTAGAGAACGATCCATTTTACACATTACGTTTTGGATCTGGATAAGCACAGAGCTATGTAGACAAGTGTAGAAAACGATCCATTTTACACATTCTGTTTGGGATCTGGATAAGCACAGAGCTATGTAGACAAGTGTAGAGAAAGATCCATTTTACACATTACGTTTTGGATCTTGATAAGCACAGAGCTATGTAGACAGTTGTAGAGAACGATCCATTTTACACATTACGTTTTGGATCTGGATAAGCACAGAGCTATGTAGAGAACGATCCATTTTACACATTATGTTTGCGATCTGGATGAGCACAGCTATGTGGACAAGTGTAGAGATCGATCCATTTTACACATTATGTATGGGATCTGGATAAGCACAGAGCTATGTAGAGAAGTGTAGAGAACGATCCATGTACATACCCAGTGTTCGAAACGTCTGATTGAAACAGACCATGTATATACCCAGTGTTCGAAACGTCTGATTGAAACAGATCATGTATATACCCAGTGTTTGAAACGTCCGATTGAAACAGATCATGTATATACCCAGTGTTCGAAACGTCTGATTGAAACAGATCATGTATATACCCAGTGTTCGAAACGTCCGATTGAAACAGATCAAGTATATACCCAGTGTTTGAAACGTCTGATTGAAACAGATCATGTATATACCCAGTGTTCGAAACGTCTGATTGAAACAGATCATGTATGTACCCAGTGTTCGAAACGTCTGATTGAAACAGATCATGTATATACCCAGTGTTTGAAACGTCTGATTGAAACAGATCATGTATATACCCAGTGTTCGAAACGTCTGATTGAAACAGATCATGTATGTACCCAGTGTTCGAAAGGTTTGATTGAGACAGATCATGTATATACCAAGTGTTCGAAACGTCTGATTGAAACAGATCGAGTATATTTTACAGACAGAAATATGTTTTGTTGGAATAGGAAATTATTTCGATTATCAAATTATCCGTGTCAATATACCAGTGATGTTAACTGTAATACATATGCAGACCCATTTTGACGGACATGCATAAGACCACTATTGAAAACGCTGTAGCCGAAAGAGAAATTGCTCATACTCAGATATTCCTCATTTTGCCGGAATGTTTTCAACTATACTATATTTGTCATGCATTCATTTATTGAGACTTTCCTTAGTTTTGCCGAGATATTTCTTAAATATTGTGTGTCTGTGAAAGTGTTTACGATGTCTAAAGTTGTCTGTTGGACAACAGTTCAACCGTTTGATGACGTAGTTGGTTTATACTGTGAGGAAGGAATAGTAGCAGTTACAGATTAGAAACAGTTCGTGGTTCAATGGGACTGCCTGACATACTTAACAAGGATCCGTGTCATTATCTAAGAGAGACCACTCTTAACATTGTCTTGTATATAGCACCGTATTGGTTCTTTCCCTTTCTTGATAAGCCTGTGTATATACGTCCTTACTTAGTTCGCTCAAAACAAAACAACAACACTACTCTATGTTGTGCGTACAGAGAGACGCGTGTATTGGCAGTCGACACACAAATATACAACATATTTTTTGTAATAAAAGCATAATAGCAATGTAAAAGAAATACATGTATGTACCGGTACTCAGACATCAGTTACTGCGTATGGCCGACTCGCCCAGGAACAACCAGAGATAAAACTAATAGTAAAAACTCTGGAAACCTGTGTCCACTTGTCAAATGCCATGCCATGAAATGTTGAACCCCATTTGCAGTATTAATCCTTATTTAATAATGGATGAGTATACTCATATGTATTGAACTTTAAGTTCTCTCTATGAATAACTTATTAAACATACCTGAAATAAGATTAGTCTAAAAACGATTTCCAAACAGAAATAAAAACATTATTCCCTTCCAAAATAATATATTACATGTGATATTATTTCCATTTCGAATATCTTACATGTGATATAACCAAGAAATATCGAATTTTGAATTTTAAATATGCGACTGCCTCTGTCGATTGTCTCGCTAGAAGTGAGTTCTCGAAACGCCCAAGCTATATATATAAATAGCTATCGCACATATATCTCGTGCGTATACAAAAAATGGTTTTGTAGCTTCTCTCCGTGAGGACAAAGGTACTCAGCTATACGTTGTACCGTCGAGTACCAGCAAGTCCTTACTTAGTTCGCTCAAAACAAAACAACAACACTACTCTATGTTGTGCGTACAGGGAGACGCGTGTATAGACATACAAAGTTAACAAAGTTAAGGGGTGTTAACAAATTAAAAAATTATACTAATGTGTTTATAAATAATATTTCTACAAACTAAAGGTTCAAAACCTTAGTTACAGACAAGCTGTTCTCAATGCAATCCTTTATATAACCATCCTTAGCTATGTCAGTTTTCCACCGACCATGCCTTTTCAAACACCTTTCAGATATAACTGAACTATTTGTTGCAGATGTAACCCCGCTTGCTCTCAGGGAATGGGCACCCATTTCAAATCCGGTGCAACCAGTTTAAGTTTCTTAACTATAGTTTCTCTAGCTCTGGTATAGCTTAATTGTTTATTTTTTTTAATAAGAGATACTCTATTTATTGAACAGAACCCCGGCATAAATAAATAATCATCAGATGATGAAGAGATACCGGCTGCATTCATATATCTATTATCAATGATAAAGGACACGCTTCTGAAACACCTTTGCAAATGACAACTTCCGATCCGTCTCTGTAAATGTCTGTTTTAGTTGAAATTAACATCGTTACATCGTAATTCGGTTACTTCGCTAATACGAAGAAAACCGGTGTATGCTAACATGATCATACACAAATCTCTTAAGTCTAAAACGTTGGTACAATCAGTGTACATAAAACATAAATTCTTCAACATATCAGAAGTTAAAATGTCTTTCTTTTGAACTGGTTTCGAATTGTTACGCTTGGCATATTCTAATAAATGTTTCACAATGCTACTTTCAGTCGGATCAACAAGATCGTTAATGGTATGTGCCCACTTAATACCGTAATGCTGACGTAATTACACTAACTGATTTCCCCTCGTCCAAAAGCGACGTGAAATACATGGCTATGCTAATTGGCAGCGCGGGCTTTGACACTAACAAATGCTGAAAATAGAATTTGTCAAACAAAACAAAACAGTTCTTGTACTTTTTGACCGTATTGTCCGCCCTTGATTGAAGAAGATATCCCGCCATTCTCTCCGCAACTGATGTTTGCGTATCGATCTGCACTCCTGCCTTATCTAATTTACATTTTAGGGTTTGCTTCAAACCAATACCTGTCAACACATAAATAATGGCTAATCAAATATCTTCAAACCCCAAATTCAAAGCCAACATATCAAATGTCAATGGGTTTTTAGCAAAACAACCGTTATTTCCTAAACCTGAAGAAACAATGTTTGTTCGACCTAGATTTACAAAATCTTTCACTAATAGCTTGAATTCTCCGTTCTCATTAACTAGTTGTGGCCAAAAATGGCGCACTCTTCCATTGTGGTACTATCAAAGTACTATTAGCTCTTTCTCTAAGATTCTTTCCAATACATTTTGAAATAAATCTTGGGGGAGGAACCAGCCAATTTCTATCGTCAATCCACGATTGCTGAAAACAATCAACAGCCTCTGTTCCTGGTACCCACCATCTTGAATTAAACCCGATACATTTAGTATTTAAATGGGAAGCAAATCTATCAATTGAATGGGAACCCCATTTTCTATCTAAACTGTTCTAAACAGTATCAGCGATTTTCCAATCATCGCAATCGTAACATCTACTAAGGTAATCTGCTTTGACGTTTTCGCGCCTTGGAATCCATTCAGGACAAAGCACACTGTTTTCTTTATCACATACAAAATTCAAGTTTACAGCAATATTTTGAATTGCAGAAATACGACTGCCATTAAGCAGAACTGAAATAACAATTTTATTGTCGCAATATACCTTGACCAAGGAATTTTGTAAAACGTTCGCATACGAACTAACAATGCGTATATTGATTTCGCTTCTCTCCAAGTCGAACTTTCATTGTGCTCAGAAAATTACCATAAACCGACCATTTCAGAGTCGAACTCTAAGTCCGCTTCCGGGGACAACTTTTCTTCCAAAGGATCCACATCCGGGGATCCTAAATCATACTCGATATCACGAGTTTCGGTCACTTCCGGGACCAGGCAATTTGTCTCAAAATCCACTTCGGGGATCTTTGCCTCACATTTATACCTGTATTAAGATATATTTTCTCGGGTATGTCATTCAATGACTCGTACTCATTTATATCTAGAAATGGTAATTGCAAATTTTCCGTGAGGTTCACGCACCGACTTACATTCGGTATCTCCCCAGTGGGTAAATATTCTAAATAACAGCCATAACCTGTCCCACTGGCATCTGAAAATAGGCTTTAACTGCATAATCGGCCTTCTTTAATGAGTTTTCCTAGCTCATTTAGACAGACTAAATTTGTGTTCCAGAACTTTAGCTCAGTAACTACTTCAGGTGTAATTCTTACTGGTGCGTTCCAGCTAGCTTTTGAATACATTTGTACATATACCTACATGTAGTCATCCATCTGGTCTTTCCACAAAAAACACTTTGCATGGCTACAATCTGACCGATTAAGTTTGCCAGATATTTAACATGAATCAGAAACATAGTTTTGGACTTGATCTCCTTCAAAATGATCTTTACTTTGCAATGAAGCCTTTCTATCCTTTCTTTGGCAATAGATAGCCTGTTATTGTACATGTCTAAATCATGACATAACCATGTGACCCTCAGTATAGATATCCAATAACACTTCTCATGAGCCAACAAAAACCCAAATGCGAGTAACGTTTGCTTTGTAAACTCACTAGACCAAATAGCTTTTTCATAGCTAGCGTCTCCGCCTATCCCGTCATATAAAAACATAATGACTTTATGACCTTTGCCCCTTAAAAACTTCACCACAACCCTTATAACTTTTGTAAATATATGACCTGCCGTTTTTATACCGAACGAAAGAGAATTGAAAACGAAATACCTCGTGTTACCGTTGTATTTACAACTAATGTCAAGAAAAGTTCTATGCTCCTGGTATATATCAATATGATGATACGCTCCTTTCAAATCGAAAGTATACAAGAACGATCTAATATCAAACATACATTCCGCGACTTTCATATCTTCAAAAATATGGAGATACTCATTTATGTGTCTGCAATCAAAAACCAGTCTAGGTTTTACCCTTTTTATTATATGCCACGGTCAAAGGGTTTACAACATAAGGAGGGGTTATCACCTCTGTAACAACACTCGTTTTTAACAAATTACTTATTTCGTCATGAACGAAACTCATATTTTCTCTAGCAGATTTATTATTCTTTAAAATTACTCTTTCTGGTACCATTTTTAAAGGTAACTTGTAACCGTTTTCAACAGTATCATGTATAAATACACTATCAGTGGCTTCTTTCCACTACTGTAATTTAGCCTTTAGCCTGCCAACTGGTGATATAACTTTTAATTCACTTTTCCCGCCTTTTCCAAACAGTGTACAACACTTGTTAAAGACCGACCGGCTTTACTCTGAATTATTGCCGAGGTATTGATACTTATCTTATTTTGCGATGCATTCCCCTGACAATCAGGCGAGCCCCTCCAATGGCGTGGTTTACCACAATCAAAACAAAGCCCAGGTCTGCGGATAGGCTGTGCAGGAGACGGCGTCGATGTCGTTGATACATTGTTAGCCCCTTTCCGATATGGCCATGCCTTCGATGTCCGACCTTTCTTCGTCTTTTCCGCTTTCAACTTTTTGGAAGCTCTAGCCTCAGCCGTGTACATGCATCGGAGTCACTGGCAAGACGGTTGGCCTCATACTCGGTTACCACCCGCCATCCAAATTCCGAGGAATCGGCTAATCTTATTAATTTCTGCCTGTGCGCCACTAAACTCTTGGCTAAAATATAAAACAAATTCTTTCACAAATACAGAATTTAAATCGTGTCACTAGTACCGACAATAATCAATAACCTCGGTCCTTTCATAACGCCTACGCCGTAGGTATACTGCCATTTAGCCATTAACTTTAAGAACTAGTTAGCGTTAAATAAGGTTATTTTACCTGGACATCTGAGTAAATACTCTTATTACTTTCATATAAACTACGCGGTAGGTACACTACCGTTAAACCATTAAGTTTAAAAAATTAAACTAAAATAATGAATATCTTTTAATAAAATGTACCTTCTGCTATCCTTTGTCGACATTCAAATTGTTTGTCAACTTGCAGCAAATGGTCAACATCTTCTAGAGCAACATTGACTTTCGAATTGAATTTAAACTGCTCTTCATTAGATTTACGTTTAAACGAATGCCCACTTATTATGGTGCTAATCTGTGATAATTGATGACAATTAGAAGTCCCACTTATCTTTTCAAAAACGCTTTCCATGCTGGCTATAATCTCCGATTTATGCGTCTGGAGTGAAACTCTTAAGTCTTTCGTCTATCAGTTGCTGAATATTGCCGCTTGAATTCGGATCGTCTTCCATGATTTGGAATAAAAGATGCGACTGCCTCTGTCGATTGTCTCGCTAGAAGTGAGTTCTCGAAACGCCTAAGCTATAAATAGCTATCGCACATACATCTCGTGCGTATACAAAAACCGGTTATGTAGCTTCTCTCCGTGAGGTCAAAGGTACTCAGCTATACGTTGTACCGTCGAGTACCAGCAAATATATGCGTTGAATCAAATGAACACTCCGTGGTCATATACTAAAATACTAAATTAACGTGTAAGTTATAAGAAGCCTAATCTGCGAATAATTATGGATGTAAACAGGAATCGTCCATGGCCGAGCGTTTAGTGTCGGGGGGTTCCGGAACCGGGCGTCACGGGTTCGATCTATAGACGCTGCGCAACGGTTATGTTGGAGTGCCATTTTGGGAAAGGCACATTTCCTAGCCTTGTTCTGATTTGTTTACCCAGGGACCATGAATGAGTGAACCGTCGCCCTGATATAACTGAAATAATGTTGATAATAGCATAAAACCCAAATAAAACAAATCAGTAATATCATTTTGATTTTAACAATTTCTCAGTTATATCACGGCGGCCAGTTCACCTACTCATGCATTTCCTGGTTTTCTCACACCAGTACTCCACACAACAATCTTCCCAAGCAACTGGCTGCTTTTCCACATAGACTTAGCCAATTGGGGGAAGACGAATGACGCATGTCGCATTGACTTTTGTCAATCGTCAGAAAGAAAGTTGGCCGAGCCGGGATTCGAACTCACAACCTGTGTTAAAGAAATAATTGTGTAAAGTTAGTAGACAGATAATATTAGCCTTGACCTGTGTTATCAGGATTCATAAATTTTATCGATTTCATTTGCACTGTTATTCGTCGACAACGTGAAACTCGATTTGCACGTGCATAATTTGTTCAACATGTCCTGTGTGGGCTTTGCTTGTTGTCAAGTGAACGAAAACGCTCCAAAATTTGTAAACAAAAAATAACATTTTTTACATTGTAGCATTTTTAGTATGCCAAGAATACCCAATAATTTACGCGAACATGCGATTGGCATGCTTGATGCTGGCATGTCGACAGAATACGTTGCAAGGCATGTTGGGAGTTCTAGTCGAGCGATACGAACTCTTCGCGCACGATTTCGAACGACAGGACGCATCGACGACTTGCCACGTACTGGACGTTCGCGTGGTACAACGCGTGGTTAAGACCGCTATATAATAAACACTCATTTGCGCAATCGATTCTAAACTGCCACTGCTACTGCTGCTAACACACCTGGACTTCATACTAATCGAACCCGTGGGCAAACTGTTCGTAATCGTCTGCGGGGGAACGGTTTACACGGACGACATCCTTACGTCGGGTGCGTTTTAACATAACGTCTTACGTTGGATACGACGACACTGGAATACCGTTCAATTTTCGAATGAAGAAATGAACGCTATGCTGACTGTTAAGTTCTTGAACGAGATCGTTTCGGGTGGCGGTTCTGTCATGGTTTGGGCAGCCATTGCCCATAGTTATTGTTCACAACTAGTCATCATTAATGGCAATTTAAATGCTGAACGTTACCGCGATGACATTCTCGCTCATCACGTCATTCCATAACAACGCCAACATCTCGATTTTTCAGCATGATAATGCCACATCTCACACAGCTAGAGACACTGTAAATTTTCTTATTACAAATAACATTGATTTCATTGATGACTGGCCCGCTAAAAGTCCTGATCTTAACCTAATATTCTGAACAGACGAGTGAGGCATCGACCCAACCCACCTGCTAACGTCAACGATTTGATTTATTACCAAAATATTGTTTGCTTTTAGCTATGTTGACACTCTAATAATCATATTCAGAACATGCTGTATTTTCTGAAATTGAAAGTAAAATTCAGTGCGGGATAAGGGTCACCTTTGATTTGACCTCCTAGCTCTGTCAAAAACGGTGAACATGTGGGTTTGTTTTGCTTTTTTGGTAGTTTTAAGAACGAACTTTAGTTTGATATAGGTATATTTGTTAATTCATTTGTCGCCTATGGAAAATGATTTACTTTGTAGGGACATGGTTTTGGTGTCTACACCCATGGTTTTGCGGTCGGAGGATGCAATGGGGCTATAAAAAATTATTTTCATGTGACTGGTTTACCGAAAAATCCAAAATGGCGACCAAGATGGCAACCGTAACCATGAAAAAGGCATATCACGCGTATCAATCAACGTAGAGCCATGAGTTTGGTGTCTACACCCAGGTTTTATGGGTCGGAGGATGCAACGGTGCTATCAAAATTAATGTCACGGTACTGTCATAAACATTATGTAAGCTAGCTCTCATATCAAAACAGCTGCAACATCGCCTTAAGAACCCTAGTTCATCTCGAGCCTGATTTACATACCATAACCATAACACTCTTCACAAGGAATCATCATCACTTTTTTCAATTAATGTCTGATTGTATGGATTGTCACATGAGTCTAGCTGACACTGTCCACACGCCGAGGTACACGGTAAACCATAAACTCTACAACTATATATTGAGGTAACGCATGCCGTTGTGCAGTTACAGGAACCAATTTCCAACAAATAGTCCGGGATTCATGTCCGACTCAACAGGTGCAAAAAGGTTTCCTTCACGTTTCAAACCCCACTCACATGGGTCCATTCCACTCTCATGCCCTATCCATACCATGATTTGATAATGGGCTCTTAGACTGTGAAATTGTGTCGATGCTTCTGTTGGCGGCAGGCGCTCTGGTGTTACAAACGACTGAGAGGACATCACCTTCTTACTGAAGGTAGTTTAGCGCAAGGACCCGAGACAATCAGCCGACTTGCCCCCGAAAATAATAGCCATAGCTTTACATCCTACATCTTTAACAGTAGCCGCAGTCTGATTTGGAATGACTAATGTATCTGCAAATGACTTCAAATCAGTGTCACCCTTCACCTTTTGAAGAACTGTCTTTTTTCCAACACTAACAATTCTTGAAGTGATGTCACATCCAGTATACGCATGGACAAAAAATAACTGTGTACACAACTCTTCACCAAGAACTTTCTGTAGCTTGTTGATGTGAATAACTGCAATGGCATTAGCCTTGTCCGAACGAAAGAACATATCTTTATTGTTTTGTTTCCCATGATGGATAAGGAGAACTAAGAGATCAGTGTCTTCCCCAATCAGTGTTGTGGAATGCATTTCTGAAGACTGAACAGCAGCTTTAACAATATCCACATCAGCATCCCCAGGCGAATTGATGACTTCACATACTCTGTCACAGAGTTTCTGGCTTATTAGGTTTATCATGTTCTGTGTATTGCTGTCTATGTAAAGGAAGTCCTCCTTCTTCCCTGAAAATTCAGTCTCTTCGGTGAAGATGACAGTGGGAAAGCTGTTTTTCCCAGGCCTCTGGTGTGTATTGTCCTTGTTAGAAGAACCGCCAAGGTACCCATCAAAGACAACTGTTGCAGAAGAGAAACGATTCACTGTAAACTCCGCAAAGGACTGCGCAAATGTGCCGTAGGTATCACCCCTCTTCCAAGGTATGCGCTGGAGCAAAGATCCTCCATCAAGGACGTAATGCTCAGTTTTGGGTGGATCGTTCTGTGCTTCCCCCGATGTATCTTGACCTCTTGAACCTTTGTCTGCATTTTGAAGAATGGCATGGGCTAGTTGAGGCTTATCTGGCTTCCGAAAATTGTCTTGGCCTCAAACAATGCAGATGGCAAAGGACTAAGTTCGTATCTCATGATATCATCAGGTGGCATATTTGCCGTCTTTGACACAACCAAAAATCGTTTGAACAATAGTCCAGGATCGATCAGAGGCTACCTTCACATATTTCATATTTCCAAGTGTTTTTGCATGTCCTTCCGCTTTTTTCCCGATCATTTTGTTTATGGTTCCTTCTCCGACTGAATGAAACTCGTGTACATTAATCTCTGTATCTGCAACAACACCATTTACAATGTTCCTTAAGGATGGATCTTCAGAGAAAGGTGAGCAAGTGGCAAATTTAGACAGGATCTTCTGCAAATCACGTGAGTCTCTTTCAATTATTCTCTGCGTGGATTCTTTATGTTGTTCACTGGTCGTGAAGGACAGCTCGTTGAATTATTGCATGGCGTGGTTGTATTGGTTGATAATGTCCATAAGGCCCGTTGCTCTTCAGTCATGCCACTCCCTCGTGTAAGCCCCCCAGATGTCTTGAGTGATCTCATCAAACTTTGCTCAATCACGAGGTCAGCAATGAGACCAGCCCAAAACTTATTGGTGCGACGAAAAACATGGCATCCCAGTTGAAATTTGTTGAACAAATATGGATGTCGGGCCTCGAGTTGGGACAGTTCTTGGACGTAGTAATATGCGGACTTCAAGTAATTGAAATGGCCTGCGGCTGCAAAGATTGGCATGCAATCGGACAATGCCCGAAGGTGCATCTGCCAATTGCCTGTGCGATCTGATTTGAAAAGAGATGTCGACACATTCATCATTTCCTGATAGTTTAGCCGCAACTGACTGGTTTTTTATCTTTCTCGGAGACCAGCCTTCTTCTTGTTAATTGCAGCTGCCAACTGTGTCAATGGCTCTGATATTTTAGCACTATCCTTGGTCGTCTCCCCTTTCACCAATGAGGCATATATGTCTTCCACTTCGCTTACAAGTAGATTCAACTCTGGTTGTTCATCGACCATCTCTGTGACAATCATTTTGTTCAGGCACTTGTTGACCAACAGGTGTCCTCGAAATGCACGCTGGACTGCTTTCCCACTCATCATGTGCACCACCGCATTTTCTCCGTAAACTTCCCAAAGGACATTGTTCAATCCTGTGCCAGCCATGAGAGTGCCAATTGCACCAAGCAAGTTCATGAAAGTATGAAACGAATCAAGCATTAGCTGGTCGAAGGTGATGACAGGCATAATGTGGTGTTTGAACGCGATGTCGCATATGTATTCTAGGGTGGAGAGAATGCATGTCTTGTCTCCAGAATACATGTCTATCATTGGCAAATACATAAATTGATGCCTGACCAGGGTGTTCCATACCTTGGTGCAGAATGTGCATCATTCCTTGCCAGCTTGGGAGGGTCTGTCTAAAGTTAAATGAAAGTTCCCACAATATGTCAACTCTTTTATCACATTCAACCAAGGATATACGTTCTTGAAAGTGATATCCTGGCAATACTTTCTGGCAAAGCGGTATTCCTTAAGTTCAACTTTGGACTTTTCAGTTATATTACTTTGTGACAGTTGTTTCCTTTGAATAACACGCCTTATTTTCTGCCCGGGCGTCAGGGCAGCAACCATGCCCATTCCATTGAAGGTTCCCTTTCCATCCAATGTTATACGTTGTCAGCCGCGAACAAAACTGTCAATCCAAGTAGATCAATCTCCTCAGAAATGATTGAGTCTGGCGATGAATCTGCGGCATTCCTTTCAAACCGTTGTACCTCACCATATGAGACACCAAACCCCATTTCATACAGAGTGTCATTGAGAAATCTAGAGCGATACATGTGGACAGCAAGGCCAACTTGCAAAGGGGCAATCACAGCTCGGGGTCTAACGGCCTCAATGATAGTTTGACCGATACTTGCGATTTTCCTACACGTGTTCTTCCCAACAAACATAGAGGTGAACAACAATCGCAGTGTGTCCGGTAAGAAAGCTAGAGTAGGATCAAGTTTGAGTTCATCTGTGCTTGGGTGTATCTATCCGTAGCAGTAGGACCACAAGTTTTGATGTCACTCTTAAATGAGCCGTGCTGCTGTTTGAATAATTTCTCTCTTCTTCAACCTGTCTGTTTCTTTCAAAATGCGCTCTAATGATATGAGATGTTTTTTCTTTCATAGTGACAATATCGTGAAGGCCGTCACCTACAGCGATACATATTGAGTCACCAAATCGTGTTTGCAGCTGAGCCTTCAGCCGCTGAGAACTGTACGGAACAGAATCACTGTGAGATAGGAACTCCTTTTTTTTTACCTTTAGGTCAGACATTGATAATTGCTCTTTTGTGTGTATGGCCTCCCATAGAACCTTAAAAACAATATGCACACTGATGAAACTGATTACAGGTACTATTTCAGTATTTCAAGTAGAAGTAAAACCCAGTTATGTAATCTAACCTGACATGCTTAATCAGTGTTATATATAACTGATGTAAGGATGTCACATTTTTGACTGGGTGGTTTCTAACTTAGTGGGGAGTTTATTGAAATTGGAGTTAATTAGAGTTGTAATCTCTGTTTTGTTCTGCTGTTGACAAGTAGATGGCAGCACTGGATATACGGAATAAAATGAGGTAGTAATTTCTTACAGGTAAATCTTTGATATCTCCAGTAAATGCTGATGGCAGTCAGTTCTTATACTGTGTAATTTGGTAAAAACAAATGAAAGGAAGGCTTCCATACCAAGGAATGATTTATTATCATTTCTATGTGATTAGAAAATCAAATAAACAGGAGAAGAACTCAAACCCTTGAAAATCCTTTGGCTTCTGACATGCATTTTATAGTTACGGTGGCCATTTTGTTTTTTGGGGGGTAAACCAATCATAATTTATAATTCATCTAGGTCAAAACTGAGGTTAAACAGCTATTGCCGAAAAAGTTAAATGTTTTTATTATATGAGTCTTCTGTGTGGACATCATATACAGCTATCTTCCACACTCATCCGAGTTATTGGACATTCTCCAAAAAACATTTGACCCATATAATGCCCCCCCCCCCCCTTTTGTATTGTGTGAGGAGGAAACGTGTTTGATTCTTTCTTTCTTTTATTGACAAATCGGCAATAATCATTGCCTTTGGACATTTACATAACAATCAGATATGGTCAATACTCAAATATCTTACACAGGCCGGTAGGCGACGTGGGATTCGCCTTTGCATGTTTATATGAAGAACTAGTGTGATAGGGTCACTATTGTGGTGACTTGGTGAACACTGGTGAAAAGTGTGCACCTTGTAAAGAGACTCTCTGGTCAACCAAGCATGTTTTATCACCATGCTTAGATGCATCCGTCTACACCTAACCCTTTCCCCTTGGTTACTTTCGCCTTTGCATATTTTATCAACTTCCGGCTCTAGCTCGGAAGCCCGAGGTCGGAGGTCAATGACGTAAAATAACTTTTTGTAGCTCGAATACTACCACTGCAGCGCTAGGGGCGAATGAAGTCAAAAACGACTGTAAGAAGACCATATCTTTGAAAGGCTACCATTTGAGAACAAAGACCTAAATCAAAAATCGTAACTGATACATTTTTTTCTAAATATCTCGAAGTATCTATATATAACTGAAGTTTCAGCTCTTCACATTGAAAACTGTAGGAGATGATAGTAAAATGATTTGGGATTTTAAAATGCGTGTTTTGGTAACTGCATAGCTAAGGCTATCTTTGAAAGGCTTCCATTTAGAAACAAAGGCCTAAATCATAAATCGTAACTTATACGTGTTTTTTTTAAATATCTTGAAGTATATCTATAACCAAATGTTCAGCTCTCCTTATTCAAAACTGTAGGAGAAGATAAAAAAATGGTTTGGGTTCTTAAAACACGTTTTTTTGCTAGCTGCATAGTAACGGCTATCTTTGAAAGGCTAGCATTTGGAAACAAACGCCTAAATCAAAATTCGTAGCGTTTTTTCTAAATATCTCGAAGTATCTATAACCGAAGTTTCAGCTCTCCACATTCAAAACTGTAGGAGAAGATACACAAATGGTTTTGGGTCTTAAAAGATAACAAATGAAAGCGTCATTATAACTTGCAATTCCTGTTTTATTACAATGTTTCCAACTCTATCGAATTAACTATGAAAGTTGTCTGCTAGATATATGTTGCATGTGGAACTGTGTTTTTACACAAACAAAAAAAACCAGACTAATTGGCTTGTACAATTTAGCAAGGTCAAAACGGATCAAGCGTAAAAAAACCCATTACTTACACAGATACCATTTCTAAAATGTTTCGAAAGTCAATGCGAATGGTGCTATGTCATATCTGAGTTCTCTTGGTGGCACCTTAAATGCTAAGTACTGGTATAGTCTCATTGTTGAGTTCCTTGAAAATAATGATATTATTCATACTTGTCTACATATATCTGAGACAGGTGAGGCGATTACGGGTGGTAATACACCTACATTCAGTGAAGACTTAGACGAGCCTGTATATATCACCATCAATGCCCATATAAAGCAAGAGTAATGATGCCAAGTCGAAGATTCATGCAGAATCCCCAATCGCAAGAAGTAGCTCATTTATATTACTTTTGGCTACATTAAATTTCATTCAATTAAAAATTAAAAAAAATATGTATCGTGTATCCCACTACATTGATGAAAATACATGCACACCCGTACCGTTATGACATACCCTGAGCTCAATGGTAAGACTCGGGCCAATATTGTACAATGTAGGTTCGTCTTTATGCGGAACTTTTCCCTAATATAATGGACTCGATATAACCTGAACAATCCGATAACTCGAACATATCGGTTAATTCGAACAGTCTCCATTAATGAATCTGGTGTGACAGCAGTTTCGATTGCTATGAGCTCGCTTTCATAAAAAACACTTGAGTATAAATATATTCGTTATATCCGTCAATTCTGATGAAGAGAGAGAGAGAGAGAGAGAGGAGAGAGAGAGGAGAGGAGAGAGAGAGATGAGAGAGAGAGAGAGAGAGAGAGAGAGAGAGAGAGAGAGAGAGAGAGAGAGAGAGAGAGAGAGAGAGAGAGAGAGAGAGAGAGAGAGAGAGAGAGAGAGAGAGAGAGAGAGAGAGAGAGAGAGAGAGAGAGAGAAGAGAGAGAGAGAGAGAAGAGAGAGAGAGAGAGAGAGAGAGAGAGAGAGAGAGAGAGAGAGAGAGAGAGAGAGAGAGAGAGAGAGTGAAAAGAGAGGCTAATAACTATTAAAGAAACATTATTTATGCAAAAGGACGTTAATCCGCTTAGTGCGGTATACGTGCAAATATTTGGTAATTTTGGTTGGTTTTTACTAAAAAATGTGTCTGTTTGATCGCTTAAAAAGTTAATGCACGTACGCCATGTCTGGCGTATTGGGTTCTGGATACATATGCACACAGATATGCACATGATAACAACGGCCTTCTTTATCTACCGCGTCTATATCTAGAAAAACATATATATATATATATGTTTTACTGTATAGGCCTACTAAAAGCTGAAATGTTAGCCTTACCTGTTTCACTACCATACATAATACGTGTTTGAGGAGATGCAAGATACTCCTTTTAGTCGGGCACTCAAATACATTCTTTATTGCACACCGACTAAGCTTGAAACGTTGTTGGGCTTTTTAATGTATTTTAAGAAGTAATACGGTAATTAATAGGCATGCTTATATATATTATATGCTGAATCCACTTGATTTCACGTGTGATTTCGCTAAGATTAGCTTTTACTTACGTTTTTCTCCTACAAACAACATTCAATTGCTCATCTATGACTAAAATAATTACAAAATACGCAAAATCTAGTGCGCACAAAATTAATATCACTATCCCACATGACGACGCGTTTTGACACAGACTGTATACATGTACTCTTTTTACGCAAACGATTTTTGAAACAAATAGTGGCAATAATTAGCAATTTCTCATTTTGCCACAATGGTTTTTTTAAACGCCATGTAAAAACATGTTTTCCTTTACAGAAAAATACAGATCAGGATTAGACTGTATAGGCTGATCTATGTTATTATAACTGAACATTCATGAACTATAGTTGCACACCAAGATAAGATTAAACACCTTTTCCCACATGCAGACGAATTTTGATGCAGACGACTTTGAAATATTGTGGTTAAAGGAGAATTGCTCTTAATAAGTATTTTTCTTCTATTTCCACTATGATTTCTAACTCTATATTATACATATAATTGTATTTATAGAACAATGTCGATCAAGATTAGACAGGTTGATCATTGACTATTAAAATTTAAAAACGTTGAAATGCGTGCCCATGCAGATCTATGTCTATCATAATTTAAATTTTATAAAAGGTTATGCACACCAAGATAAGATAAATTACCTTTTTCACATAGGGACGAATTCTGACGAATTCTTTTTAAAACATAATGACAAAAGAAGATATTGTTCATAATGAAAAATGTCTCCATTTGTCACAATGTTTTCTTACTCTATGTAATAAATATGCTTTTATTGTAGAACAAGCAGATAGATACAAATTAGACAGGCTGTCCTTGACTATGATAATTGAAAAACGTTGAAGATCACGCCCATGCTGATCGCTGTTTATGGTGATAATTGCATGTTTCCCACAAAGTCGTACATACAAGGATAATATTTATTAACCCTTTCCAACCTGCAGACGAATTATGACGCAGACGAATTTCTGTGCTAAAGGCAAGAATTGTTACAGCTCTCGTTTCCTATTGAATAACATAAATTAACACAGAAAATTTCATTTTGGGGTTGATATAAAATCAAGCTGTATTGTGAATCTGAGAATCAGTGATAGGTTGAATTCATTGACGTATGTTCTGTCGATGGAATATTTTGGTTTCACTGTCTGATCTAAGATGCTCTTTATGGTAACTCTGTTTCACATTCAATGCTACGCAGACTTCGCTAAAGTTGTATGTCCTTCTGACAAAAACTCCTTCGGACTGTCAAAGATCAATGCAATAATTGCCTGAACATAGCGATTACACGAAACACCATGTGACCCAAAATGACATGTATTTATGTCTCTATCCAAATACACCAACACAGAGTTGAATGACAGGGACGTGCTCCTGTATGTCTAAATTTATGAATAGGGTCATATTCTGTTCTAAATCACACAGGACTCGCTTTGGGGAAGTTTTTCTGAAAATGCAAATGGTTTAAATTTCGGAATCGTTAGCCATACCTCATTCAGCATAAACCATTAATGTAACAATACATGAAACTGACCTACAATTATGGGTTGACTATCCTTTGAAAGTTACTTGTAGTAGAACAGGAGCTGTTTCCCCTCTTAAAATGTATGCTCAATAAAGCCAAGCGTGGACTTTCTACAACCTAGTGGTATTTCATTGATGAAACTCTTTAAACATAGATGAATCTGTATTCGATTGAAGCTAAGACGAGGCACTATCGAATCTGTACCAGGCTATGAGCTTGTCTGAAGAAGAAGACGAATCGCACGGTATCGTACCCACCCACACATACTAATGGCTGTTCCCTCGCTCATTCCGTTCCCTGCTAAGCTAGAAATGAATGGAAACATCAGCGATAATTGGAAGCAATTTTGCAGATCGTGGAATAACTATGAAATTGCATCGGGCTTAGTTTCAAAGAAAACAAACTGAGAACGGCGACCCTACTAAACTATATAGGCTCGGAAGCAATGGATGATATATTCCAATTCGATAATGATGATGATAAACAGAATAAAGATACAGTATTAGATAAATTTCAGTCGTTTTGTATTGGAAAAACAAATGTCTCTTATGAGAGATACCTTTTTAACATGTGCTGTCAACAAGAACATGAAACTTTTGTTTCCTATTTGTCAAAATTGAGAAAACTGGCCAAAAACTGTGAATATGGCACACTTACAGACAGTTTGATTAATACATTTTTCTATCTTTTTCTACAGTTTTTAATGTGGAGAGCTGAAACTTTGGTTATAGATACTTCGAGATATTTAAAAAAACCGTATCCGTTATGAGTTTTTATTTCGGCCTTTATTCATGTGGAGAGCTGAAACTTCGGTTATAGATACTTCGAGATATTTAAAAAAACCGTATCCGTTATGAGTTTTTATTTCGGCCTTTGTTTCAAAATGGTAGCCTTTCAAAGATAGCCGTTGTTATGCAGCTAGCAAAAAACCGCGTTTCAAGAACCCAAACCATTTTTCTATCTCCTCCTACAGTTTTCATTGTGGAGAGCTGAAACTTCGGTTATAGATACTTCGAGATTTTAAAAAAACCCGTATCCTTATTGATTTTTGATTTAGGTCTTTATTTTCAAATGGTAGCCTTTGAAATATAGGGTATCCTTTTACAGTTTCTTTTTTCATTTGTTTTGCTAGCTGCATATCAACGGTTATGTCCTTAGCAACGAAACTCAAACGTGCACACTCTGGAAGTATGTGTCACCAAGTTTCATCGGAATCGACCCGTCAGTTTGGGCAGTGGAGCTGTGCTTTACAAACATTTGGACACACACACACACACACACACACACACACACACACACACACACACACACACACACACACACACACACACACACGCGTCAGTATGGGACACACAGGAACCTCGGTATGGGACACACAGCAACATCGGTATGGGACACACAGTAAACACATTGTTGACAAACGGAGGAATTTAATAGGAGACAAAGACATCAGCTTTGTGTATCTCATGTGTTTAATAAGTTTTCTAGATAAATTACTTAAC
Source organism: Serripes groenlandicus (assembly GCA_031761405.1). NCBI lineage: Eukaryota > Metazoa > Mollusca > Bivalvia > Cardiida > Cardiidae > Serripes > Serripes groenlandicus. Next base: position 3,369,734 of record JASEVX010000012.1, on the reverse strand, counting down.
CCGTTTGTTGCCCAGAGTTTTAGAAACGAGGAGTAAATGTGTCATTATCCTTCAATATCACAACTGAGTCCTATGTTGTGGTTACTCACAGAGACAGTTTAAGAATATTTAACTGCTATTCCGAGTCTGGTAAAATTTCACTTTATAATATAAGAAGCAACTCGGTTAAGCTTGAAATATTTCGTATCACATAAACATTATATTGGTTACATAAGCAGGTCGTTAATGGTTATAGATGGCAATAGCATTTAAACTGAGGAAAACGATTGGTATCTTTGTTTATATATATTCAAGTAGCTCATTCGAAAAGTCTTCAAACCATAGCTTTATACCTTTGGCAAGAATTGTATTTCATTCGTGTATACAAAGAAGCGAAGCTGTTCAAACTCATTGACATATGTTACCTCAACAATTGCTACACATCCATGTGTTTCCATGATCAAAATCAAAGTACTGAAGTACTGGTAACGAATTATTTTGAACATTTGTAAAATCTAATTTATGAATGCAATTGATCATGCTATTGCACAATTTAGTCTATTTTATTATTATTAATATTGTTGTCCAGAGATTTTTTTTTATCAGTTGACAGTTTTAGTAAATGTAGCATTTCAACGGCGATGCGAGCGTTTAACATGCACACTAACTCTTTCACTGAGCTCTGCGTAAAGTCTGTCAAAACACCCATGGCATATTTGTGAGATTTACATTGTTAGTTCGATTTGTTTTCGTCACCAGGATTTCGGCTTATATTATAACTATGTTTCATGTGAGTGAATTAATTATTATAAATCTATAATGTTTAACAAATCGCATAAAATAAGAATTAAAAAAAAAAAAAAAGAACAGTTCCTATTAGGACTCGGAACTCGCGTCCATAAGTAGTCCATGATTAGTAGTTCTACACGCTCTCCAGTGCACCACGGTACTTTGATACAACGTTAGAGCGTCACTTTCGTATATATATTAAGCTAACTGAATGTAAACCATGATCTATAATTAGAAAGCCCCTTTTGGAAAAAGGAGAAACAAAGGCGATGCGAGCGTTTAAAATGCACACTGACTATTTCACTGAGCTCTGCGTAGTGGCATATTTGTGAGATTAACATTGTTCTATACAGCGTGGGGTCGACTTCTAGTGAATGGGCATACGACTAAAATTCATACTCGTGGCTTATACGTACCTGCCGACAAATGAAATATATATGCGCGTACTGTTAATTTGATATTTTCTAGAAAATTGTTTGTTTGTTTGTTTGTTTGGAGTTTAACGCCGCTTTGAACAGCTTTGGTCATATCACGGCGGTCAGTGCACCTACCCATGTTTTCCTGGCTTTCCCACACCAGTACTTACACAACATTCTTTCGAAGCCACTGACTATTTTCTCACATAGATCAGAGGTGAGAGGCAATGGAAAACATCGCCCGAAAGAATGTCGCCGCAACCGGGTATCGAACCCGTGACCTCCAGATCACGAGTCAGATACGCTACCAATTGAGCTACCCGGCCGGGTCTCTAGAAAATTGATTATCTATGATGATTCGATAGTATAATTATGACTTCACTGTATTGAAATAACACGTAGAAGTCATTTTAATATCGAAAAAATACTAGGACTATTTAGGTGCAGCGAATGTGTATTCTAAGCGGAAGTGTAGTTTAACCGTGACTTCCGGAATCAAACACGATCGCATTAACTGTATTATTTTTTGAGAAAAAATAATTCGTTAATCACAATAAAAAATACATACCTCATGAAGTGGGGACCATGCCACTTGCTGTGTGCGTCTTCTGATATACTGCGCAATGCGCACACCTGATTTTAAGTAGAAATGTTCCTTGGGTGACCCTCTACAAAGATTGTTCAAGGCATACTGTTTGGTTGAAAACATGGCAGTCAGGAGGCATCAGAAAAGGGGCAAAATCGTCCGTTGTTATATTTTAGCTGTAATCATCATCTCCTCCTAAACCACAGGATCAATTTCATCCAGACTTCACAGGAATGTTTGGATGCTGCGGCATCAGATATGGGGCAAAATGTCCAAACTTTAAAAATCTTCTCCTCTGAATCTGCATGTCAGATTCCAATATAGTTTAGTTGAAATATTTCTTTGGTAACCCTCTACAAAGATTGTTCAAGGCATACTGTTTGGTTGAAAAACATGGCAGTCAGGTGGCATCAGAAAAGGGGCAAAATGACCAAATTTGGAAATTTCATTTTTTTTAAGTGCTTGTCTGATATTAAGAAAATTGAACAGGAATCTTACTTCAGGGATCATCTACTTAATTTGTTCAAGCCGTATTGATTGGTTACACAATCATAGCAACCTCGCGTTATCACAAAAGGGTTAAATTGAACTTTTAGCTACAAATGACAACTCCTACCATTACACTCGACCAATTGTAACGTTACTTCACAGGAATGTTCCTTTGGTGGTCCTCTTTTAAAATTGTTCAAAGACTTACATTCTGTGAAGAACTATTGTTGCTGCGGCATCAGAAATTGAGAAAAATACGCAAACTTTAAAAACCTCCATCTTCATAATCCATTTGTCAGATTCCAAAATTTGGCAGAAATGTTCTTTTGAGTGACTCTCTACAGAAACTGTTCAAGCCATATTGATTTCGTTGACAAACAGGGCAGCAAAGCGGCATCAGGAAATGTGCAAAATGACAAAAGTTTATAATTCTATTCTTATTAAATTTCTTGTTAGATTTCAAGATACAAATGGCTTTTACTGATAAACTATTTCTTTAACTGAGTTTCCACTCCGTGCAGTTTCGTTTGAACTCTTGATCAAATTTTCACAGATATTTGCAGTTAAATATATACTTCTAATTATTTATCATTCAGGTGATCGATTTAGGGCCATATTGGCCCTCTTGTTTAAGATATAAACATCTGCGTTACTTTAGAGATAAACACACCGAGGTAATGGAAAAAAAATACCTCGGTAGTTTTGGATACCTCGGTCAGTGGTTGTGTACTTCTATGACCTACCTCGATGAGTAAGGTATACCAACGCGCGCGCGCACACACACACGCACACACATACATACATACACACACACACACACACACATATACACACACACACACACACACACACACACACACACACACACACACACACACACACACACACACACACACACACACACACACACACACACACACACACACACACACACACACACACACGCATTCATTGTGAATGTTATGTATATATAAAAAAAAACCATGAATATATAGATATACATCTTTAAAACGAAAGAAAACAGAATATTGCTTTATATTCTTTTTTAAATGACTGATGAATAATAAGAATTAAAAGAGATTCTAAACTCTCATTTATATCAAGTCGATACTAGCTTTTTTTTCAACGTAAAACTCGTTTTATAATCATAATAAATGTTAACAAAATAAACAGAATAAATGCGACTCAGAATTCCGTACATGGGTGTTGCTACCATATCCGTTACAGTGAAATATGAAGATACAACATCAAAATAGCGTCTTCATTATTCGTCCCATCAAAGTCACGGGCAAGCTAATGCTTAAAAGGAAACTGATTAAATTAATAGAGAAAGAGAATACGTACCGAACTGGTTTAAATCTAAGGAGCCTTAACCTTAGTCCCTGTCGAGATAACTTGCAAAAATATATATTATATAACAAACAGGTAGCAAGAATAGTATGTATATTTATAGTTAAACTCATATATTGCCGTGCCAAATAATATATAAGGGAGACCACTACTCAATCCTTAGATGGGACAGATGAGTTTGTAGAAACCACTATTTATCAGGTTGTCTCCCTTTATCCGGTATTTTGCTATTTGCCCATATTGACAATCTACTATCGCAAACGCCTTGATGCGAATCTTGGGACCATCTTTTTTTTTACATATTTGGGGTTTTATAAAAATTAACGCCACAGTCATCCAAAGGAACTCAAATCACAATGCAGTCCTTAAAAAGTGCATAAAGTCAGGGCAAGTTATGATAGCTGATCTCACTTTTGGCAAAGACACTGGTAGAATAGCAAACAGTCTCACACACTCAGAGGGAATACTAATTAGAGCTGAAGTACACGTGGACCCTTTGGCGTTATGATATTAACGGGTGTTTGTTTCATAATCGATGGCAGAAGCATTTCCTATACTTATAGAACTGAAAGTCAGCATAGTTTCTTCATTTGAGAAAAAGGGTGCGTTTATCATTCCGTCTCAACCAGTGTGTACATATACTTAATCGCGTGTGTTTGAACAAAGAACAATCAAACAATGGTAAATGTAAACATTATATTAAACCCATTATGCACACTTCCTGATCGTGATACTTTAACGTATTACCTCATAAGCCATTTTAACGTGCATCCAAATTGAAAACACCTAGACAGAATAAAACGAGGGATTTTTACAATTGGTAAATAACATCTCCTCGCTTTACAACTTTCGACCAAACTCGGTCTTGCTGATAATCCTTGCTTTTGGGCTATTAAAGTGATCGATACAGTACAAATGATTTTGTTTCAAAACGCCGTAACCTTAACTTGTATAACATGTAGTTACGTTTCTATTTAATTATACATCAATCAGACAAATCCGTCGGTTTGGCCGTGCAAATATCCGATTGTATAATTATGTTGATTAGCAATCCGGTACTGGGCCTATTTCGTGCCCATTTTCAACACTATTTCAGTAATAATACAGCAGAGAAAGGTTAAATTGCTCCTAATGGGCAGTGCCACATTTTTACTCAAATAACGACATCCGACATTCACGAGGGTCCTTGTCCGATTTGTGATGTTTTGAAAAGATTTGAAAATTGGGAACATTTAATGTCTTTTTCAACAGTATTTCAGTTGTATACATGTAATCAGAACTACATGTTTCGTTTAAAAAAATAATTAAGCAAGTGATAAATTAATTAAAGTCTGAGCACTTTACTGACGAATCTTTCACTAACATTGTTTTCTTTCAAATTCACGGGTTGAACGGACATGTAAATGCGAGTCCTGGAACTTGAACAAAATAAGACAACAGTAAGACAACTTTACAGCAAATAACGCATTTATAATTCGAATATTCGAATACTAATTTTGGTATTCGTTGCCATCCCTAATATATACACATCTATAATTATATCGATGGTCTCGCACGAGCAGGCCGAAGCTACACCTTGTACAATATGCAGTTATTGCATCGCCGAACGAAGACATCAATATTCCAGAGTTGCTAATAACTTTAGGAGGTATGATTTACTTTTGAAAGCAACATACTTTTAAGGATTCTACTGATGCATCCTAATAGAACGATATTCCGTAACAGTACTGACATAAGTCTAAATACAATTACTGGTCATCAGTGCTACAAGAGATCATTTATTTTATGTATTTACAAAAGGAAATCGGTATAATCGGTATAACCCAATTCTATGAGTACAATTATATAATACGAAAAAAAACCATAAATGGTTTTTTTCGCTTATAGGTAACAGGTGTGAGATTTTTTTTTTTTCAATAACCCATGAAGCTTTCTGAAATGAAACTGGAAAATCCCTGGGGGCCGCCATTTTGGATATGTATAAAAAGCAGACGTAAAACACAGATTGAAAATTATTGTCGGCTTTTTAATAAACAAATTTAAAATCAGTTTATTTTGGTATGTATAAAATGAGCAGAAAAACACGGATTGAAAATTATTGTCGTCTTTTTAATCATTTTTGTTTAAAATCGATATTTCAGATCATTAAAGTGCTGTGTTATGTGGGAATTAACGTTTGTACGAAAAGTTAAAAATAAATGGAAATCTGTAAGAAATATGTTTTCCCGTTCGTCAAAAAAAACGACAGCATTAGCCTTTTACGCCCGAACCTAATTTTTGACTGTATCGTAGCCAAAGAAGGACGTGACGTCATTTCCGTTACACTTCATCTTGGCGTAACGTCAATGGAGCGACGTCGTTACCCGCAAAAAAGTGGTATCAACATGAAAGACCCCAAATTCCTATACATGAGCTATTGACTCACTCATTCAAAGTATAGTTATTTATCAAACATTGTGGCAAAAGGATAACTTTCTCATAAGGAGCAATTGTTCTTGTGGCGACAATCTTTTCCTAAATCGTCTGTTGCATAGGCCTCAGAAACCGTCTCTAATAGGGAAAGGGTTTAGCAGAAATGTGACCCCTTACATAATTTGTTCCAGTCATATTGACTGGTTGAAAAAGGTAGTCGCCAGGTGGCATCAGAAAAGGGCTGATCTATTTGCTTCTTTACCATAATGCAGGTGATCGATTAAGGATCATCTTGGCCCTCATGTTTTAACCTCGTTCATTATAAATGTATTCCTTGATTTTCTGAAAGTCTTTACTTTATTATTTTCTGTTCAAATAATAGACAACAGCAATACGAATTCCAAATATGTTTTGATAATGCAAGAAACATGACATTAACATTATTATTGTTTAGTCAATTACTTATAAATCCTTTTTTATGGCCAAAGTATGCTCTTTAATTTTTGTTTATAATTATCTTGCGTTTTTTTCGTAAATAGGTAGCACCTATAGATATATTATGAAATAACCACATAATTGAACGAGTCATGTTTTTAAAGATAGTATTACCATTCACTGCCTATCCCGTATGTTTTGAAATATGTTTTTCATTGCAACCGTTAATCACGCCATGATTATCAAATTTAACATTACTTTCAGTACTTTGATTTATGTTTTGAAATGTCATCATACATATCAAATTTAACACGTTTATCCTGGTGTGTCTGTCCATATACCGAGCCATTGAAAAACCAGGCACTTTTTATTTCTGCATGGAGAAATAATCTACTAATCAGGCCAGTGTTACGTTTGGTGAAGTCGTCTGTAAGTCGAAATCCTGCCGCTTTCAATGACTGTCTTTGTCTTATGATGTTCAACTTCATGTTATTGTTCATCATCTTTATTATAACAGGTTTAGGTCCAGTTTTTTCGAAGGTAGTCGATGTATGGCCAGGATGTTTTGTCTATGTAGGTGTTTTAATCTTCATATTTGAAGAGTTCCTACGATTTGCATAAGTTTACGTTTAAGCTTAAGATGTTTAATGAAATTCATATTTGTTTGGTAACCTGTATATGAGGTAGTCTTCCTTGTCACAGAACCAATCAACGATCAGTTATTTCTGAAACACAACTATTTAAGTCAGGAATATTCCACCAAAACTGCATACATCTTTCGTGTTTTCTTTATACATATATGTTAAAGCAAGCAGTCACCAAAGATATGTTTTCAGTTCAGTTATCTTCGTTACTTTGCCTGATCACTTTACTTGGATCATCAACAGCTGTTTGGTTTAGGACCAAAACACCAGTAGACTGTCAGGTTTCTTTATGGTCAAAATGGACCAAGCCTTATGGATTTGGTGAAATTTCTCGAGAACGTAAGATCCTAAGGTACGCTGCCAATGGTGGCGCTGCATGTCCTACAGAACTGAAACAGGTCAAAAGTACAGGTGAGTCATTATTTGATTTTAGCTTTACTGAATTACTAGCTGTTTTACCTTTTTGCTCCGTAAGCATTGTCTTGGACTCTTCCAAATCTAAAGCATTAATTCACCACTTATCAGTAATGGGTGAATTATGTTTACATTTACTGACACAGTGGTATACCAGCACTGTTTTCACTCTGTCAGTAAATTTAATTCACCCATTGTTGATAAGTGGTGAATGCACTGTTTTCACTCTGTCAGTAAATTCAATTCATCTATTGTTGATAAGTGGTGAATCCACTGTTTTCACTTTGTCAGTAAATTTAATTCACCCATTGTTGATAAGTGGTGAATGCACTGTTTCCACTCTGTCAGTAAATTTAATTCACCCATTGTTGATAGGTGGTGAATGCACTGTTTTCACTTTGTCAGTAAATGTAATTCACCCATTGCTGATAAGTGGTGAATGCACTGTTTCCACTTTGTCAGTAAATGTAATTCACCCATTGTTGATAAGTGGTGAATGCACTGTTTTCACTTTGTAAGTAAATTTAATTCACCAATTGCTGATAAGTGGTGAATGCACTGTTTCCACTTTGTCAGTAAATGTGATTCACCCATTGTTGATAAGTGGTGAATGCACTGTTTTTACTTTGTCAGTAAATTTAATTCACCCATTGTTGATAAGTGGTGAATGCACTGTTTTCACTCTGTCAGTGAGACCTTATGCTCCGTAAGCATTGTCTTAGACTCTTCCAACTTGAAAGCATTAATTTACCACTTATTAGTAATGGGTGAATTATGTTACATTTACTGACAGAGTGGAACACAGTGGTCTATCTGCACTGTTTCCACTCTGTCAGTTAATTTAATTCACCAATTGTTAATAAGTGGTGAATGCACTGTTTTCACTTTGTCAGTTAATTTTAATTCACCAATTGCTGATAAGTGGTGAATGCATTGTTTTCACCTTGTCAGTAAATGTAATTCACCCATTGTTGATAAGTGGTGAATGCATTGTTTCCACTTTGTCAGTAAATTGAATTCACTCATTGCTGATAAGTGGTGAATGCATTGTTTTCAAAGGACTCCTGTGTTGGGTGCGCGTAAATGCATATATATGGAGTAAACTTTTAAATTAAGAAATCTTTAATATGTCGCTACAACGTTTTTTTTTTTTTTTTTAAGTTTTCTAATTTTGAATATTGATAAATTACAGGAATTACGTAGTTGGAAAGTACCTAATTATAGATGGTTAACACTCTAGTAGACCTTTCTTTTTATTTTATTTTTCAAATGTGTACATTAAAGACATGCTTGGTGTGTAATAATCATACAATCAGATTATTGGATATCTTGTTGCGACTCTTTCGAAATGATTTTATATTATTCTTTTTTAGGAAAATTACCCAGCACAATTGCCACTGCCGAGGCAATAGTAAATAATTTCTTTCTTGGGCCTCGCAACACCAAGAATAGACAGGTCCAGCCTGGACTATTCCGTGACTTGCTGTTGATTATGGACTCCTCTGGTAGCGTACCTTCGTCAAGCTTCAGCACAGCTAAATCGCAGCTGGGGGAACTTGTTGCACTTCTGTGTCCTACGCCAGACCCGTTTCAAACGGGATATCAACATGCAGCCATGCTGGAATATTCTACGAAAGTAAATGTCGTTTTCGATTTCACTGACTATGTGAACACAGCTCAAGTGAAACAAGGAATCCTGTCTGCCGGGTATCAGGGGCGCGGCACCTGCACAGCTTCAGCTTTTCAGAAAGCCCAAGAAATGTTCAGCATGAATCACGGTACAGTTTAAGAGTACTCTATTGAAATGATTTGTTGTATAATATATATTATATGCTCACTATGAATGCATTATTTGATATTTATTAACCCTTAACTTGCTGGAATTTCAAAAATGGACTCGACCATTTTCAGTTTTGGCAGAATCCATGCAATCTACAAGGGATATCTCATTAGTTTCATAATTCAGAGGTGGGAGACGAATAACGCGGTGCATAATGTCTTTTGCCAAATCGTCACAAAGAAATGTAGCCGAGCGGAGATTCGAATTAACGACCCTGTTTCCTGGGTGTTTAACCAGTAATCTAATCAGAAGCATTACCAACTGAAGTAGCCGGGCTCGGCTCAAGTCCATTTTAAATGTTTATGACAAGGCTCATGATGAGCAATCAGAACATGTCCTGCATTGTTCTTCTTCACTGCCAAATTATGGTTTATCAATTATAGATAAGAAAGGTATGACTTGGGTATGGAAGTCCTCTTTAAATACTTAATGGAGTAAAGTGATGATTTAGTAAATGTATCAAACCATTAAACTTTCTCATATAATGAAATAGAAAATGGAATGATGTTAATTAAATGGCAATATTTTATAGTATGTATAATTCTATGATTGAAACATGCCATATTGCATACTGTATGACTTAACACTTTACTCCATAATAATAATTATACAGTGAACTCTTCCTTTTTGAAAGCCGGGCCAGGTAGAGCAGTGGATAGCGCTCATGTCTGTCAATCCAAGGGACGTTCCCGCATGGGATCGAGTCCCCAGTCTAGCCATATTTCTCTGTTATGATTTGACACAAAAGACATTGTGTCCTGCGTCATTCGTTCTCACCGCTGACTCATGTCAGTTACTTGCAGGGAAAAGTGTGTGGAGTACTGGTTAGAAACCCATGAAACATTAGCTTAACGTCATTTCCATTTTCTGGTAAGAGTGGAAAACAGTACATGACAACGTTCCATTTGTGCATTCTGCATAATTGGATATTGTCCTGTACTGTTTGCAAAATCCTCAATATTGCAGGCGTCAAAAGGTGTCTATGGAGTAAAGGGTTAAGTTTTGAACTTTTTTTCTTGGCAGGCATGCGAGACGATCCAAGTGTAAAGAAGGAGGTACTGATTCTCTCGGACGGCAATTCAAACTGTGGGGGTAATGCGCCAGATGCAGCCAAAGAGCTTGCTAAAACTGCTGAAGTGTTTGCGCTTATAATTGGTGATCAAAGCCTATCCGGAAAAGCAGAGATGGCTAAGTATGTTTCGGCCCCTGCAGACACACATCTGTTTGTCATTGGGGGCTTCAATGATCTTGACACGCTACTTAGTGAGATCAAAATCTTCCTGACAACGGATCCATGTGCTCCCTTCGACATCGGAAATAAATAAAAAAAACTTTTATCCTTGCACTAGTACCTACTAAGTCTGAATGTAATATTACAAGAAACATCTGCATTTCTTCTCAATTCTGAACTATGTTTTAAATTTCTTTTACCCAAATAATTGTTATATTATGAAGCCTGCAAAATATCAGATTATTATCATTGTTTGGATTTTTCTCAATTTTACTTTAATTGAATTACATTTCAAGAATTTTACGGTATACCGGTACGCTTTTAATCTTTTATTTGTAGCTGAAAACATATTTTTGAAAACCCTAGTTAAGGGGCAATTTTTACCCCTTTGTAAAGAATGCAAATTTCCATTGTTTACAAAGAAAAATGTTGCAATCTTTATAAAAGGCTTCATGGTGAGGTGATCAACCTTAGTAAAAAGATATCATTTCACTTTCAATCGTTTTTATACCGAGCACTTGATATATTTCTTTATATTGACCATTATTGACCATTGTTAATTATCAATAAACTACATACATTGCCCATTATTAACCATCAATAAACTACAATACAGGAATATCTTACCCATTGTTAACTATCAATAAAGTATAAACAGGAATATGTTGTCTTTGTGATTCAATGCCCTGCAGCTCGGATTTGGATACTTTTTAAAACTTTACTCCAAACAGATGCATTTGAATGCCTCCAATATTGAAGGAAAACAATGCAGGACAAGTTCTAACGGGCAAAATGCACATTGGAACTTAGTCCTGCGTTGTTTTTTCTACTCTGTTAAAAATGGTAATGGAATTTACATACAAATACTTAATTGTGATATACTACTGTCAGAGTGGAAGAGTCAATTATATATGCCTATAGAGTGTTAAAGGGTTAACATAACAAAATACCATGCATATCTATAGAGTAAAACGTTTAAGCGGGGAAGAATGTCTCAGATCAATCGCCTGTAGACACCCATAGGCTGTTAATTGCCCTCTGTATATGCTCACTTGCAAGATGCAAACTGCTGTTGCTTCACCAACTAAAATTAACCCATTGCTCCATAGGCATTTTCTTGGACTCTTCCAAATTGAAATCATGAATCCACCACTTATCACTTATGGCTGAATTACATTTCCATTTACGGACAGCGTGGAAAACAGTGCATGAAGAGTTCAAATTGCTCCTTATGAGCAATTTGAACTCTTCCTGACCTGATTTCAAAGGCCTTCTGAATTGGATGCTGGAAAATTCGTATCTATGGAGCAAAGCGTTTAAAAATATTAGTAAATATTTTAAATTCATAAAAAATCAAATTACATTCGGTTGTTGGTCCTTTCTTATGGAAAGGATAAATCAACATTAACACGTTCGTGGTCCAGCGGTAGAGCTTCAGACTCGAGATCGAAGGGTCCTTGATGTAGTGTACTGGCTAGCAACGGCCAGTCCCTAATCTATAACAGGCTCCGCCTACCTCATTGTATATGCATGCCCCTCTCTGATAGCTTTAGTTGTATGTTAGAACGGATACAGGTGTATGTGAATACATAGCTTCAACAAATCCAGTCTTGGATATCTTATATGTAATACATAACACTCCCTTTTGGGTCCGGAACAACATATAAGAACACTACACCTGGTTTGATCCTCGGCTGGACCATGTTTGTTGTGTCCTTGAGCAAGACATTTCAGACACATTGCCTAGTACTAGTTCTCTCCCAGGAAGACAACTAGGGTGATTAGTCACCTGTGTCAATAACAGACTGTGCGTAAAAGTTTCACATTTGAACTTGGAGGACAACTACGTTAACAAAAACAGCAACACATGTTTTAACCAGGGTAGATGTAAACCTGTACTGGTGGCCAAGTACTTGTGGGGTGTGGTGTTCACCTTATCCTAAAGCCAACCTACCACCCTTTTAAAGACACGATAAATAGTTTATTTTTATTTTTTATAACGGGTATCTCATTTGCATATTAATGTTATTCATTCCGTAAAAGGGAAGTTATTACGAAATGAATTGCATACTTGTGGGGTGCACCCCACAACAAAAACATCAAATGAAATAACGCCACAAATACACTTCATCAGTACGTCCGTTCAGTGCTGAATTAAAAAAATATATACTCTCTTGTTAATCCATTTTTAGAAAAGTCCAAGTACTATGTAGACTATCAAAGTGGAAAACAATGCAAATTCAGATGGGACGGCTCGTACATTGTTTTCACCCTTTCTGTTTCCAGCACTGTAAGGGTTAACATGTACACACTATTGGAAATGACTAGCATAGATCAGATTGTCTTGTGTAACATGGCATGAAGGCTTCAACATGTAATTTTATAAACATGGAATATTTATTTATAGATTTATTGTATGTATTAATGTATTCATGTCTCTCATTTGGATGTGCATTGTTGACAGGAAACAAGTGATTGTCCTATATCGATCACTTAAATGCAATAGATTACATTACATCAGCATACATACTCAAAACATGATGTTCCTTAGAAACATTTCTGCCAAATTATATTGAAATCTGAACATCAGTTTCAGACAGAAAGATTGTTGAAGTTTTCACTATATAGCCATATACAAAAAACTAGCCCTGCCTACTGGCAGCCATGTATTTTGACGAACTACAACGATTTGAACAATCTTGCTAGAGAGGTTCCCATGGAATACTAGTACTACTGCCAAATTCATATTGAACCAAAGTCAACGTTTTTCAGACGAGACAATATTTTCAATTTAGTTTTACTATAGCCATATAGGAAAAAACAACTATCTTGGTAGAAGGTCACCAAGGAATATTTTCATGACAGCATTTTGAAATCAGGCCAGTAGTTTCTGAGAAGCAGACTTTTTCTTTTATTGCCATGGTAATCAGAGTTGTGCATTGAATGCAATTCTTTGATATGCTTCACCCTTTAATGTCCTGAGGTTCTTGACTATAATGTTGATAGATTAAAGTTTATATTTACTTTCAATCATTTAATAAATATATCTTAAAGTAATGTTGGCTATTGAGCTGTCACCTGAACATAATTGGGACTGGGCTTTGAGCAAGCATATACTTTAATGATATGCTTCACCCTTATATGTCCTGATGTTCTTGACTGTAATGGTGATAGTTTGCAGCTTATATTTACTTTCGATCAGTTAATAAATATATTTTAAAGTAATGTTGGCTATTGAACTGTCACCTGAACATGATCGGGACTATGTTTTAAGCAAGCATATACTTTGATAATATGCTTCAACCATATATGCCCTGATGTTCTTGACTATAATGGTGATAGTTGCAAATAAAGAGGTAAGCACACACATTGAAAGAAGAAAAACAGTATATAGAATTTTAAAACTTCTCATTGCGCGGGTGCATATATTGGTTGTGGAAAAACTGTTATTTGTGCAATGGGCTTGCGCATGCGCCGTATTAATCGTGTTGATCGCGCATGCGCCGTATTTTACCGTCAGCTCTCGGATATTTCCGTAGCAGTTTGCCACTAGACTGGTTCTCGTTCGAGTTTGTATGCGAGTAGTTTTTTTTATAATTAAAATGTAATTTAAAACTATAGTTTTACGTATACCGGCGTTAAGCCGAGGCGGGTCACCCATCCAGGCACTAACCGCGATGAACGTTGCTTAACTTTACGAAAAGGTCAACCACTCTACCAACGTCGCTATAAAAGCCGGCTTCCAAAGCAAGGCTGTAGAAGTGATATGTATACCCGTTCCCGTTACATTTCTCCCTCTTTTCTATTGACCCGAAGTCACACAACTGAACATAAGCAGTATACCAGAGCGGAGGCTATGTAACATCACTGGGAACGACCGGGGTTTAAATAACAGGAAAATGGGAATATTTCATAAATGCGAAGTTATCGTGATAAATTTTGCGATTTTAAGAATATATTAAGGGAAAAAAGGACGCGCATGCGCAGACAAATATTTACAATAATTTTGGAAGATCGAGGTCAACACGTTGGGAAAAGGTATTTTTGTTTTCGTTTTACGTATTTAACTAAAAAAATATTGTTATCATATATTTATATCATATATTTAAAAGCGGGTTTCGTGTTTTTCGAATAAAACAGTATTTCTTTAGCCATAACATGCTGATTCCCGCGCTAATATCGAACTGCTGCATCTTGCAGCAACTCTTGTTTGATTTATTATTCAGTATGTTTTCACTATCGAGCCTTGGTTTATTAAACCTGTATGCCCTGATACTCTTGGCAATGATGGTTATTCTTTTAGCAGCTAACACTTCATTTATAATAGCCGTTACGATTATATAAAAGTGAAGTTGGCTATTGAGCTGTCACCTGAACATAATTGGGACTGGGTTTTAAGCAAGCATATACTTTGATAATATGCTTCACCCATATATGCTCTGCTGTGCTTGACTATAATGGTGATTGTTCGCAGCTTATATTGACTTTCAATCATATCTATAATATATTTAAACGTAATATTGACTATTGAAGTGTCACCTGAACATGATTGGGGTTGGGTTTTAAGCAAGCATATACTTTGAAGATTTGCTTCACCTATATATGCCCTGATGTTCTTGACTATAATGGTGATAGTTCTAACATCTAAAATAGCTTTAACGTTCATATTAAAGTGACGTTGGCGATTGAGCTGTCACCTGAACATGATTGGGGACAACTAGGGTTTTAAGCAAGCATTTACTTCGGTATTATGTTTTACCCGTAAATATATGTGTCCTGATACTCTTGGCAATGATGGTGATTGTTTAAGCAGCTAACACTAGGTTTTACGATTATATTTAAATGATGTTGGCTATTGAACTACCACATGAACATGATTGGGGACACACAGAGTTTTACGCATGCATTTACTTTGGTATTATGCTTCACCTGATAATATTGGCAATGATGATGATTGTTTAAGCAGCTTACACTTCATTTCAAATAGTTTTTCAATTATATTAGTGAGAAGTTGGCCTTATTGTTGGCTATTGAGCTGATACCTGAACAGGATTGGTACTTGGTTTTAAGCAAGCATATACTTTGATGATATGCTTCACCCATATATGTGCCGATGTTCCTGACTATAATGGTGATTGGTTGCAGCTAACATTGAATTTTAATCAGTTCATAAATATATTAAAAAGTAATGAATGATGGCTATTGAGTTGTCACTTGAACATGATTGGGCTGGTTTTAAGCAAGCATATACTTTGATAATATGCTTCACCCTCATATGTCCTGATGTTCTTAACTATACTGATGATGGTTTGCAGCTAACATTGACTTTCAATCAGTTCATAAATCTATTTTAATGCCAGCATGCTATTGAGCTGTCACCTGAACATGATTTGGACTGGGTTTTAAGCAAGCACATGCTTCACCTTTATATGTCCTGATGTTCTTGACTATAATGATGATTGTTTTGCAATTAACATTTCATTTTGAAAGCTTTTATAATTGTTATTCCTCCCTAAGAGTGGTATATTGCTTCCGCCATGTTGGTTAATCCTCTTATACCAAACCTTTTCAGAATTCTAAATTGATATATGTATCTCCCTTCTGATACCTTCAATGCCCAATCACACTGCCGCCATGACCACATCTCAACAAAAGAAATGTAACAAACTATGATATTGGAAGAGAGGGACGAAAGTTTATTGCCTCAGTTTCTTGGGCAGATTTCACCAAGGTTGGCATCCCCAGGACTTAAACCTCATCAACCACGCCAATCCAATATACTGACTTTTTAGTACAGTAGGCCCAATCAATGATGGTGCAGGTGAAAAGAAACACCAGAACTATCCGTTCTATCGAAATGCTTTAAGTGTCAGAGATTCAATGGATAATATAACCTGCATAATAAGAATTTTAAATGATGAATCACTTTCAGAAGAGATAAAGCGAAAAACAATAACAAAGAAAAATTTGTCCTGCCACAATCAAAATGCCCTCTATACTGGGAAATCAAGATCATAAGAAGAGGCGCTACTGAAATTCTCCCTTTGACTTTGACATTGACTTTTTCATCAGTTCATGAATATATATTTTAAAGTAATGTTGGCTATTGAGTTGTCACCTGAACATGACTGGAGCTGGGTTTTAAACAAGCATACACTTTGATAATATGCTTCACCTATATATGCCCTGATGTTCTTGACTTTAATAATGATGGAAATTGCAGCTAATATTGACTTTCCATCAGTTCATGAATATATATTTTAAAGTAATGCTAGGCTATTGAGATGTCACCTGAAAATGATTGGGGCTGGGGTTTTAAGTTTTACCCATATATGCCCTGATGCCTAGGTCAAGTTCGAATATGGGTCATATTGATTCTCAAACTAGTCCAAAATGAAGAATAATCCATTCAACACTCTGGAGACTGCATTTTTTTATTTCAGCAGTTTAAAAAATCTCAATGCATTACTCAGGTGAGTGATCTGGGTCCATCATGGCCCTCTTGTTTTAAATTTGTAATATAAATGTAAGCCACGGAAAGGAATTATTTTGTACAAGAACTGCAAACTTAGTTACTTAATGACATAAAGCCATTCAGTTATAAGTAAAATAATGTTCTCTCAGACGGTGTGGTATTATGCTTTCAGAGACCAGGCAGAATGTGTTGTTTATGCCAGACGATTATCTCCGTGAAACTTAAACGGCACTTTCCAACTCATAAACATACTCATGAGGAAGTTGCCAACATATTATTGAAACCCAAACATGAACAAAACAAACTATTTGAAAAAAGTACTGAAGGCATGTACTTATATAATATAGCTTAAAATGTGCCTTAACTGTAAAAGTTCTTTTTCTAATCGCACTTTTTACAAACATATATAAATTTGTTCAACTATGTCAGATGCTTTACAAATTCAATCTCTGCAACCACTCAACAACTATAAAGATTCAGAATTTGTTGTAGATATTCTAAACAAATTTAGGGATGGGGATGTGGGAAATTTTATAAGACATAATAAAATTGTTCAAGTTATTGGGTATGAACATTACTTATCAAGGAACGCTGAATCTAGCAAAATCAATGCAATCCGAAAAGAAGTTATGATGGAAATGAGGGAATTGAGCAGACTTTTTCTCTGCTTTCAATCTCTCACTGAAACAGCTGTATCTTTTGAAGACATGTACACAAGAGAAAAACTTACTTTAATAAAAGAGGCCATAAACAAAGTGTGTGCAAAAGAAAAAGGAGGCAAAAAGCATGGTCTGAAAGTGAATTTAAATAGTATATTTTTAAAAAATATCAACATATTGTCTGGCTTTTATGCAGAATCAACTCAGGAAACATCGTTTTAACTTGCCTGAAACAGTTGGAATGAATCGTTATTATACTGAGAAAAAACTCCCTGATGAAAGCTAGTATACCAAAATAAAAGTGAAATGAAAACGCTGAAAATATTTATTAGTGCAGAAATTGACTTTGCTGTCTATTAGTTTGTACACATGGCTAAGATCGCTAGTAGTTTCAAGGCTGACATTGTATAATGCACAGAGAGAGGAAGAAGGTTCCAGACTAATGATAGAGGAATGGAAGGATGCATTGAAAGGAACTTGGGATCCAGAAGACTCAATTTAAAAGCTTCAAGATGAGGCCGAAAAGTTTCTTTTAGGTCAGTTTAAATTGGCATACATGGCTTGAAAAGGGAGAAAGTATGTTCCTGTTTTAATTACAAGGGATTCAATTGAAGCAGTTGAACTACTTTTAGCAAACAGAGAAGAAATTGGTATTGATTAGAGCAACCAGTTCCTGTTCGCCACGAAAAGTTCAACGTCTCCCTGCTCTGGATGGCATGATGTGGCAGCTGTTTGTGATGCAGTAAAAGTGTCTGTAAATGCCCAAACAGGCACAGCGCCTTCACCATGTATGCCTGCCTTGATATGACAGAGGCAGACAGAAGGATATTTTTTGACCACCTTGGACATCATGAAAATATCAACAAAGAAAACTATCAATAATTTAACCATTATTTGCAGATGGTACTGCAACTGCAACTGTGAACAAAGTATCTGATATACAGCAGCCACATTCATCATCAGCAGCAATAATCTCACCATCAGCATCAGGAACAAAAATGAATATCTCAAGAGGTGAGAAGTATCTGAAGTATGGGGATCGTGTCTTAGCTGGACTATACATAGAATTGTAAGAGATATCATCTTCATTGTTTGCGTCCTCGTTGTGTCCAATTTTCTCCTCTACTATCAAAGCTATTGCTTTGAAACTAATACCAGTTATTAGTCCCCACTATGTCACTCGTGTGTATGTCTGTGGGGAGGGGAGGGACTATAGGTTTGCGCTGGGCTATATCTCCTTGTCCTATTCCGTCACCCTTAGAGTTACCAAATTTGGTATGCATGTGCATCTTGGGAAGACGGTGTGTCACATACCAAAATTTACTTCTTAAAGGAAACACTTGTCCGGCCATATCCTATGCTATCACATCTTGAGTCACAACATTTTGTCAGAAGATCACTGCCTTGTACCAATATTGGGTCACTATGACCATGACCTATTACCCAATTTAAAGAAAAGAGTTACTAACTTTCTCTGACGTTGCATCTGGTTGATTGATTGATTGGAATGTGATTAATCCTCTGGGAGAAAGAATGGACTAGCTGGGATTTGAACTCACAATCCCTAGGTCCGATGGACTGATAGCTATTGTCGTTACTGACTGAACTACCGTGGTTGGAAAAACTGTGAACTGGACCTTGACCTCCGAGGATATAAACAGAAATGGCATCTCAAAGCCATATCTCTTATGATATTGTACCTGCTGACATTGAACCTCCGTGGGGGAATTTGGGTGATTTACAATTCTTTCTTTGTTCACAACTATTACCTACAACAAAAGTGACGCATACTTTGGTTTTCATTTTAACTGAATTAAGCCATTTTCTAGACTTTTATTAAAAAAATAAGATTTGCGTTCAGCTATCCAAGGTATTGCGTTGAAAACACTTTTAAAAAGAAAACAGGTAAATAAAATATTAAGTTTTAAGTTAAAAAAATAATGTACATTGTTTGCATAAATTTTCAAATGCAAGTCAAATACTTACAAGACGAATTTTGATAACAGCATCAAAGACGCCGTGCATGATTTTGAAGCATGACTTAAAGGAAGCAGATGCAGTTCAGTACATTTAAATAACGTGTCGAACAGCCAGGATGTCAATATTTCGAACAAGAAGGCTAAATGTCCCTTTATGTTAAACAAGAAAGCCAGTATATGCCTATATTGCTCACATGGCTACCATATTCTATAATAAAAGGTTACCAAGAGCAGAAAGGGTCAATTTTGACGTAGGGATTAGACGCTTTATATGCTGCGATCTATGTGATATTCAGCATGTAAACTTTAGTCGCGAAATCACAAGTTAAGTCCTGAAACCATGTGGTTTACAGTTTGCTTAACATTGAATGCAACTATAATGTGTCATACAAGTTGAAGTTTCTTAATATTTTACCAATAAACGGTTTTAAATCTGCTTTAACTAGATCAATTAGATAACCTAAAAAAGAGGGCCATGATGGCCCAATATCGCTCACCTGATTTAATAGAACTTCAATAGTTTTCATATTCTATACATATAAGGAAAACAAGCAACCCCCCCTGGTGGCCATTTTTTTAAACGGATCGGATTTATTTGAGCAACCTTGGTAGAAGGTCACCAAAGGAACATTTGTGCCAAATAATTCTTAAATCAGGCAGGTGTTTCTTCTGGACAAGAAGATTTTTAAAGATATTACAATGCACATATAAGGAAAACAAGCCCCGCCCCTGGCGGCCATGTTTTTCAATGGATCGGATTAATTTGAACAATCTTTGTAGAAGGTTCCACAAGGAACATTTGTGCGTAAATTATCTTTAAATCGGGCCAGTCCTTTTGGACAAGAAGATTTTTAAAGATTTTACAATGCACATATAAGGAAAACAAGCCCCGCCCCTGGAGGACATGTTTTTCAATGGATCAGATTAATTTGAATTCTTTAGGTAGAAGGTCCCCCTAGGAACATTTGTGCCAAATTTTCTTTAAATCGGGCAAGATTGTACAATGTACATATAATGATAATAAGCTAGGCACCCTATCGGCCATGTTTTTCAATCAATCGGATTAATTTGAACAATCTTGGTAGAAGTTTTTACAATGCACATATCAGGAAAACAAGCCCCTGGCGGCAACTTTTGTTCAATGGATCTGATTAATTTCAACAATTTTGGTACAAGATTCCCCAAGGAACCTTTTGTGCCAAATTATCTTTAAATCAGGCCAGTATTTTTTGACAAAAAGACTTTTAAAGATTTTACAATACGCATATAAAGAAAACAAGCTCGGCCCACTGTCAAGTAAATCAGGCAGGTGCTTTTGGACAAGAAGATTTTTAAAGATTTTCCAATGCACATATAAGGAAAATAAGCATCAACCCTGACGTACATGTATTTCAATGGATCGGATAAATGTTAGCAATCATGGTAGAAGGTTCCCCAAGGAACATTTTTGCCTAATTATTTAAATCAGGCCAGTACTTTTGGACAAGAAGATTTTTAAACAAGAGGTGTTTGAGGACAGCGCGCTCGACCAAATGCCGCTTATTCACATAAAGCACTATTTCATTATATTGCACTTAAGTACTTTAAATTATATATACTCTATATGTAAAAGCAACTGAATAGATACATAGATTTAAATATATATAATTGATCAAATTTCTTAAGTCAATCAAGGGCAATAACTCCATATTTAAGATACAATGGAGTTATCTAACCTAATTGTGCGATGGTCCTTAACAAATGTGTGAAGTATGAAGTGATTTGAATGAAGGGTAATGAATGATCACAATTAGAAAGATACGTTACCAAAAATGATGAATTCATCTCAAATTCTCAAAATCGAACAAAAATCATTTTTTTACCCCAAAAAGTGACACTCAGCATCTTCAACATACAATGTGAAGAAAGGTATTATATACATGTAATTATATTCCAAATATGAAAGCCCTAACATAAGTATTTATTGAGAAAAAAAAAATGAAGATGCCAACTTGCCCTAAAACTATTACCACCCCAAATCATGTCTTTTACCCCGAGAAGGAGGTCACACTCAGCATCTTCAGCATACAATATGAAGAAAGGTATAAATTGTAATTATATTCCAAATATGAAAGCCCTAACACAAGTACTAACTGAGAAAAAATCGAAATAAAATAAAAATTCCAACTTGCCCTAAAACTTTAACCACCAAAAATCATGTTTTTTAGCCCAAAGAGAAGGTCACACTCAGCATCTTTAGCATTCAATGTGAAGAAAAGTATTAGATGTAATTATATTCCATATATGAAAGCCCTAGCACAAGTACTTATTGAGAATATTTAAAAATAAAATGAAAATCCCAACTTGCCCTAAAACTTTAACCACCCAAAACCATGTTTTTTACCTCAAAAAGAAAGTCATAATCAGCATCTTCAGCATACAATATGAGGACAGGTAATATATGTAATTATATTCCAAATATGAAAGCCCTGACACAAGTGCTTATTGAGAAATATTAAAAAATTAAATGAAAATCCCAACTTGCCCTAAAACTTTAACCACCCAAAATCATGTTTTTTACCTAAACAAGGTCAAAATCAGCATCCACAGCATATAATATGGAGAAATGTATAAGTTATAATTATATTTCAATTATGAACGCCCTAACACAAGTACTAGTTGAGGAAAAAAAAATTAAAATCCCAACTTGCCTTAAAACTTTAACCACCCAAAATCATGTTTTTTACCACAAAAAGAAGGTAAAACTCAGCATCTTCAGCATTCACTGTGAAGAAAGTTAAAAGGTTTAACTATATTCCAAATATGAAAGACCTAGCACAAATACTTATGAATGAAAATGCCAACTTGCCCTAAAACTTTAACCGGACGCCGACGGAGACGCCGACGCCGGGGCGAGTAGTAAAGCTCTCATATTCTTCGAATAGTCGAGCTAAAAATGTTACAAGGCACATATAAGGAAAACAAGCCCCGCACCTAGCGGCCATGTTTTTCAACGTATCGGAACAAATTGAACAATGTTGGTAGCGGGTGCCCCAAGGAACATTTCCAATTTTCCCCTTTTCTGATCCCGCGGCAACCAAAATTATATTTGGAATTAAATTCTTTGAACAACTTTAAAAGAGGACCACCAAAGGAACATTCCTGTGAAGTTTTTTTTTAAATCAGTCAATTGGTTTAGTAGGAGAAGTCATTTGAAGGAAACTCTTAACAGACGGACGTACAGACGACGCAGGACGACGACGACGACGACGCCGGACGCCGGACGATGAGTGATCACAAAAGCTCACGTCGCACTTCACTTAGGTGAGCTAAAAACCCATAGGTGCTAAGATATTAACACATATAAAGGTTTATTGCCTCTAGTTGTAAGTTAAGTGTGACACAAGCTTTGGAAGGAGAGGGGGGGAGTCTATTCTCCTTCCAGTTTAGCAGAAGTATGATAACAAAAACGGGAGTATATAAACAAACAATACGAAATAATTTTAAAATGTTTAAAGATATTTAAGATCAAAATTGAGCATTTATGAAATTAAAAGAAAACGTTCACATGTATAGTCAACATATAGCAAGAATACAATTGTCTTAATGAACACACTGTATGGGGAGGATCGTTTTAAGTTTAGAAATGCAACAGAATTTTATAAATAGGCAAACACATCCCCCGAATTTTGGGGCCGTAAACCAAACAATTAAAAAAACGTAGCCTAGGAAGTTGGGGGAAAAGTGTACATTTTTATTTTTTCTGATCTTTGATGAACCGTGTCGTGAGGGCCGCAAATAAAACTATTAAAACAAGTGTAGCAAAGGAAAGTGGGGGAAAAGTTCTTAAATTCAAATTAAATATACGTACGTATTTTGCATCTTGTTGTTTCTTAAATCAGTGGAAAAAAAGTATTGATTCATGAATGTTGTTTTTTTAAAAACATATTACAGAGTTTCTTTTAACAATACTAATGTTGGTTGCTCCCTTTTCAATACGTCACCCCATGGTACAAAATTAAAACCTATCCAATACTGACGCCATGCATTCACGCATCGTCAATGAGTTAATTGATTTGAATATCAGGCCTTTTTACTTTATCTTTTTTTTTTTTTTGGAATTACTATACCCTTCGTGTCAACATAATTTCGTTGTATTTGTTTTTCATATTCACATGAATGCCAGAAGCATTTCATGTTGGTACATAAACATTTGACTTTGACCTTCAATTTGGACTGTTTCTATGGTTACGGAGCTC
This sequence comes from Serripes groenlandicus, assembly GCA_031761405.1. NCBI lineage: Eukaryota > Metazoa > Mollusca > Bivalvia > Cardiida > Cardiidae > Serripes > Serripes groenlandicus. The sequence continues at coordinate 3,345,798 of JASEVX010000012.1, read as the reverse complement.
ATGTTATATTTAAAGCATTTTATTATTTTGTCTTTGTATGTTTTATTTTCATTTTATACATTTCATCAGCCGTTGTCTTGAACATTGAAGTTTTTCCAGATCTAAGATTATTAATTTGTATGTGAATTTGTTCAGGCTATATTGATTTGATGAAAAACATGGCGGCCAGGCATCATCAGAAAAGGGACAAAATATCAAAACTTCAAAATTACATTTTTAAGGAAGTGCTTACTTACAAAAGCCTATTAGGACCATCTGAGAATTTGTTTTTGTAAAGTCGTAATAACGCAAAAAAGGCGTTATAATGCAAAAAGGCGAAGTAACGCAAAACAAGGCATAATAACGCAACGTAAAGGCGTCATAATGCGAAGAAAGGCTTAGTAACGTGGAATAAAGGCATTATACCGCGAAAATAAAGGCGTAATAACGCGAAAAGAAAGGTGTAGCAACGCTAATAAAAGGCGTTATAACGCGAAATGAAGGCGCAATAACGCAAAAATAAAGACGTAATAAAGCTAAACCAATGCTTATTAACGCTAATAAAAGGCGTTATTACGCGAAATAAAGGCGTAGTAATGCGAACAAATAAAGTCTAAATAACGCAAAACAACGGCGTAATAACTCTAAACGAAGGCGTATACACGCTTATAAAAGGCTTAATAACGTGGGTTAGGCTTAATAATGAGAAATAAAGTCGTAATAACGCCTTCTTAGCTATATATATATATAACAATTACTGCTTTGAAGAATCTTTTTCAACCATGTAGACACAATATAATTAATCCCATTTTTACAGACGATTTCGGTCTCGGATGCTGACAAAATGGAAGAAGAAAAGGTAAGATACATAGAATAATTATATATCATTGTTAAATAGCTGTTAACTTGTACATAATTGTTATGGACTTCGTACCACCGCAATTTCGTACCATTTTTAACAATTTCATATTTTACGAATTTTATTTGGATAAAATGATATTGCAACGCAGTGATGTCAATTTATTATGAATGAATATTCATAATGGATGGGAGGGATTAGATCTATTGTTGCGTTTTAGGCAGCAATGACCGTCAATGAGACCAGCCAGAGAACAGCAAATTACGCTTTTCACCGGATTAAAAAAAACCGTTTTGTCGCGCTGTAAAGCATGGAAAAGAGTCAGTGGTCGTCCGGATTTAGAATTGAAGATTAAGTGAATTTCAATATCCAACCAGGGTAATTATAGTGCTACATGTTAATTAAAGATTCTAATCCTTTCCAACATAGAATAAATCTGCACCAGATGACTTTGAAATCATTCATACAAAAAATAATATGTCTATCAAAATAATAGTTTAATTATTTAATAAAGTTGAAAACATTGTGGCAAAAAATAAAATTGCTCAATATGAACAATTTCTTCTTTTGTCACAAAGTTTAATCAAAAATCGTCTGCTGAAGAGGCATCAGAAATTGTCTATATGAAGTAATGGGGTTAATTTTAAAATACCTATTATACTAGAGAGGCTACTTCCACTTCTGTTTCCATATTCATCCAGCTATTATATATGCCTCTACATGACACAAATTGTGGAAAATGAGGAAATTGCTCATAATGACTAGTTCTGCATCAATTAAATATGGAATAGATAAACAAATACAGAGGTTGTTCAAGAGCATAATAAACTTTATTATTTCTAAACAACAGGAAGGTCCTAATGTTAAAAGTTGTTTAGAATATGTTACTTTGGACTTATCACTATTAATTGTTGCTTAGAATATGTTACTTTGGACTTATCACTATTAATAGTTGCTTAGAATAGGTTTCTTTGGACTTATCACTATTAGTAGTTGCTTAGAATAAGTTTCTTTGGACTTATCACTATTAATAGTTGCTTAGAATATGTTACTTTGAACTTATCACTATCAATAGTTGCTTAGAATATGTTACTTTGGACTTATCACAATTAATAGTTGCTTACAATATGTTACTTTGGACTTATCAATATTAATAGTTGTTTAGAATATGTTACTTTGAACTTATCACTATTAATAGTTGCTTAGAATAAGTTTCTTTTACGCAAAGCATACTGTGTGTACTACTTTTAACCTTTCACACATACAACAAATTTGCAGCAGACAACTTTGAAAAATAAAACCAAAATTACTAAAAATCTCAATAATTGAAAGTATAATAACTGAATACTGTTAAAACATTGTTGTAAAAGGAGAAATTGCTCATTATCACCTTTTGCCACACTGATTTCAAAAGTTGTCTGCTTTGGACAGTGCTAGCGTCAGAAGGCATCTTTATGTGTGAAAGGATAAAGAATATGAGAATATTTCATGGTTATAAATTAAAGAACAGTCAATTTCCATCCAGAGGGAAAAGTTTGAGCGGCAGTTCAATAGTCTTGCTATTCCCAAATATTTTTCCATGATTGAGCGACCAGAATTTACTGTCCGAACCTTACACTGATATGATATAGTCTTCTTGCATCGTAATTGCATTGTTGAGAGCCTTTGCTGACACATTTTTAAACATCTACAGAGAAAACTTTTTTAAACATTAATATGAATAATTTTTCCTTCTTCTACAATGTTTCCAACTATACACGAATACTATCCAATTTTAACAGGAAGAACATGATTTTTCCAAGATGTTTTCAATGCAGATAATATGTCTAATAAACATTTTCTGAAATTGCTATCACCACATTTTTAGGTCATCCCTGTTTAAAGGTACTTCTTGCATTAGTTCTTTAAATCAAACTACAAATGTATTATCCCCTTTACCACATACAGCATATCTGTAGCAGAAAACTTTTGAAATACCTTGTCAAAGATTGGGAAAATGTCTCTAAATAGAAGTATAATTATTGAATCGATTTGAAAACCTTATGGGAAATGGAGAAATTGCTCATTACTTGAAATATGTCTACAAGTGGGAAAGGGATAATTATATTCACATTATATTTATATTACATATCCTTATATATGCTGGTAACCCTTCCACACATGCAATCAATCTGCAGCAAATGACTTTGTAAAAATCTTTTAAAATTTATGCAAACCGTAAATGCGAGTAAGATTATTGAATAGAGATTAAATGATTGTGGAAACAGTTGTCTCTTACAGATGAGTCTGTATGTGGGAAATTTTTCATTATTTATAATATGTAACTTTCAAAACTGTAGATGCATGAAAAAGTGAAATAAAGAGGAAAATATGTTGTTGCAAAACTCTATGGTTATGTTTTATTAAATGCATCTGCAGTAGAAGAGTTTTGAAAACATAATGAGCTATTACTGCTTTTGCGGCGAACACTGTTTTCAATTTGTTAATTGTTGTGGTTCTTGTTTTTTATGCCCCCCCCCGGAATCTCCGATTCGGGGGGCATATAGTTTTTGGCCTGTCTGTTGGTCTGCACGTCTGTCTGTCTGTCTGTATGTCTGTCTGTCTGCACAAAAAAACCTTTAACCTTGACCACTACTTTTGAACCATAACAGGTACGGCTACCATATTTCACATGTGTATTTCTTGTGACATGACCTTTCTGTCAGTACCAAAATGTTTGACCTTGCAACCTTGACCTTTGACCTAGATGTAGTTTTTGGCCTGTCTGCACGAAAAAAACTTTAACCTTGACCACTACTTTTGAACCATAACAGGTACGGCTACCATATGTCACATGTGTATTCCTTGTGACATTACCTTTCTGTCAGTACCAAAATGTTTGACCTTGCGACCTTGACCTTTGACCTAGATGTTGCCATTCTCGAAAAAAACTTTAACCTTGGCCATTACTTTTGAACCATAACAGGTACGGCTACCATATTTCACATGTGTATTCCTTGTGACATGACCTTTCTGTCAGTACCAACATTTTTGACCTTGCGACCTTGACCTTTGACCTAGATGTAGTTTTTGGCCTGTCTGCACGAAAAAAACTTTAACCTTGACCACTACTTTTGAACCATAACAGGTACGGCTACCATATTTCACATGTGTATTCCTTGTGACATGACCTTTCTGTCAGTACCAAAATGTTTGACCTTGCGACCTTGACCTAGATGTTGCCATTCTCGAAAAAAACTTTAACCTTGGCCATTACTTTTGAACCATAACAGGTACGGCTACCATATTTCACATGTGTATTCCTTGTGACATGACCTTTCTATCAGTACCAACATTTTTGACCTTGCGACCTTGACCTTTGACCTAGATGTTGCCATTCTCAATTTTTTTTAACCTTCCCCACCTCTTTTGAACCATAACAGGTAAGGCTACCATATTTCACATGTGGAAACCTTGTGACATGACCTTTCTGTCAGTACCAACATTTTTCACCTTGACCTTTGACCTAGATGTTGCCATTGGGGGGCATCAGTGTTTCACAAACACATCTTGTTTATATATAAAATCAAAAAGACGTTATATGGTAAAAGCATACACATTTATATAAACAATTAGTTCAATGTTACTAAAATAAGTATGCTAGATAAACAACCCTTAAGACTTAATGATCAGTGAAGTCCTAGATCAATCTGCAAATGTGCCCAGTCTGATACATTCCTTCAACTTTCACATTATTAGAATTTTGGATTAACCCTTTCCCACATACATATTCTTTCTGATACTTCTGCAGCAGATGTCTTTTAAAATATTTGTAACAAAATGAGAATTTGCTTATGATGAGCAATTCCTCTGTTTCCGCAATGTTTTCAAGTTTATTTAATATGTGTTCATTCATTAAAATAGTTTCCATATTCTTTAATAATTTTTTTGAAGTCATCTGCTACATATTTGTTGTATGTGGGAAAGTGTTAATAAAATCAATAGAAATGTTGTGACTTTGCAAACAGTCAGATTTCAGATTAGCCTACACATTCTGACAGTCTGATCAATATCTTCTCTGGCTGCTATAGTATACAATCAGCATCACATAACCTAAATATCAATATTCTGATCTTTACCTATATTCTTCAATTAAGTTAAATAACATTCTTACTCTAAATTATTAATTCACAGAAGTAACACAGTTTCTGATTGGTTAAACCATTAGATCTTTGAATATATTCCAGGACAAAATCTTAAAATCTTAAAATTTGAAATAATAGTTTTAATTGAGAGTTGAAAACAAATTTAAAACAGGAAAGATTCTCTCATTTTGAACACTTTCTTCTCCTCTGTTACAAAAACACACTTTATCCACAAGGTTCATTATGAGAAAGAATGATTTTATTTGTATTTAAAGTGTATCATAATGAGCAGTTTTTAAATCGTACACAAAAAATACCTTTGTTTCTTCAGAGTTTAGTATTGTATTGTATATTGTAGGTACTTTAAAGAAACATTTTATTAGACAATTTTGTTCAGTACCTACAATATATGACATAGTAGTCAAAATCTCGATAAATTTAACAGGGTAGTTAAAATTCACCTTCACAAAAATGTTAGGGTAGTCAAAATCCCCTTGGTTTATTTAACAAGATAGATATTCTTTATTTCCTCCATATTTGAAGAGTTAGTACATTTCATAACAAACATTACAGAAGTGAGAACATAAATAAATACATATATACACACAAACATATAAACCTACATATATATACACACATATATACATACACATACACATACACATCCATATATATATATATATATATATATATATATATACATATATACATATACACATCCACACATAGTCCTTGAAAACGGGGAAACAAAAAGGTTATTTACAGTAGTACAATTTACATGCAGTCAAAAAAAATAAATATAGTCCAATTCGTAAATCTCCTCGGACGAAACGAAACTCAGAGAAGACATATATGGACAGGTGTATGAGACACGTTTAGAAGTAAAAAATAACATTTGCATGTAATGAATACAATGATCAGCCTGTGCATTCGGGCATTCTTATCATTGTCAACACTGTTCGTTACCCATGAAACAGTACTTATATCAAAAGCAAGTCTTTACCAATGTGGTAATTTGATAGAATCACTCATGATGATACAAATAGCTGGATACCAGGGGAATAGGCTTAAAATATAAATCACTAACACAGTTGATTATATATTCCATACTCACAAATATTCGCTAATTTTAAGGACTTTTGGTTCCTCAAACTGTTCCGTAATACGCTGTTAACGTAGCATACGGGTACATGTTAATACGTGATGGCTGAAAGAAAACGCATTTAGAATAAATGGTGATTCATATAACAGCTTATTTGTTCTACTAACCAGGATTTATAAACCTTAACAAGCTTGACATCTTGTGTAGTTGTATTAGAGTAACCTTGAAGCAAAGTACCCTTATATCGGCTGTTATTTGTAGGGACGGGTAACCTGATATTATTTCTATAATCTGTTGTTCAGGCATTAACTGACATAAGGCGTTATACGACTTATTACCTAAGGCAGTATGTAATCTGCACCAGAGGCGATCTTGGTGATGATTGTTATTTATACAAAATAATACTAAGTGTGTGACTATATCATCTATAATTATATGGCATTTGGGGCATGAAGTCAAATATTTGCGAGAAAATAAGCGTCCAATAAGTAAAATTAATGTTTTACAGTAAGGGAGATAATCTCGATATAACTGTGCAAATCGCCATGCATTACTAGGCGTGTACTCGCTGTGGAATAAAAGGTATTTAGTTAGAGTTTCGTCTCCTATTAATCTGTTCCTATATTCTTCATTTGTATGGTCAGTTATTGCTCGATTTATGATTTTCTTCCATAATGGCAGTTTAGGAAATGTCGCGCTTTCCGCAAAATCTAACAGATATTTAGTAAGTTTGTATTTCCCAAATATACGATATATGTCTGGCATGAAACCGAGGGCGTTTCGAGGTGAGTTTAAGAATTTTACAAACCTTTGAATGAACATGATTTTCAACATTTTAGTTTCTGAAACATAGCAAAGCTGACCGAAGAACAAGAGTTTCCTTTTGTCAATTTCGTATTCTAATGGACGCATTGCGATGGAGCTAAGAGCGACAATTGTTCTAGTTGAATACGGGAGTGATTGCATATGTTTGATGCACTGACTATGAGCTTTTTCGAGAAAATGAATGTGTTGTTTTGTCATGTCATTCCATAATTCACATCCGTATAATGCCGTAGGTAGAACTATCGAATCATATAAACGTTTACAAGTTAAAGGATCTAGTCGTTCGGTGTAAACATGAATATCTGCAAAACTAAAGTATGTTTTTCTAATCTTAGCACAAGCTTGCGACACAACACCATCGAGACTCAGAGATTTATTACATTCTATACCTAGATGCGTATATTTATCAGTTTCCGCAACTTTATTAGAGCCTAGGTACCACGTTTGTTTACGAGTTTGGAATTCATTTTTCGATTCGTTGAAAACTAGAACATTACTTTTATTTGCGTTATAAAAATAGTGGTCCAAAATAGAATTTTGGTAACACTTATCCATGAGTCGCTCAAGTCCACTTTTAACCAACGATACTAATACCATATCATCTGCTGTCGTAGGACAACCGAAGCTGTAGTCGTTTATTTTTAGACAATACTTAGAATTGGACAATTCCTCCATTAAATCATTAATGAATACAAGATACAACCGAGGACTGAGGACTTGGCCCTGTCTGGTTCCCTGAAGTATAGGGAACCAATCGGAGGTATACCCTTGTGTTTTTACACAGCTGTAAGCGTCTTGGAAGAGACTGTAGATTATTTTAAATAAACTTTTCTTAATGCCTGTTTTATATAATTTTGTCAATAAGATATTGTGAGAAACTCTGTCGAAAGCTTGTCTGACATCAAGAAAACATGAGTAAACTTTGGAATTATTTTCCTTACAAAAGTAAATACTCTCACGGAATAAAAATGACGTCATCAAACAGCTTATATTCTTCTGGAATCCTCCTTGTAGGGGATGTATCGAAACTGAATGGTCTTTTTCTATGAAGTCTAGTATAATTTTTTCATACAATTTTAACATAGTCGAACATAAAGATATTGCTCTATAGCTATTTGGGTCTGATTTGTTTTTATTACCACCCTTATATAAAACTGTAATCATACCTTGTTTCATTTTTTGTGGGGTATATGCAAATTGTGTCATTTTCTGATACAGTAGTGTTAATGCCTTTATAATGACGGATCCACCGTGCAATAGATGTTCATAATATACATTATCAGGACCACATGCTTTATTTTTTTTACACGATTTCAAATTTGTTTCGACTTTCCTTTCGCCGATGTTTATATCATCGATTATATGACCATCTAGAGAATTACATATGGAAGAAAGCTCCATTTCTGCGCGAGTGTTATTTTCAGTAATAAAGCTTTCATGTTGAGAGGGGATATACAGATCAGAAAAGTAGTTTTTCCAACCAACATTAATCTCTTCAGGATCTCTGTATATACGGCCATTGAAATTCATCTGTGATGTTAATGTACATATTTTCTTTTTTTTGCGTTTATTAATAATCTTCCAAAATTGATTATTATCAACTTCTGCTGCTGTATCTAATTCTTTTTCTAGAGAGTTGATGTAAATTTGAACTGTTTTTCTATGAAATTGTCTAAAGGTATTTTTAGCAATTTTGTAATTATTGCACGATGGGGAGTCGCGACCTCGTGGCCTATTTTCACTTAACCACATTTTACGTTTCATGTTCATATCTTTGTGTAATTTTGTTAAGGTGGAGTTCCAATATGGTTTAATAAAAGGTTTATATTTTGGTTTTGGGATGTGTTTCTCTGTTGCCCTATGTACAGATTGTATGATATTGTGATATAGGTCATCAATTTCGGAGTGGGATGAAATAGATTCCCCTTTTAGTATTGATTTTAATAATTGATCATCATTTCCTAAATATTGTTTATAATTCAAAATGGAACGTTGTTTCAGAGTTCTCCAGTTTATTGCGTACGAATTGGAAACTTTTATTGGGTGGTTATGACTAGTGTGTGTCTGACTAATTATCTCACACAGTAAAGGGCGGTGCGTAGAGAAGTCAATAGCATTATCCTCCACAATACTGCATTTACATACTGAGGGAAGATCATGTTCTGCGATCACCATATGATCTATCAATGTTTCTCTTGAGGAATTATAAGGAATATTACTATATTCAGATCCGGAGCATATTTGCAAATTATCTAGGGCCACTAAGTTATGCCTGAGTAGTAATTCAATTAAGAGCGTACCCCTATTGTCAAGTTTAAAGGAAAAATCGGAACGCGCGGGAAGTTCGGTGTTAAAATCCCCCATTATGAGTATTGTTCCTTTCTGCAAATACTGACATATAGCCAATTCTAAATCACACAAGCTATCTTTAAAAGTTTGACTAGAATGATTTTTGCAAGGTAAGTACACTTGCAGTAGATAGATAGTTTGGCCTGATAAAGCCGTTATCTCAATCCCAAGTATGTGCTGACTATTAATATGCAACGGTGAGATTAAACCGTTCCACGCGGTCTTCCATAAGAATGCTAGACCTCCTTTTCCCACGCGTCTATGGCTTGGTAATAAAAGGTCTGGATCAGAAATTGAGCAACTTGAATACTTGCTATTTATTAAATTAAGGAAGTTGCGTTGGTGTTCATAGAGCCAATGTTCGGAAATGCCAATTATGTCGATATCGTTGTTATCTAGAAAGTCGCATAGGTAGCTCGAACTGGACATGATGCCTGTTGCATTCCAGCTTGCAATTTTCAAAGCCATTTAATCTACGCCTGCACTCGTATTAAGGACGGTGTACCTATTTTCATGTTCGAAGTCATATTCATTTTCATTTTCATACTGATTATAGCATTGTTGCCTGGCGTATTGGTTATCTCTCGCGGAATTGTGGCGATCTTGTCTATGACCAGGCCGACGTAATTTGTTTGCATTATATGGGATCCATGGACGACAGTTTATTCCCCGCGGCCAAAAGCTGGGATCGTCCGTTATGTTATCTGCGTATTCATTATCTTCAACGATCACGCGTACAATAACATTTCCGTAACGACGGTTTCTCGAAATTAACACCTTCGTTACTTTCGGGCCTCGACGTTCAATGTATTTCGATACAATGATTTCCGTAACGTTTGGTTTAAAACCACCGATATAGTAGCTTTTTGTGCGCTTATTGACGAATTGTTCAAATTCGCCGTCATCCTCATAACCCTGAGCTAATTCTTTGTGGACACTTTCAAAAGTTACCGTTCTATATGTAGTTTTTGGCCTGTCTGCACGAAAAAAACTTTAACCTTGACCACTACTTTTGAACCACAACAGGTACGGCTACCATATGTCACATGTGTATTCCTTGTGACATTACCTTTCTGTCAGTACCAAAATGTTTGACCTTGCGACCTTGACCTTTGACCTAGATGTTGCCATTCTCGAAAAAAACTTTAACCTTGGCCATTACTTTTGAACCATAACAGGTACGGCTACCATATTTCACATGTGTATTCCTTGTGACATGACCTTTCTGTCAGTACCAACATTTTTGACCTTGCGACCTTGACCTTTGACCTAGATGTAGTTTTTGGCCTGTCTGCACGAAAAAAACTTTAACCTTGACCACTACTTTTGAACCATAACAGGTACGGCTACCATATTTCACATGTGTATTCCTTGTGACATGACCTTTCTGTCAGTATCAAAATGTTTGACCTTGCGACCTTGACCTAGATGTTGCCATTCTCGAAAAAAACTTTAACCTTGGCCATTACTTTTGAACCATAACAGGTACGGCTACCATATTTCACATGTGTATTCCTTGTGACATGACCTTTCTATCAGTACCAACATTTTTGACCTTGCGACCTTGACCTTTGACCTAGATGTTGCCATTCTCAATTTTTTTTTAACCTTCCCCACCTTTTTTGAACCATAACAGGTAAGGCTACCATATTTCACATGTGGAAACCTTGTGACATGACCTTTCTGTCAGTACCAACATTTTTCACCTTGACCTTTGACCTAGATGTTGCCATTGGGGGGCATCAGTGTTTCACAAACACATCTTGTTTATATATAAAATCAAAAAGACGTTATATGGTAAAAGCATACACATTTATATAAACAATTAGTTCAATGTTACTAAAATAAGTATGCTAGATAAACAACCCTTAAGACTTAATGATCAGTGAAGTCCTAGATCAATCTGCAAATGTGCCCAGTCTGATACATTCCTTCAACTTTCACATTATTAGAATTTTGGATTAACCCTTTCCCACATACATATTCTTTCTGATACTTCTGCAGCAGATGTCTTTTAAAATATTTGTAACAAAATGAGAATTTGCTTATGATGAGCAATTCCTCTGTTTCCGCAATGTTTTCAAGTTTATTTAATATGTGTTCATTCATTAAAATAGTTTCCATATTCTTTAATAATTTTTTTGAAGTCATCTGCTACATATTTGTTGTATGTGGGAAAGTGTTAATAAAATCAATAGAAATGTTGTGACTTTGCAAACAGTCAGATTTCAGATTAGCCTACACATTCTGACAGTCTGATCAATATCTTCTCTGGCTGCTATAGTATACAATCAGCATCACATAACCTAAATATCAATATTCCGATCTTTACCTATATTCTTCAATTAAGTTAAATAACATTCTTACTCTAAATTATTAATTCACAGAAGTAACACAGTTTCTGATTGGTTAAACCATTAGATCTTTGAATATATTCCAGGACAAAATCTTAAAATCTTAAAATTTGAAATAATAGTTTTAATTGAGAGTTGAAAACAAATTTAAAACAGGAAAGATTCTCTCATTTTGAACACTTTCTTCTCCTCTGTTACAAAAACACACTTTATCCACAAGGTTCATTATGAGAAAGAATGATTTTATTTGTATTTAAAGTGTATCATAATGAGCAGTTTTTAAATCGTACACAAAAAATACCTTTGTTTCTTCAGAGTTTAGTATTGTATTGTATATTGTAGGTACTTTAAAGAAACATTTTATTAGACAATTTTGTTCAGTACCTACAATATATGACATAGTAGTCAAAATCTCGATAAATTTAACAGGGTAGTTAAAATTCACCTCCACAAAAATGTTAGGGTAGTCAAAATCCCCTTGGTTTATTTAACAAGATACACCGAATGACAGACTACGAGGTAGCAATACAAAACGCTGTCAGGACTACCTTCACCAACAATAATCATATACAGGTATAAAGTATTTGAAGAAACTTGATAATAATTGTAAGATACTCCCTCTGATGCCTATGTGTGAACCGCCTTACACTTACTCAGTAAAATATCAAATGCCTAAGATGTTTGTCCTTTATTTGTTACATAAGATTATTGAAGAGCGGGCAGGACAAACTTGCGCTTCGATTTCAATTCCTTTTTATAATTTATTTACAATGAGTAATAATTGGCTTTCTGGAAAATAAAGTACATGAATAATATCTCTATTTTATACAGCCGTTGTTTTATTTATGGATCGATTTATAACTTTTTTTCAAAGTAGACGGATTCAGATGCAGAGAACGTATTTTGAATTTGTGTTTACCATGGGCGAAAGCTCACGAAACCTGGCTATTAGAGAATAATGCTTTCAAACAATTGCATATTCTATGAGGAAAACATTGAGAGACATGTTAGTAAAAAAAAAGATAACATTTCTGTTATGTAGTGCAAGGAACATAGAACAACATATTATAATTGCAGTTGCTTCAAAAGCACTGTGAATCGCTCGTTTTGATTGGTTCAAAACCGATCACGTGACTAAAGGAATTGCGTTTATTTTCCAATAACTGCAATTGATCACATGACCAGTTCACGGAACTATTTTCGGAAAATACCTTTCTATTTTTAGAATTAGAAATCCTTTCCTTTCAGTTTCGCTAAACTTTGTTCACTCTTTTTATTTAATGTTACATGTCAATGTTACCTACACTATTGAATAAAATGTATTTCCCAAGCAAATCTTGCCAATTTATTTCACAAATATTAAAGATGTTTCCATCCTTCCAATATTGTCCGTCTGCAACGTTACTCTTTGCTTAATTCAACATGGAACCACAAGCACTGTGGACGTTCGACCTGTTAAGCTATCTAGAATCCGACGATGAATTTGAGGACATAGATCCACCCATTTTTAGAAGAAGTTTTGTCAGTACAACCACCCCATATGGATAACAAGGAGGATTCTAAGCCTTCTAAAAGATTTAAAGAAATGTCACCAGGGGAGCTGGAAAGGTTGGCAGACCAGAGGTTCTAAAAATAATTCTAAATGGAGTTTCAATGTATTTCCAGGTGGGTTGCATTCATTATTGTCATATATTAAAAAAATCAAGTCTTGAATAGTATTCTGAATTTTTAGAATATTCTATCTAAATGTTTAGAATTTTCTTTAAAAAAAATGGCTCTTGATGGGAATAATCCTTTTTTTTTTTCAAAATGTGTCTGGAGATCAAAGTTGTAACTAAATTTCAAATTAAACAGATGTAATAGCTTAAAGGGCAGTTACAACTGTTCTGCAAATCATTTAAAAAAGCATTTCAAATTGAAAATTAATAAATCCAAAGGCTGCTTTACTGGTTCATGTGAGGTCTGCTGATTTTTTTGAAACCATACTATGCGCTCATCAGGACTTTCTGATATAATGCACAGACTAGCCACTGATAAACAATATAGTACACACAATATGATTTCAATCCATATCTTCCAATTTTGTCCATCTTGAATTTGAGGCTCATTTTCTTATGCCCCTTCCAAAAGTTGGTCAGTTGCATGTTGTGTAACCATCCGCTGTCCGTCTGTCATTTCCTTGTATGCGACTCGGCGTAGTTGTAGAGCATCTGCCTTGGTGTGAGATGTCACAGCTTAGACCCCCGACTTGGTCATAGTTTAAAAATGGTTGCCCTCTTAAGCGCTCCATGTTGTGGGGTCGAGTCATTACGATTGACTCGACTATATTTTGGAATTAACATTAAAAAGGACTCATGCATATAAGGATAAATGGACCAGTTGTAATTTTAGTTCTGGTAACTTACAATGTATTCAGGAAACTTGTTGATATCGTTGAAAATTGTTGAGAGTAGCAAGCATTAAACAAGATTTAATACAATTAAATTCCTATAAAATGCATGCATCCAACGATATTTTGTGGCTACTATTATGAAGAAGCAACAGGTCAATTTGAATATTGTTGTGCTGTCTATTTCTCTATGTCTATGGTGGCTCGGGGACACTATATATTGTAATATAGTGTCCCTGGTTAGCTTAACCATTATCCTGTTGAATTTCTTAATTTAGTATAAACATTAAAAATAAAAATACAAGTTTTAAATGTTTCTTTCTGTCATTCATTACATTTTTCTTTTACATAGAATGGAGCAAAGAGAAAGAAGGAACCAATTAGCATAGAAACAGCCTCAAAAACCTTTGTAACAAACTGGACACTTAACAGTTTGTTAAGAGGGGTCTTGAATTCCATGAACAGTTGTCTCCGACCAGTTTTGCTATCACTAAAGATGAGACTGGATCAGAGTATGCAACTCTCATACACGTAACTAAACAAAAAAACATCAGGGGGATATAAATAGTAAGGAGGAAAACGGGGACAAGCGAATGTATATTACTGGGGGCCAACATTGTCCAGTAAGGTGTTTAAAATTGTATTTGGAAAAAACAAACCCAAATGCAAGCAGTTTATTCTGCCATTTAGATAAAGAAAGTTTGGCTTCGCCAGAAATCCATGATGTGTGGTACAACACCAAACCAGTCGGAAAGAGGCAATTTTCTAATTTCATGGCGGACATATGCAGAAATGCAGGTCTGGAAAATCGTTACACAGCTCACTGTCTGAGAGCAACTGCATTGTCGGGAATGTCAAACGAAAATCTTCTTGCCAGACACATCATGAGTCTGTCTGACCACTCAACATAAATGTCATTAATCCCATATGCCAGGCACAGTTTAGGTCACAAACAAAAAATTAGTCGGATTTTATCCAATGTTTTCATTGAAAGAGATCAGGGAGCGCTTCCTGAAAATCAGGAAATTCTTCCTGAAAATCTGGTAGCTATTCCTGAAAATACATCAACAATGTAGCTATTCCTGTAAATACATCAACACTGTACCGTTAGTAACACAGCATTATCCCCACATACACTTATGAATACCATGATGAATGGATTCATCACCAATTCAAGTTTTAATAACTGCACTTTTTCATTTGACCCAAAATAAGTTGGGTTAAATGTTCAAATACTAATTACTAAGTTCTGTTTTAACTTTATTTGTAATTTTGTATAAATTAATTAAATATTAAAGTTCCTATTTATGTTTGCACTGTTAAAATAGTCATATTACATCGTGTACATAGTTCTACAATGATATATTTCACATGATTTGTAATTTTTAATTCAAAGAGTTAATCTTAAATTCTTAATAGAAAAACCAAAAACACTCATTATGCATGGCTTACTATGTTACAGTGGTATATTTACTCATTTTATATATGTGCAAATGTATAAAATGAGTAAGTAAACCAATGTTACACCGTAAACCATACATTTGGAGTGTATTTCGGTTTTGTAACCAGTTATTCTATTTGAGGTAAAGACTCTCACACTCTGGGGTTTAAAAGTTTTCATTCAAAGAGGTTATGAACAAAGAACTTCAAAAACAGATTGATTTCATGTAATTATTGAACAAGTCAGTTTATAAAGACACTAATCATTATATGTTTTTAATGAGATATTGTTGTTTTCTTATTTTACACACAATGTCCTTTTTCTACAACTTGTTCTCTTGTTTAAATTTTGTGTACGTTGTAATGTAACATAATGTCATTACACATGTTTTCAAATTTTAATTTGATAAAATCCAAATAAAGAATTAATTTTAAACCATCATTGTTTTTATCATTTTATTGAATAGTGTTGGGTTAATAAAGGGATAAGTTTCAGACAACACTGCACAAATAATATACTGCATGCTTATAATACAATGTGTTTAATATCTGTATCCAATTTATTGCATGTGTATTCAGCACACTGTATTATAATCATGTTTACTTTAAGTTTAAGTGAATTCAGAAATGTAACTTTCAAATTCATGAAACATTGTGGTAAATAGAGATGTTTGTTAATAATTAAAGCCTTATGTTGTGGGTAGGTCTACTTAAAAGAATTATCAACAGCATAGGGTTTGGTTGAGTCATAAGAAAGAAAAAAAGCAGTTTACTCCTTATCTAGCCCCCTGAAAGTATAATAAAAGCCAAAGATGGCGATATACCGATGCTTAACAAAGTTCCCCTACCTTTATGTATCCTTTTTAACCACAAAAGTCCCACGAAATAGAATATCGCCAAAAACCTCTACACTCATGTGTTTTAATGTATCCGATTTATAGGTACCATCCGGATATTGAATAACAATGAAAGTATCACTTTATTCCGATGTCAGAGCTAGAATCTGTATATATTTATAGAAGTTGTGAACATCAATAGAAAATAAAAATTATTATATACAAATCCGTGTAGTTTTAAGAATAAAAACAGCTTCAGTAACAATTTGATTTTCCAATCGAGAAATCGCAACATTCCTACATGAGGCATGATCACGTGATAAATATGCAAATTAATTGAAATAATATATATATTCATCCGCGTAAAGAGATCCCAACTTTCAATTATTATGTCCCTTTCAAACCATTCTTTCGATGAAAAAAAGCTGTGTTTTTCTTAAACTGCAATTATAAGGGTTTAATGTATGTTTTGGTACAGTTATAAGAGTATAACACGAAATTGCCAAATTACACAGCTGACATAATGCCCTTCGGGCATTATTTGCTGAGTAATTAGGCAATTTCGTGTTATACTTTTATAACTGTACCAAAACATACATTAAACCCTTTAATGGGATTTTGAAAGAAAAAAAAGATTTTTTTTTAATTAGTATTCACATTTCAAAAGGTAATCAGAAGAACCTTAATCAATATGTTGGTATCCAAAATAAATAACTTGTATACCATACCTGTTCGCGAGGAAGGTATTCGTCTCACACCTCCCCATGTGTGTACAAAATGTAACTCTGTTTCAAACCTAGTAGTTCGGTGATCATATATTTAAAAGACTTGGCTGCAAAACTACAAAAATATATTCTATGCTCAGACTTTGTTCTCAAGTATCTGATTGGTCAGAAGAAATTTCATTCTCTAGATTGACCAATCAGAAGTCATATTTGTAGCATGGAGTTCATTTCTGAGCACAGAGAACGTTTTAAGAGTTTTATAGTTTCAGGCCCTGCATTCGTGCTGTAACACCAACCGCCTGAGCCCATTTTAGTGCCACACAGAGCTCTATGCGTCAAATTAAAGAAATGCATTGAGCTCCTGTCCTATAGAGCTTCCGAAGGGCTCAATGTGCCCGGGCTCCCTAGATATCAAGTATCAACTACATCAGCATAAACTACTGACTTTTTTTACTGCAATGTTCTACTCCTTTATCCTTCAATCAACACCATCAATAATAACAAATACCATCATTATGGACGTAATCATTATCGTCATCATCATCACAACAATTGTTGTCACAATTGCAGTCATCATGAGGATGCGGACAATAATAACTACGATGAGGAGGATGATGATGTTGTAACGGTGATCATCATAATCACAATCACCATAATTTTTGTTCTAAAATAGTTCGTCTTGCGATTATTTTCTTCTCATTACTGTAGGTTAAATGTTATCTCTGGCTTTACATGCCAGTTAATTATAGCCCGAGAAAACTATACACTGTTCCAAGTTGTCAGCGATTCCAGAGAGTAGATAAAGGTACGCAAATAGGCATGTGTGCATTTAGTATGAAATAGTAAGGTTATTAGGAAGATAGTGGTTAATATACTTCACAGAGTTATAACATGTACTATTTCTTTCACCGGTATAAATCTCACAATACAACATGTTGTCAAGTAAATACTGCACATTCGTGTTCACGTTGAACAGTTAATGATAGGATCAGTAAATACACGTAGATTATTAAATTGAGAATAAGAACAAGACCAACATGATATGTTTTCACTGGACTTATAGTGTCGCTTTACAGGAATATGCGTATATGACTGCCCGGATCCGGTCCATCATATCATGAGGGACGATTTAATCCCGATCGAATCAGCTGTCGTACACGTTTGTAGAGATGCCCTGCTTTATTAGACTCATTAGGTTTTGATCAGCCATTCTCTTCCATAAGCAATGAACACAGTTCAGACAGCTAAGGTCATTTAGCGCGCATTTAAATTTAATTATTCATGATCCCTGGGTAAACAAACCAGTACTAGGCTAGAAAATGTGCCTTGCCCAAGGGCACTCCACCATGACCGTAGTGCCGCGACTGGGGATCGAACCCGGGACACCCGGTTTCGAAATCACCGACGCTAACCACTCGACCACAGCGGAGTGAACAGAAGAAGGAATTCAGAGCAGCGCTTTTTCAGTCATACAAGTGTGCGTTTTACATTCCAAATCAAGTAATGATTCTTCTAATATATTTCAGAATGTTTACGGCAAAACGGCTGTGAAGAAGTTACACTTTTCGAGTTATTTATAGACATTTTCTCCAAATGTGCTTCAAGGCGCCTGTGTAGGATTCAAATTAATTGCGTCGCTGAACGGTCATCAGGCGTACATGAACTATTAAAAGTCAATTAATATTAAAAACCATGATAATCTGTGGGTGAACGTTTGCAAAAATGCATAAGCGTGCATAAATATATTTAAGAAAGAATAAAAGCTGTGACATTTCAGTTATTCCAAGCTGTGCATACACAATAATATAAATTTTATGACGTTATTAAAAGCTTCCCTGAACGACGCACAATGACGTTACGTTTGTAACGATAGGCCTGTCATATCTGACCATGGTGTAAATATAACGGAACAAACATATACAGAATATATCGAAATACGCTCTTGGAAAATTTATTGCTGATAGAATAGATAATAATGTCATTGTGAAACCTTTCCGCATACTTTTCGATAATCCAGCAGACAACAAATTCATCCTCGCTAAACTTACGTAGCCCGTCAAAACTGCACATCGCGGAGCACATATTTTTAAGCGCGTAGATAGGAAACAAGAACAATCTTTAAAAAAGATAAACGGCGATCAATATGAGAAAACACTAAGAAATGGAACATGCGCATATTATTTGACTTTAATATCAGAAAGGTTTTGTTAGTAATCAAAACAATCAGTAATTTTCCATGAATTATAACATTTGTGCAATAATGTTGTACATCTTACAGTTTCGACAGCTCATTGAATTGGTTATGTATTACAATCGTGAACCAGTTGGAACATTCTTCGATTAGAACATTGTTCTTTAAAAGATATATAAAATCGGTAATCGAGTGTAGCTTGCGCGTTTTTTGTTTATCTCTTTCTTTTTAGAACCACGTGTCAGTCAAAATTATGTTAACTCTCAGAAATTAATACTAAACGGAAACAATGGAATCAACTTGTTTATATCCTTATCCCAGTATCAACTACTAAATCATAACAATAATCTTTGTGTTTACCAAAGGCTAATCGGCTATCTCCATCCAGCTTCAGTTTCTATAAATAGATTATCAAGGACGAGAATACCCCGTTACCTGACTGGAGATTACGCGAGGCTCCCAAGAGGTGTATAAATTTCAATTGACGATAAATAACTGAAAACTTATTATGTTTCAAAAATAATTAATGTTTTGCCCTTAAATATTATATTTCACACGTTTTCAATTTATTTTTTAAGACAAACAATTAAAGGTTAGTATGCAGAACATTTCTCTCGTAGGATCGCCAACTTAACTATGAATCAATCAAAACGTTTCATTTCATTTATTTCTTCGACATTATTCATTAAATACAACATTTGATTGGTCTACAATCTAGATCAGTTGTTAAACATCTAGGTCAAAACCCAGGTTAATAAGCTATCGCCGAAAAATCTGCAGGGACAAGATCAGTGGAGTAAGAGGCGAATTCCAGTATTTGGAAGCCAATTGTGTCAATGGTTTCTTGCACAACTCCGGTGCGATTGCTCGGGTCGTTGACTGGATGAAACAAAAATGGCATCAAATGCAGCGTTATGACATCACTTAGTATGCACTGAAAGTTCTATACTAATATCTTTATTACACACCAATTAAAACGGTTTCAAAGACGGCCTCAACAGCAAAATGTCTATCGCGACGTCAATAGTGCACCGTGTTAGAACATGACGTTACTATGACAACTATTATTTAAGTAAGTTTAAATTACGCCCTTTTAAAATAAACCAATAAACGAACAATAGACTCATCAATACACTTTCCAAGTTTCATTAAATTCCACTGAAAAATTAGAAAAATATGAAATAATTCCTAAAAGGGGTTATTTAACCTTAGAGGTGCCGCTGTTTAATGTCTGATATATCGGTAGGTAACATCATCTATGGATACAATTTTGATATGTACGGACTTTAGTGTAACTAGGCCTATGATTCAATTAAGACCAAGACTGGGGTCAATAGTCGTCAGATTTAATGTTGCGTACCTATATGTCTGTCCGTGGTTAGAGGTATGGACTAAGACAAAGGAAACACAATTATTATGACACACATAATAGAAAGATTGAGGTTGACGTACGCCGTCTACATTGAGATCTACCTTTTAAACTCGTTAGAGACCACAAGCCCCATCATTTCTTCACTTAGGTACCATCAAATCTCGATCAACTTAGAAATATGGTAAGATGGGGTCAAGCCTACGCCAGTAGTTTATAATTTAAAAAATCATTATGGAAACTCTAGAGGTTACAGTTTTTGGGATAGGGGCGTTTCGCCACTATCCCATAGCGAAGCTGCTTTCGAAAAGTCGGATTAAAGCTGCAACCGCAGTCCACATGTGTATACCTACACCAAAATCGAGTTTTGATTGGTTATAATCTGCCTTTTCAACGATTTCATTGGTTCGACCGAATCACGAAACCCTCCGCTTGCATAAATTTATGAGACAAAATAGTTTCTATGAATGAAACACACTCTGAACTATGGTTGACCTCAATGTCAGTAGTGTGAGGTAACGTCGACCGTTCTGTGACCCCATTAGTTTACAACAGTCGACTTATAGAGAAATGTGCAAAGCACTGTAAATACAATTATTGAAAGGAGTTGAAACCATTGTGGCAAAAGTAGAAATTGCCTACGAAAAGCAATTACCCCTTTTGTCACAATGTTTTCAATTGTCGTCTGCTGCACATGCGTCTGTAAGCGTCTGTAGGCGGAAAATGGTTACATCCTTCCCATGGAAGCGGAACCCTTTCCGTGATACTATAACAGTTCGAATATTTAAAAAATATTGTTGAAAATGGAGCTATTGCTGACAATGAGCAATTCCTCCTTTTCACACAATTCTTTCAAACACGTTTCAAATTAATTCTTTTCATATTTAAAAGTTTTACTATGGACGTTCTTTCCCTCTTTCTACCTTCCGGACACATTTTGAATAACATGCTAGAGATGAATGATTACGAGCAATTTTGCCTTACATCAAGGGGAAAAATATATAGTTGAAACCTTTGTGGAAAAAGAGGAAATGGGTCATGATAAACAATTCTGCAGCCGTCTGCTGCACATGCGTCAAAAAGCGACTGTAAGCGGGAAAGGGTTGAACCGTTCCCGTTATAGCTACTTAGTTACAAACAAATGTTGAAAGTATATTTACAAACGGAGCAATTGCTGACAATGAGCAATTCCTCCTTTTCAAACAATGCTTTGAAACATGAATCAATTTGTTTCTATAACCTAGATAACGAAAACATTTGTCTACAGTTATTATTTTAACCTTTGCCCCTTTTAGACACATTTGACTAACCTTAACAGATGAATGATAATCAACAAGTTTGTCTTTTTCCACAATGTTTTCATCACTATTCAAAATCATACTTTTATTAATTCAGGTCAATAGTTATGCCTTAGTTCAATGTTGTTCGCTGTATATTTAGTCTATGTGGTCAAGGTTAAGGAATACTGTAAACAAACTTGTTACAACATAATTCGTCCAAAGAGAGAGGTCCTACTGTGTATACATGCCATGAAATAATGTTACAAACGGTCTCACCGCTACTGGAGAATTGTTGGTAAAACAGGTCGCGTTTTGTGTTGAATATTCTCATGTGTCGCTGTATGTAGACCCTACTAGGAAATAGAAATTAAATCTACAAATTATAGATAAGTTAATTTCAACATTGATTGATTGGGGTTTAACGCCGTTTTTAACATTTCTTCAGTCATATCACGGCGGCCAGTTCACCTACAAATGTATTTCCTGGTTTTCTCAAACCAGTACTCCTCACAACAATCTTCCCAAGCAACTGGCTGCGTTTCCACATAGACTTAGCCCATTGGTGAAAGACGAATGACGCATGTCGCATTGACTTTTGTCAAACGTCGGAGAGAAATTTGGCCGAATTTGTCAACACATCCGAGTTATAACCGCAAGGTCATTATTTATTTTATAATTGAGAAGCTTCTAGCGATAAAATTATAATGTATATGTATTTGCGTTAATTTAAGACTCAACGTTCATCAACGTGTAATATAGTCCTAGATGTATCTGTTGACAAATAAACTAGAAATGTAGTCTAAATAGGTTTTTGAAAATTAACCTTGACGGTCCGGTCCCGTTTCGGAGATACAATTAAATTGCAAATACTTTACAAATACCATAATCTAAGCTGACGTGTTTTGACGCATCGAACCAGTCTTCTGTAATCAATACTTGAGTTGTCTCCGTCTGTAAAGCTTGGAGGTATAATCCGGCGTCCGGCTGGCTGTCTGCCTGAATGTGCATTCGTCCGTCCGTCATGGATTGCATGTATTGGTTAACACGTTGTTTCTGTATGGCAGATTTATTTCAAAGTGGTCACAATTATACCCGTGTGATCAGGAGAACGGCAAAGTACTAGGTACATAACTCTGGTCTGTTTTTTCAGTTATCTCCATTTTTCCTTATTTAGTTCAGCGATTGTCTCAATTAACTTTCATTGTATCAATTTCAAACTTGGTTTTTATGTAACTTATGACCTACAGATTTGCAGTGCACCATTACCATAAATTAAGCATGCTGCGTTTGGAGTGTGTATATTTTTGTCTTTCAATGTTCTCCCTTATTATATGCAACACATGCGTTCCGTGAAATTCCCTTTTTCGTTAATGAGTGCTTCCCCAAGATTTGTACTTCGTCAAATCTAATCTGTTTTTTAGGTGTAAACTCAATTTTTTCATTTCTTCGGTTATTGTCTCAATATATGTCCAATATATCAATTTAAGACTTGGTGTATAGGAAACTCAGAGCTGCAATTGTGCAGTGCAAAAGAAACATAACTCTATCATGCTTTCGATCGTCTTTCATTTATCAGCATGATTACAATATACATTGTGGATCTTTAGTGATTTCTGAACTAGAAATATTTTAATTAAGGGTAGCTGCTCGGGTTTATTTTGTCAATCTTTTGTCCTTCGATATTTTGTTTATACAAGAAAAGGGTAAAACTTTGACAAATGAGGTATATGTTATTGGCAGGCAATATGTGTTGCTTCAAACATTTTTGGTTTGGTTTGTTTAAAGGTCATTGTTTCATTGTTTCAACAATGTTTGTCCATATGATCTATGCCATATGTTTTCAATTTACATATGCCCCCTATACCATCAGCGCTTTCAGCGCTTTGATTTCTCGTGGGACAGCTCATTTGTAGATCCTATTGCGAGGAGACGCCGGTAAAAAGCGCGTTATCTGCCTTTCGTTCAATGAAGGAACTCGATATACGCACGTGCAGCTCACAGTTTGCAATGCTTCGCATCAGAGGTGCAATAGCTATAAATTGATTGGTGAACTGGCTAACGTTAGTGTATGTACAGTTTCATTGAAAGCACTGCTGGGGTTATGTCTACCTTAATGCAAAATGGCTCTCACGTTTGGAGATGCAGTTTTGTCACACACTTTGAAAGTCAACCCAGGCAACATCGTGTACTTTAAAAACAGTCAGCCTTGAAAACTGAAGCACCATGATCAGAATCCAATGTAACCCGAATCGTAGTGTACGCATGCGTGGCAAATAGTATTACCTCATTAAATGTGTAAGCTTTGTAACAGTGCTAAAACACATTTCTTTCTTTTTTTAACATTTTGTGAAAAAAGGTCAACTATAAATGATGCGACAAAAGCCGTCTGCATCAGAAAATATATTAAAGAAAAAATGTAAACTACTGCAATAGACAACTAAAGGCTCAACGACTTTGTTGGCAGTATCCACATAGAACGTGTTTGGTTGCCGTTGAGAAGGACGGATGCAAAGGCGGGCCCTACTCCGGTTTTGGTTTGCAGTCGGATTGCACGATTCCAGCATTAAATTAACTAGTCCAACTAAAGGCCAATGTTGGTCGCTTCCATCTGGTTCATGTCAGGTTACCGGCTTAACATTGTAACTATAATAGAACGGGTACAAGGACGGGCCTAACTCCATTAAGAGTTTGCAGCCGGCTTGCCGAAACACAGTAGAATGGCAACTAGGGCAACTTAAAGCCAATGATGCGTGGTTCCACCTGGTACATGTCAGGGAGTCGGCCGATTTCTGTTACTCGATCAAATACAGCAGGTGGAGTTGTGCTTTTGATTTGCATAAAATCCTAACTTCTATTGGACTAACATCTTGGCTGAACAGCACCTCGTGGAACTCGACGTCAGTGTTCGGTGCTTCCACCTGACACATGTCAGGTTTCCGGCTTAATTAACTCTGGTCTGTTTTTTCAGTTATCTCCATTTTTCCTTATTTAGTTCAGCGATTGTCTCAATTAACTTTCATTGTATCAATTTCAAACTTGGTTTGTAGGTAACTTATGACCTACAGATTTGCAGTGCACCATAACCATAAATTTAGCATGCTGCGTTTGGAGTGTGTATATTTTTGTCTTTCAATGTTCTCACTTATTATATGCAACACATGCGTTCCGTGAAATTCCCTTTTTCGTTATGAGTGCTTCCACAAGCTTTGTACTTCGTCAAATCTAATCTGTTTTTTAGGTGTAAACTCAATTCTTTCATTTCTTCGGTTATTGTCTCAATATATGTCCAATATATCAATTTAAGACTTGGTGTATAGGAAACTCAGAGCTGCAATTGTGCAGTGCAAAAGAAACATAACTCTCATGCTTTCGATCGTCTTTCATTTATCAGCATGATTACAATATACATTGTGGATCTTTAGTGATTTCTGAACTAGAAATATTTTAATTAAGGGTAGCTGCTCGGTTTTTTTTTGTCAATCTTTTGTCCTTCGATATTTTGTTTATACAAGAAAAGGGTAAAACTTTGACAAATGAGGTATATGTTATTGGCAGGCAAAATGTGTTGCTTCAAACATTTTTGGTTTGGTTTGTTTAAAGGTCATTGTTTCATTGTTTCAACAATGTTTGTCCATATGATCTATGCCATATGTTTTCAACTTACATATGCCCCCTATACCATCAGCGCTTTCAGCGCTTTGATTATTTAATCTACA